>CM035414.1:85449582-85589582 GCA_020310875.1 Ceratopteris richardii | reverse complement strand
ATCTTTGGATCATTGCAAAATCTTTGGTTGTGTAGCATATGTGCATATTCCTCACAGGTAAGGAATAGGCTTATTGTTGAAACAGCCAGGTCTATGCTTAATGAAAAGAAGTTGCCAAATTATCTTTGGGCAGAGAGTGTATCTACTGCCACCTATCTCATAAACAGGTTGCCATCAAAGTCTCTTGATGGAATGACACCTTATGAAGCTTGGCATGGTAAGAGACCATCTTTGGATCATTGCAAAATCTTTGGTTGTGTAGCATATGTGCATATTCCCTCACAGGTAAGAGGAAAGCTAGACCCTAAAGCAGAAAAATGTATTTTCATTGGTTATGACTTGAATAAAAAAGGGTACAGATTCTACAACCCAACCAATAAAGGGTTCAAGGTAAGTAGAGATGTCTTCTGGATGAGAATGACTCATGGTATGAGAATGAATGCAGGAAGGTTAGTCTACCCTATGATTTGGAAGAGGAGTTTCCAAAACTCTCAAAGGAAGAACCAATCCAGAAGGAAGACTCAAGTTCCGAAGATGATGACACAATCAACCTTGAAGAATTCAAGGCGTGGAAGTCCAAAGGCAAGTTAAAGATGAAGAAGCTTGAGGATATACCAGAATCCTCAACTCAAGCAATGAGGAGATCTCAGAGAGAAAGTAAGAAGCCTATTAGATATGGGTATGATACATCTCTTGTTACTAAGCATTCAATTTATCTTGCAAAGGACTTGTTAAGTGAAGAACCAGGTTCATATGAAGAGGAAATCACCAAACCAGAATGGAAAGGAGCTATGGATGAAGAAATAGAAGCTCTCAAGGAGAGTGAAACATGGGACTTGGTACCCAAGAAGGACTCTATGAAGGTGATAGGATCCAGATGGATCTACAAACTAAAGAGGAACTCTGATGGTACAATCAACAGGTACAAAGCTAGGTTGGTAGCCAAGGGTTTTGCACAAACCCTAGGCATTGATTATGAGGAGACATTTTCTCTTGTGGCTAAGATGCCAACAATCAGAGTATTGGTGAGTGTAGCTGCATCCAAGAATTGGAACATGTACCAATTAGATGTCAAGAATGCTTTCTTGAATGGATGGATATCTGAAGAAGTCTACATGTCACAACCACCTGGGTATGAAGATCCCAAAAAGGTAAATTATGTTTGTAAATTGAAGAAGGCTCTATATGGATTGAAGCAGGCACCTAGGGCATGGAACTATAGGTTGACAACATACCTCCAAGACCAAGGGTTTACTATGAGCAAGGCAGATACATCATTGTTTATCAAAAAGAGCAATTCAGAGGTAATCTATCTCTATGTTTATGTTGATGACATCATCATTACAGGTAATGATGTCCAAGGAATCAGAAGCATCAAAAATCAGATGATGAAGGAATTCAAGATCAATGATCTTGGATTATTGAAATACTTTCTAGGACTTGAATTGGTTTATACTAATTCAGGTATATATATCACTCAGAAGAAGTATGTGCAGGACATGTTAAAGAAATTTGGCTTACATGATGCTAAAGTCTCAAGTACTCCAATGGAGGTCAACCTAAAGCTAAGTGCTCATGAAGGGGATGAAGTCCAAGACATTACAAGATACCAAAGTATGGTAGGTAGTTTGAATTATGCTACCTTGACCAGAATTGACATAGCATATGGAGTTAGTGTGCTAAGTCAATTCATGCACAAACCAAGGGTATCTCATCTAGAGGCTGCAAAGAAGATCTTGAAGTATCTAAAGGGAAGTCAGAACCATGGTTTGTACTTTCCTTATACATGAGATATTGATATTAAAGTATATTCAGATGCAGATTGGGCAGGATGCAAGGATGATAGGAGGAGCACATCAGGATACTTATCTTTTGCAGGTGATAAACCTATTTCTTGGTCAGCCAAGAAACAACCAACAGTGGCATTGTCATCCATTGAAGCAGAGTATAGAGGGCTAGCCAATGCCACTCAAGAAGCTATTTGGTTAAAGCTTTTGTATACAGAGCTAGGCCTATACACTAGGCCCCCAATTATCTTTGGAGACAACACAAGCTCTCTTCACCTTGCAGCTAATCCAATATATCATGCTAGAACAAAACACATAGAGGTTCATTACCACTATGTGAGAGAGAAGTTGCTAAGCAAGGACATTTAGTTGACTTATGTGTCTACTAATATGCAATGTGCAGATTTACTCACTAAAGCTTTGGATGGAAACAAGTTATGCAGATTCAAATCCATGATTGGATTGCAGGATGTGATTGAAGATTGAAGATGAAGACTTAAGCCAAAGTGTTTGGCTTGAGGGGGAGCTGTTGGTGTAATTTGCAAGCCCACACACTTGGCTTGGATTTGTTCTTGAAGACTCAGTATGTGAGAAGAACCATAGGAACTTATGCTTATAAGTTCTTACCATTTACTCCTTGTAAAAGTTTAAATCACTTGGAATCTTATGGATACACCTACTTGATAGATACGTGGAAAATTAGAACTTGTGATTGAGAGAATATCTCCCTACTTTTAGAGGAGTGATTGAAGGGAGCCAAGAATTCAAAATTTGAATTCAAACTCTCACTCACTTTATATATAAGATGTATTTGAAAAGTCGCGGTGTGTGTGTCACCATTCCCGAGGCTAATTTCATCTATCATTGAGTGTGTGAGCTCTACTCCATAGCCTACACCCCTTAGTACCATTTGGAAATGTTTATCATGTCAATGGGAATGTACATCAATGTGAATTAATACATATCTATGCATTCATCATCTCTGTTATTCTCTGAGTATACTACTTCAAGTCTATCAACTTCAAAGAGGCATATCTCAGTGCCTACTACACCAAATCAAGTGATTCAAAGCTTGGGAGATCCAGCTCAAAGCATACTACAATCATACAAAGTTTGAAGCAACTTGGTTCAGCCAATTTCAAGAAATCGCGGTCGAAGTGCTCATTGGTATTTGTCTGCACATTTCCTAAAAAGTCGGGAGTGTTCCTAACTTTGCTAAAGTGATTTCTCTGAGTATACTTTATCATTTTGTCTCATTCCACTTGCAAATGGTAGCTTACTAAGCTAATAGAATACCTCTAGAAGGAATTTTGCCAATTGTAAGTGTACTGGTCATACTGAGCATAACTCTGTGCAGGTGTCAATACCAAAATAGCAAGTTTTCTTGGATTTGTGAAGTATCAAGTAGTCTGTTTTGATTTGATCACTACACACATCATTTGCAAAGTACATATATGATCTCTTGGTATCATTTGGAAGCTAAGAGTGTCTACTAATCATATCTGGAGTCACTGAGGGCTGGTGCAAAGCAGGATTAGCAGCACCTACTCAATCTTCTGAAGGATCCATCCATCTTTCCCAACAGATCCAACTAAGGGATGCATCCGAAGACGTGTGGTGCAAGAAATTGGGTCTTCATCAAAGTGCTCAAGGGTATGCTGACGACGAGGTTTCCTAATCTATCTTGGTTATAATGTTGCCAAAGTAGGTGAGTCTTACCATGTTATGCTCCAACATGGTGATCGACCACTGGCTTGTCTCTTGTTGTTGATGGATGTCCTTGTTGATGATTCGTATTGGAGATTCTTCAAGCGCACAATCCTGTCCTTTCTCTTTTGTTTTTTTTTTTATTTTTTCTTTTCTCTTGTTTTTTTTTAATGTCACCAAACAAGAAGAAAGAGGTTAGTATCAATACAATATTTTACATATGTCAAATGTGTCGCATGTGCCTGGGATTCTCAATTGTGTCTATGCACGACCATGTAATGTGGCCCTATATTAATGCACACTTTGGAAATGCATGACCTGAATGGTGCAAAAGACAAGGTTATGCCAAAGGCACATGGTTTTCGCATGTCGAGGGTTTTGATGTTACTTGAAAACTCGATGCAATCTTTGGTTGGAGGCATCCCTTTGATCTTGAAATGATGCAATCCTCCTATTAAGGATCCATTTTAGAACCGTGTTCGGTTGCATGGAGATCACCTTTGGTGTCTCCATCTTTGGATGGTTTCTTACATTTTGTATTATTCGTGATTGGCTCTTTGGTTCTGTGGATTCTACTAATGCTTTTGGCTTCCAAACTCATACCCTTGTTGCTTGTCTTCTTCATCGGTAGGAAGTGGAGCCCAAGCGAGCCATCACTCGATCTACTCGGACACTTTTAGTGACTCAGACGAGGACCTACACATGGCCTCAGAGGACATGCATGGTTCTGTTTCGAGAGAAAACTTTATGTCAACCACAGAAGGTGAATACCATATCTCTCTGGAGTATGTGTCCACAAATTGGCAAGGAATCCCTATTTACCTTGATGGTTTAAATAGGTCGGTCACAAGAATGGTAAACTCTATCGAGTCAGCAATAGTGCCGAGACCTGCAGTTAAGTACGAAGGAGAACTTACATGGACAAAATAGGTCAAATATACGTAGTGACGGAAAATGCGAATCAAATCAAGGAGAGAGGAGAACTAGAGGGACAAGGAAATTATGGGAGATTTAACCTTGAAGAACTTGTGACTATCCTAAGGGGAAAATCTGTGGTGACTCAAGTCTTGAGAGGGGATTTGATACCTCAAGATGATTACCTGTTCGATGTATACCTAATCCATGGGTCAGACCTGCCGTCACAAACTGATTCACCCATCTGAGGACAAGAAGTAAGCCCAGTGACCATCTATGAGTTTAAGGATCCAAAAGATGAGTCTAGAGTCACATACCTAGACCAAAACCAAAGAAGGTATTGGCAAGTAGATGAAGTCGATATATCTCAATTGAAATACATGGGGTTGCATGTATTCCCTCCTTGAGAGCAGGCAACTACCTCCCACAACCCTTTTGGAACCCATCAAGGAACAGAGAATACAATGTTAGGGCAAACAAGCCAGTGAAGTATCCCCAATCGAACACATGTGCAATTTGGAAGGCCATGAATACATGCACACAACCGAACCAACTCAGGGATAGATAACATGACTCAACCACCGGTTAGACCAAGGCAACAACCAGGGATGCAACCAAGACTGCATCCAATTAGACCACCAATTCCTATAATGCTTAGACCACTAGAACTCATCAAGAGGCTGAGACCAATTCAAGTAGCTAAATGCATGAGAAACCACTATGATGGTACGGGAGAACCATATGACCATATATCATAATTTAAGCAAGTGTTACAAGGAGAACAAGTGGATGAATTCTTTATGCAATACGAGCCCTTTAGACTAACCCTTACAAGAACAGCTTTGACTTGGTTCCAACCTTTGGATCCAAATCGATTTAGAAACATCGAACAATTTTTTCAAGAATTTATCGGAGAATTTACCAAGCGAGGGATTAAACACAATTCGTCATCCTTAATTCATAGTTAAAAAAAAAACCCTAATGAAACCGTGAAAATAGCTGCCCAAAGATTTAACCAATATGTTGATAGATGCCTAGTAATAGAAAGACCCTCCCAACAAAAAATGATATCACTATTCTTAGATGGATTGACTAATGGAACATAGAGAACTCTAGTTTATGTGAAACGGCTTTAGACATTGAGTGAGTGCCTCCAGGAATGCATTGATCTAGAAGTCAACCTAGCTGATGACCTCAAAAGTTCACCGAGCTCTATTTAATCAGAGGACACTAGGAGTACAGTAACAACTAGTTCTAGTAATGTGAAGGAGCTAGCAAAACCGGTAGCCAAGAAGTTAGGAGTTCATGGATAGAAAAATTACCAGAACCCACCAATGAGAATGCCAATGCTAAGGAGATGTAGTCTATGTGGTGGAGATCATCCATCTCATGTGTGTACAAGAGGAGGTTTAGGCATGAAACAACCCCATCCATACAATAGACACCCACCCCAAGGACCCAACCTATATTGTCACATTGAACAGAAATATACCAACCATGTTAATGAAAATTGCCCATTTAACAGGCAATCAAGGCCAATGAATCAACCCCAATATAGACCTTATGGATACCCTCCCAGCGAGAAAGGAAGAGAGATACCTAGATACAACCCCTATACAGACCCACAAGGAGCACCCAGACCGTATAAACAAGGAGGATTTGGACAACCACAGCCAGTGTTAGGACAACAACCCCCCATCCTCAGAACGTAGTGCCAGTCAAATACACTCAACCAAAGGAGAACATGGAAAGGGCCATAGTGCCAGTTATGCCTTTAACCAGTGCAGAAACAAAAAATCAAGGATACAAGCAAACCCAAGGATAATACTATCCCTATGACACCAGTCTTGTGGAGTATGACCAAACTTATGACCAACAATATTATGGTTATGAAGGATATGATAATCCCTATGGACCAGAGTATGCGAATCTGATGTACACTTCACCTAAGGCACCAACACCTATGAGACCACCCATTAGAGTAAGTGTGCCAAAAGGACCATACTATAGGTGCAAAGGGTGTGGAGGAGATCATTTCATAAGAGAATGCACTCTGCCATACAATCCACCACCAATAACATGGGAAGGATATTGTAATGAGTGTGGAAAGGAACATCTATTTAGAGATTGCCTGAAAAATCCCAATAAGACTCATAACACTATGCAAATCAATGTGATAGAAGTGATTGAATCATCAGGAAGTGATAAAGAATACACAATACTATTAAAAGCCATTACTCGAGCCCAAGCCAAAGGACAGGAGATGAAGAAATTAGATTTAGAACAAGAGATGAATAAGGGTCTAGAGCCAAAGATACAGGTAGTAGAAGATTCGGAAGACCCACACGAGAGTAACCAAACTAAGAAGACACAAAGTTGGAAGACTAGAAGGGAGAAACTTAGAAATAAATGGACGAAGAAGAGAAATAAAGAGGACAAGGAAGATGTAAAAGAAAGTATGAAACTTTAAGAAACAAAAGTGCAAGATAATACACCACCTAAGTCCCACACCTAGAAACTAGATAAACTAGGATCAATCCTAGGAGATCCAGTACGAGAAGATCTAAACATGTGGCTAAAAGCTTATCAATCCAGAATCATGACTAGACCAAATATAGAGCAGCATGAGAAACGCTACCCACAAGGGGAACTAGAAAAGGAGAGATTGGCTATATGCAGAAAGTTCATAGAGGTAACCCAAGCCACTCTAGAAAAGACTATCTCAGTCCTTCCAAAGACAAGAATATCTGATAATCAATTCAATGAATGTTTTAAAGAGAACGATCGAAAACTAACAAGAATACCTAAAGAGAAATATAGTAGGGAAGAACAACAAAGCACTCAGAGCAAACCAAATTCAATAATCCCAGAGCTAGAAGCTAATTGGCCACAAGACTTATGGGCCAAAATTCAAGAAGAGTGATGGAAAAAGAATGAGAGTTCAAGTCCACCCTTTGAGGAATTAGAGATTGGGGAAACCCAGTCGACTCCAAATTTGGAAGAGATATATGAAGAGGTTTCCATGTTAGACCGAAATAGGGAGGAAGTACACAACTCTTCCACTCTACCTAATTATATGGGAGAATACAAGAAAGGATCCATAGTTTTCCACGCTCCCACAATGCGAGGCAAGGAGATGGGTCTTCAGGTAAGACCTCACACAACTTAGCAGAGCTCAAGAACACCAAGGTACAATGCCTCTTGACCATGGAAGAATTACTACGAGCTAAACCATAATTATGGAACCAGTTAGCGGGACAATTGAAATTAGAAACTGAAGAGACGGAAAGGGAAAATAAAGAAACTGAAGTTCCATCTGCCATACAAATCCCTATGGATAAAGTTGAAAATTAAGTGAAGGAGATGAGGGGAATACATGCTTACCCATCATCTTTAATGGATATATGACTAAAGCTATCTTAGACACCGGAGCGGGAGTAGGCATGGCCACCAAAGAAATTTGGGAAAAATGGCAAAAGCCACCTTTATGACCAACATGAATGAAGCTTCAACTAGCAAATGGCCATGTGAAGAGACCCCTAGGAATGTTGGAAAAATTAAGTTGACAGCCTGCAGAGTGGAATTTGAACACACTTTAGCTGTATGTCAATTTGGAAAAGCAAATAATTACGAAATGATATTAGGACAACCTTTCATGAGACAACTTAGGGTATTACAAGATTGGGGAAGAGATGCCTTATACCTACAACATCAAGGGACCACTACTAAGATAAATTTACACACATTCACTTATAGGGATGTTCCCCCACTACAATGGAAGCCCATACCAAGGAAGAGGATGATTTGTCAATTCATAGTGCAAGTTCAAGTGACCAATCATGGATTCATGAAGATGTTCAATTATGGATGTGCAAGGAAGCAAAAAACGAGAGGAGAATAAAACTCAAAAATGGCCTATTCAACATCCAAATTAACATCCCATAGATGATCCTATGTATATGCCTCAAATTTTCCCAGATGAAGCATTCAAACCGCACAGATGGATGTAGATTCCAGCCACCTTAGACATGTGTGTAAATGAAGAAGTGTTAACTATGAATGGATGTGTAGATGAAGAAGGTTATGATGTAAGTTTTTACATGGTAGTCCTTCAAGAAGTGGAGGCAGGAGAATTATTAGAAAAGGAATGGAAGGAGGAGTACGAAAGCATAGAAATGGAGCCATAATTTGATTCTGAGGAACGATATTTAGAAGCAATCCAAGGCAAGAACGAAGATGAAACTTCCAAGGTATTAGCAATCAAAGCAGCTCAGACAAAACCAAACAATGAAGAAACATTGGATAAGGTGGAGCAACCCCCAGATCTTTTTGAAGTCCTAAAGCGCTTAAAAAAATATGAAGTAGAAGAGAGGAAGATAGCTATTCAAATGCCCAACAAGGAGGCCAGTGAAGGAGAAGCGTATGATAACAATGAACAAACTAAGAAAGTGATAGTGAGCATTGAAGATGGAGAAGAAAGATGTACCCATATTGGAAAAGACGTGTCACCAGAAGAGGAAGAGGAACTGATAACCCTAATCAGAGAATATCGAGATGTATTTGCATGGACCTACAAGGATCTCAAAGGTGTAGATCCATCCATTTGTTCCCATAGAATCCTGATGACATCTAATGCAAAACCATCGAAGCAATGCCCTTATACTTATAATGATGTCTATTTGGTGAAAGTCAAAGAAGACATAGACAAAGTGTTAGTAGCCGGATTCATTTATGAGATAGAGCACACAGAATCAGGGCCTAAATTTCAAGGCCTAGACAAAATGTCATATGATAGGAAAAATTTTACTTCTACCTTTCATAAGAGAAATTTTTACATGTTTATACAAGGCATATGTAATATAACATATATCTATGGAAAATAAATGATAGGCAAATTACCAAATCCGAGCTTTTCATTTGACAGGAAGTTTCAAAAAACACCTATTTTGACAGGCAAAATTGCCAATGATAGGCAAAATGGCTGTCAATTTTAGGCCCTGCACAGAATGGGTGTCACCATTAGTGGTTGTCCCCAAGAAAAATGGAAAATTAAGAGTCTGTATTAACCTAAAGAAAGTAAATGCAGCCACAATCTGTGATAGCTACCCATTAACTATCACTGATCATCTCTTGGAAAGAGTTGGAGGTAAGGAAGTCTATAGCTTCCTAGATGGATTCTCGGGGTACAACCAAGTAGCTATCGTTATAGAGGATCAAAATAAGACAACATTCGCAATTGAATGGAGAGTCTACGCTTTTAGAGTGATGCCATTTGGACTCACCAACGCCCCTTCTATTTTCCAAAGGTTGATGTGTCATGTATTTAAGGAATTCCTAAGGAAATGTATGGAAGTATACATACACAACTTATGCACATACTCAGGTTAGAGACATGAACACATTTCGGAGTTATGAAGGATATTTGAGAAGTGTCGGAAATATCGAGTGTGTCTGAATCCTAAAAAATGCATTTTTATGTTCAAACAGGGAAAGTTCCTAGGACATATCGTATCTAAGAATGGAATTTCCACAAATGAGGATAAGATTAAGGTAATCCTAGAGCTTCCAAGACCAAAAAATGCAAAGGAAGTGCAAGCTTTTATGGGCCATTGTGGGTATTATCGTAGATTTATTCACATGTATGCCATAATTGCTAAACCATTGTATGGATTTTTAACTCAATTCATGTGGATGAACGAATGGGAAAAAGAATTTAATGAATTGAAAAGACGATTAAGTACAACACCTATATTGAAGATACCCAATGGGAATAAACTTTTCCATATCCATGTAGATGCCTCTAATTATGCAATAGGATGCATCCTAGCTCAACCTGCAGATGAAGGAAAATTAGAGCAAACAACTAAACCAAGCAGAAAGAAATTATACCACCACGAAACGAGAAGGTTTAGGAATGGTGTACACAATCAAGAAATTTAAACACTACCTTCTAGCTAACAAGTTCAAGTTATTCATCGATCATTAGGCCTTATTGTACCTAGTCAATAAGCCTTGCAACATGGGAAGACTAGTAAGATGGTTCCTGTTGCTGATGGAGTTTGACTTCCTAGTAGTGGTCAAAATGGAAATACCCACGTGAGGGCCGATCATCTGTCTATGTTAACACATGGAGAACCACCCAATAGAGTGGTGGATGGCCTACCATATACTTATTTGTTCAACTTAGAAGTATGTCCTAAGTGGACAAAAATGTTGATTCCAATACTCACCCATGGACCACAACATCAAATCAACAAGGATACTAAGAAATGATTTTGCAATCACGTAATTTGCACATTGTGGTAGGAAGCATGTACTATAAAGAACCCAACGATGTATTGTTAAGGTGCGTGGAAGAGGCTGAACAGAAGAACTTAATTGAGCAAGCTCATGTAAATCGATGGAGAATGCACAAAGGAGCTCATGGAACACTAAGAGAATTAAAAAGATTGGGAGTGTACTAGCCAGATAGGCCAAAAGATGTACATGAGTACATTGGCAGTTGCCCAAAATACCAAGAAAGTACTCCAGAAGACCACACATTCATTACAATTCTCTACAATAGCACCAGATTGGAGTAGGAAATTGGTTAAGTTCTTCAAAACATGCGATGATGAGGAACGAGCGAGTCTAGCTAGAAAGCGATCCATAGAAGAAATGAGCAAGGACTACATTATAATGGGAAGGCAACTATTCAAAAGATGAAAGGACAATCAGCTTTAGTTATGTGTCCATGAGGAGAGTACTTACCTATATTAGAGATGACACATGCATGAGTTGTAGGAGGACATTTTTGCATAGAAAGAACTGTAAAAATGATTCTCTTCGTAGGCTTGTGGTGGCTGTTGCTCTAGCACAATGGTGAGAACCACATTAAGAAGCCCCACCTCCTTAATGTCAATCCGCGGAAGAGATAGGAGTGATACGAAGATCGTGAATGTGAGATGTAGTGAGAGTGAAGGTGAGAAGCATAGAGATGCACACACACATACACACACACAATGAAGAGACAAGCAAGACACAATGGAAAATCAACTCTATTACTCAAGAACACTCTTACAAGCTCAAAATAGCTCTAAGCTCTTCTCTACTCAAACAAGCTAACCTCAAAAATGAGCTCTCTAGCTCTTTTTATAGATTCTAGATTAGTTTTGACCGGTTTCACATCTAGTGACCGGCATAGTTAAAAAATAGGTTCTAGATGCTATTTGAAAGGGTAAACGGTATCTAAAAATAACCAAAATTGGTACGCTCATTCTACCTAAGCTCCTCAAGCTTGAGGACTCCTTGGCTTGCAAAAAATGGAGCTATAAATTACAAAAAGGTTTTTCTATGTTACATATGGTACAAAAGTGATGAAAATCATTGTTGGAGGTTTTGAAAAGTGTTTATAAAACATAATTCTTTGAAAAATGATTCGACTGGCTCCCTGCTACTTCATTATGATCTGTCTTTACATGCTTCTGTGTCTTCTATGCCTCTAGCTACTGCCAACACCCCCCTACCTGTCGCTTTTGTCATCCTCGACAAAACCTTGTTGTGGGGTCTGTCAGATGTAATTCTGTAGGAGGTCCTGAGCGAGGGTGTGCTATGATATGCAAATTCCTCGAGCGAGATCTGCCTCGAGTTTCTCCCAATCTATTGGTTGCAGTTCATCTGATGGCGGGAGTCTGTAGTGTGTGGAGTATACCATCTGTTCATAGGCAAATAATTGAAGCAAGTGTGTGGGCTTGCTGATGAACACTTTTGAGTGATATTCCCAGAAACCGGTTGTGAACATTTCTTCGAAGGTCTGCTTATAGCACGCCGGTAAGTATTTGATTCGATAGTGCCAGGCATAACACACTCGGAGCGATGGTGTCGTACTCATGTCATAAGCTAAATCTAGATTGCCATGCTCAAAACCCGGGGTGTTTACATGTGGTGCCTTGAATCGACGGAAGACTTTGAATACCATCTGCATCATGTCAAACATTTTGACAGTAATGTGCACTACTACATCGTCCATGCGTCGTAAGTGAGGCAGCCAGTGGCGAATCGTTGCCATCATGTATCCAACTGTTGGCGGCCTGTGGGTGGCCTGAAATATGGGTAATTGAGCCAATCCTAGCATTGCTTATTGTTATGTACTTTAATGGAAAATGCCTTCCAGGAGCGGCGACGTGGCATGGGTCCCCAACATGGGTTGTACTTCAAGTGGAGGGGTGCCTTGGCCCAAGTACTCATCATCTCTGGATATTCTTGTAATCTTCCAACAATGATTTTCAGCAGTTTCCTTCTCGATGGCCAGCTGATATTCTGCCATTAACATAAAATACGGCTTATATTGGAGCTCGTGCCCAGATATGTACCTACGGCAGGCCAAGTGAGAAAAGTGAGGTGATTGTAAAATTCATTCTTCTATCATGGCCATTGCATGTAACTGAGCTTCCACACGTGCGAAGTGGGTTCTTCCAAGTTCTTCAATCATCTTCAACCATGCAGGAGTGGGAAGTTCAAAAGTTGTCTGGCCTTCGGCCGTGACTCGTCCGCCTGGGATGGGTTGGGGTTCATAGGCTTCTTCAAAAGTTTCTTCTATTAGAATAGTCACTGTTTCTTCCTCTGCTGGTATTTCCGGTGGGGAGTCTAGCCTGGGGGGTGCTTCATATACTGCTATCCATGATTGAAGAGTTAATACCTGGGCCCGTAATGCGTTGAGTTCCTCGATGATGTCAGGAGATGGGTCCTCAGGAGCTGGTAGTCCTTTTGGTACATGTGCTCTTAACTGCAATATCTTGTGTTCTTCTTTGAGCTTCTAGAAGTCCTCATTCATGTTGTCGTATTCATTTAGCAATCTGACATGATCATCTAATAACATTTTCATAGATTCTGAAGGAACAAATTTAAAGCGACTGGGGCTCAATGGTTGGTCTGGTTGATCGAGAGCAGCTTCCAAATTCTCTCTGTTCTATTCCTGAAGATGTTGATTTTCTTCTTTAGCTACTGCCAAGTGGCGTCTGAGTAGTCCCATGTTCCTAGTAAGTGTCGCATTGCGAATGGTCTGAGCCGACAACAAGTTTTCTATGTCAGTGATGGCCTCTTTGGTCTTTTCTTCACTTTTTAGTTCCAGTTTGTGATACGCCTTGCAAAGCTCTTGGTATCGGGTGTTTAGTGATGCATTCTCGATGGACAGTGAATTGAGCTGCGACTGTAAATCATTGGTTGTCTTCTGTAGCGTCTGATAGCTAGTTCCAAGAGATGTAAATTCATCTCTTACTTGAGTCATGCATGTGAACATCTGACGAAATGCGGTGTCTATAGTGGGTGATAAGATTAATGACGGAGTGAATGCAGTTGCGGTGTGTGTGGGTGTTGATGCAGGGGTAAGGGAAATGGGGAGGGAAATGTGGATGCACTGGTGATTGTGGAAAACATTGGGGTGCCTAAATATGGTGGTATCATGAAGGAAGTGAGCGGTGGTGCAGTGGGCGGTGATATATCCATATCGCTAGATGTGGTGTCTAGTGCCGTGACTGTGAATAGTGGAGTGATAGTGGGTGCATGTGTGGGTGTAAATACAGGGTTCACAAAGGTTGAAGAGTAATTTACAGAGGGGGTCTCTTGTACTCCTTGGTGGAAAGAAGGAAGAGGAAAGGCGGTGGGTCGGGGAGGTGAGACACGGGAAAAGGACAATGGAGGGGGGAATGGAAATAGTTGTCTTGGAGGTGTGGGGAAGGAAGGGAAGGATGGAGGGAGAATTGGACTAGATAGAAAGGTGGATGTCGGAGGAGGAAAACCAGGTTGGGTGGGTGCGGGAAGAGTGGGAGGAATGGAGGTGAGGAAGGCTTCTACTACTTCACAGTAGAAGGAGGTGGATGTTCTGGGAGAAGGAGGGTGTATGGGGGAGACTGGATGGATGGGAGGTGATAGAGGAGCAGTTGGGGTGGTGGGTACTTCGGTCATAGCGGTGGTATGTACAGTAGTAGTGTGGGGTAGGGAGTCGACGAGGATAGCTTCTTCGGCCTCAGATCGTTCAAGAATTAGGCGTGCTTCCCTGGCTTGTTCGGATGACTGAGCACCTCTCGATACACGAATGTATTCACCAGGTTTTGATAATAGTCGTACTCATCGAGGGTCAAACTACGGTAACTGCTTTCTCTGCAAATATCTTAATGCTTCGTTAGATCCCACTATTTAACAAGTTCCCTGAAGCCTTTGATGTACACTTCTTTGAAACCGCCTGAGACAAGTTCTTGTTCTATGAGTGCTTGGCTCTCTTCCTCACTTAACTTCTTACACACCCAAACTTTTTCCATCGTGTGATATAACTAACTTCTTGATTGCCAAGGTGTATGCCGCTACTTCAAATGTTTCGTCTTCGTGCGTGCTGGTGTCACCTTGGGTGTCGGTTTGCTGTCCTTGTTCGTTTGTCTACACATTTTCTTGGGAGTCATGAGTGCCCTGGCTGGCTTCATCATCGCCCTCGTCATCATCTGTTTTTGTTCTTTCTTCTTCTGAGATGGATACTACTTGTCCTTGTGGTTGATCCAAGGGAGTGGTCGGGTAGCTTGGATGTTCATATTCTTGAGAAAAGATTTGTCCTTTTGAAAACTGAAATTCACTTGAAAACACATCCTACATCTCGGAATCAAATGTTGTGTCAGTTGGTTGTGCTCCCAAACATGCTTTAAGTCTTCTGTGTTCTATAATGCTTCAAAATTTCTTGAGAAAAACTGGTACTTCCCCCATGTACGGGTATCAAAAGTCAAGTTGGCTTCAAAAAGGAAATCTGCATCCGCCAGTGGGCTTGCTAAACCTTGGAACGGTTCTATCAGGTCGTCATCATGGCACACTAGTAGCTTCATTGTCAAGGTCACTTCATGTATGAGGATAGGAAGGTCCATCTCACCCATGCAATGGGTTTCCATGCCTCCTAGCACTATGAGGTATGCCTCAACTGGCCGTATTTCTATTCCTGAGTCCTTATAGTGGGACCATCTAATCGCACTAGTCGCAACCCCCGAGTCAATTAAAGCCCTGAGCTCTTGGCAAGGGTTGCCGTGCTCTAGCCTGACTGTAATGAATGGTCTCCTATCCACTATGCTAGGATGAGTACTTGACTTTACTTGACACATGGCCATGGGATATTTGGGTGTTGTTTCCAGATGGTTATAATGTTCTCTCCCTAGTCCTTGTCTTCTTAACTTCATGTGCTTAATGCGTTCTATAGGTTCTGCCTGAGCTTCAGCACGTATCCTATTTTCTTCCTCCTTACGCTTCTTTGCCAACGAGATTCGTCTAAGCATATCCTCAGTAAGAGGTTCCTGATATAACTTGACTCTACAGCCACTAATGTAATTAGGCATTATGTCTTCTTCTAAGGTGGCTAATTGTACTGCTCCACTTGTTGAGAGTCTGTTAATGATCATAGGTCCATAACCTCGCTTTTTTAACTTCGGTGCATGTTGTTTCAGCATATACACTAGGACTAAATCTCCTTCTTTTAGGTTTTTATCTTTCACATGTGCATCAAAATATGCTTTTTGTCGCTTCTTTGCTGCGTATATTCCTGCTACTGCTTTTAGCCTAGTTTCTCCTAATCGTCCCAAGTCCATTATCCTTGCTGATAATTCATGGCCGCTCCACTGATGTTCTTGTGCAACCTTAAGGGTCGGTATCAAGAAGTCCAAAGGAAGCACAACATTCTGACCAAAAAAAAGGGAGTTGCATTGAGTATGGTCTTGTAGGCCACTCGATATGCCCAAACAATGTGGTCTAACTGTTTGTCCCAATCTGAATGTTTGTTGTTCACGAGTTTCGTCAGTACGTTACAAAGGATCTTGTTAGTGCTTTTAGCCTGACCATTGGCATGAGGATGATATGGTGCAGATTTCTTGTGAATCACCATAAAATCCTGTAACAAATATTCAATGACTTGGTTTAGAAAGTGAGTTCCTCGATCGCTCACTAACTCTATAGGCAATCCATATCTTGTAAAGAGATTTTCAAATAAGAATTTTGCAGTCCTATGTGCATCATTCTTTTTTGTGGCCTTTGCCTCTACCCATTTAGTAAGATAATATGTCGCAACAATAATGTATTCAGCATGAGTACCTTTTGCAGGGGGTTAATGGGTCCTACAAAGTCTATACCCCACTTAGAAAATGCACGTCCTCCCATCATGGGTTTCAATGGCATTTCATCTCTGCGAGTAGGAAATTGAGTTCTTTGGCACACACCACATCTCTTAACATAGGTTTGTGCATCCATGTGAAGAGTGGGCCACCATAATCCTGCAAAGAGGATGACTTTGATTATCCTATCGGGTCCAAAATGACCTCCTGCAAGACCCTGGTGTGCAGTCTCTAGTATGCTCAAATAATCTCTTTCATGAACACATTGTCTTAAGTATCCATCTCGTCCTCGTCTGTATAGATTGTCACCAATAAGTGAATAGTCTTGAGCTTCCTGCTCTAGACTTCGCTGTCGTGCTAAGGTCATTCCTTGAGGGAATGTTTTCGTCCTCAAGTATGTCACTAAGGGTTCACTCCATTCTGGTGTGAGAGACACATGATATAATGTAGCATGTTCTACTGGTGGTCTTTCACAATAAACAGGGCATTCTTTACACAACTTGTAGACATCTGCTTCCATGGAAGGCCAATATACTCCTAGACTATGCATAGTCTGCAATGTACGATGTTTCAAATGATGTTGCTTTAATGCACCTACATGTGCTAATTGCAACCAATTTGCATGTTCTGATTCATCTACACAACAAGCAAGAATCTTTTGATTATTCTGTTTATATATACTTCCTGCTATTATTTGATATCTTTGAGATTTGGTAATCTCTCCTTCCTTGATACTTATCCTAGGATTCCGTATGTGAGAATAGGGACTATCGGCTTAGCCCATTCTGGTACTATCTCAAGGTTAAAAACATATGCATATGGCAATTCATCCATTATTCCTTGAGGAGCTTCTCCTGAGGTTAATCTTGAGAGGTGGTCAGCTCTAAGATGTGTCTTTCCTTTCCTGACTACTACTTCAAAGTCATACTCCATGAGTAATAGAAACCAACGTATCAATCATCCTGTGTTACATGGTTTATTGACTAAGTACAACAATGCTTGATGATCTCTGAAGAATTTGAACTTGTTTGCCAACAAATAATGCATGAATTTCTTCACCGCATAGATCATTCCTAATCCTTCTCGTTTCGTCGTGGTGTAATTTCTTTCTGCTGCGTTCAACTATCTGCTCGCATAAGCTATGGGGAGATCTATATTACCTTCATTCGTGGGTTGTGCTAACACACATCCTATGGCATAGTTGGATGCATCCACATGTACATGGAATGGCTTTCTCCAATCCTGGGTTGTCAATATAGGTGCCGAGCACAAACGTCGTTTAAGTTCATTGAATGAATTCTCATATTCATCTGTCCATTCAAACTTAGTCAAAAGAGAGTATAGAGGCTTGGCTATGATTGCATAGACGTGTATGAATCGTCTGTAATAACCGCAATGGCCCATAAATGCATGTACATCTTTTACATTATTTGGTCTAGGTAGATCGGCGATTACTTTCACTTTTTCCTCATCCGTAGAGATTCCATTCTTTGACACAATGTGTCCTAGAATTTTGCCTTGTCTGACCATGAAAACACATTTTCTGGGTTCAGAAAAACTTGATATTCTCGACATTTGTCAAATACCTGCCTTAATTCTGGGATATGAGTCTGCCTTACATTCGAATGTGCACATATGTCATCGACATAAACTTCCAAATTCTTGCGTAAGAATTCCTTAAAAACATGGCACATGAGTCACTGGAAAGTGGTGGGTGCATTTGTTAAGCCAAATGGCATCACACGAAATGCAAAAATGCCCCATTCTGTGGCAAAAGCCGTCTTGTGTTGATCCTTTGGAGCAATGGCTACTTGATTATAGCCTGAAAAACCATCAAGAAAGCTGTAAACTTCCTTGCTCGCAACTCTTTCCAATAAATGTTCTCTGATAGGAAGAGGATAACTGTCTCTAATCATGGCGGCATTAACTTTTTTAAGGTTAATACACACACACAATTTTCCATTCTTCTTGGGCACCACCACAATGGGGGATACCCATTAAGTGTGCTCAATTTCGTAAATGAATCGTGCTTCTATCAAACGATATATTTCCTCTTTAATCTTTGCAGCGTAGTTATCATTGTACGTGTATGGTTCTTGTTTCGTAGGTTTTGCATCTGGAGTCATAGGGATTCTATGAGAACATATATCCGGATCTACTCCTTTCAAGTCTTTGTAACTCCAGGCAAACACGTCTCTATATTCGCGCAATAGGGAAACTAATTATTCTTCTTCTTCATTTGTCAAATCATGCCCTATGTGGGTACATTTCTCTTCTTCTCCTTCTATGGCAACTATTATTTTTTTGGTTTTCTCTCGTTTATCATATACTTCTCCAACGTCAGCTTTTCTGTTAAGCATTCGTACCATGATTCGTCTATCTTCTATTTCATATTTCTTGAAGTTCTCAGCAACCTCAAACACAGATTCTTCTTCCTCAGACGTGAGTTCTTTCTTCCTTCTTTTTTACCTTCACTTTTAGCAGTCACTTGTGTGGTTAACCTCACCTCGTTCATAATTTCTTCGTTTCTTTGAGGGTGAGTTTCTACTTCGTAGAAATATTCTTCATCTGATGCAAATGGAGGGTCCATAATGATTGACTCTAGATCAAAGTCACTTGCATCCTCAAATGCCTCAGTGCTAGGTTCACATTCTTCTATAATTGAATCACACATGATTGGCTCTATCGTGAAGACTGAAATATCATAACCATCCTCGTCATAGTGGCGTGTCCATTGTTCTTCATTGATGGCTACCTCCATGTTTGCTAGGATTTCGGCCCAACCATGGGCATAAATGAGTATCCTCGTGCAACCATGATGGGTCTGACTCCAATGAGTGTATCGATTCTGTTTCTTCTTGTGTCTTATGGATGGTATTCTATTGTATTGGGGGTACGTCTCGATGTGAATAGTCTTTAAGATTGACTTTAGTAGTCACTCCTAAATGTTGCAAATACAAAGAATTAGTTCCCCAATCTTGTACAATTTGCAATTGACGCATGAATGGTCATCCTAAAATCATCTCATAGGCTAGATTTTTTGCAA
This sequence comes from Ceratopteris richardii, assembly GCA_020310875.1. Taxonomy (NCBI): domain Eukaryota; kingdom Viridiplantae; phylum Streptophyta; class Polypodiopsida; order Polypodiales; family Pteridaceae; genus Ceratopteris; species Ceratopteris richardii. The sequence continues at coordinate 85,570,014 of CM035414.1, read as the reverse complement.
AATCACAAATGGCAAAAGCATGCTCAAATTCCACACCACAAGTGGTGAGAGATATGCCCTCTAGTAATCCTAATGGTTTTTCTATATGTCCATCAGCCATTTGTAGCTTCATCCTGGTAGGTCTCAATGCTGGCTTACCCCAACGTTTCCATAAAGCGGTGGTAGCGATGGCTACTCCGGCTCCTGAATCTAAGATGGCTTTCGTGGTGTAGCCCTGATGGGTTTTTGGAAGATAAGTGTTATCTTCCTATCCTTCGCTTACATCTCCAATCCTTTCTACGGGTATCTTTGGTACCTTCTTGTGTGTTCCTATTTGTGAGGGAGCAGTAGCAAGCTCAGGGAATTGATTTGCTACATGTTTCCACAATTCTGGTTTAACCTTCAATAATTCCTCTAGAGTGAGGTGACACTGTACTTTAGTGTTCTTCACCACTTCCGTGTTTCTAGGGATTACTGATTCTTCATTCCTCACTATTATAGTGGGTGCTCTCATGCTAATAGACTTGGCTTCCCAAGGTCCTGTGAACTGAGGCAATTCTTGTAAGGACTCTTGGTTGTTCTTCCTCTACATCATTGTAAATAGAGGGGATGTCTTGGGGAAATTGCTCTTGCAAGTCATCTATTTCTTGAATAGGAGGATGGGTTCCTTGTTCTTTTCTTCACTTCTCTTCTTGTATTTCTCTCAAGGATTCATGCGAATACCTATGTATGGAAGAGAGGTTGTCTTCTCCTTCTGTATTTGGTACTTGAGACAGGGATGGTGCATTTCTTTCCTGTATCTCCGAGGTAATAGGGTTCCTATGCTAATTCTTTTTCTCTTTACTTTCGATCAAGTATTCTAACCTCTCCATTAGTCCTTGAAAGTGTACTTCCGGTTTCGCCATGTTATTCCAATTAAGATATCGCGAGGCTTCAAACATAGCTTGTGCTAATTCTACCATCTTCATGCAAAGTTTAGTCCTCTCAATTTCTAGATCTGCTCGAGGGCGTCTCTCTCGAATTTCACCACTAGACGTTCCAATCCAATGGGTTGATCAGGGTTGTGCATTTGCACCACTTGTCTTCGCAAACCATCCTCATAGATGCGAGCACCTAAGCGGTTGGTTCGGAGAAATTCTAATTGAGTTCTCTAGGGTCCTTCAGGTCTTTCCAAATATGCTACGTTTGACCCTCCCTCTGGTCTTTCCGTGCTAAATGCCATTTTTGATTCACTCGTATCTGAGCTCAACTCGTAAGGATAACTATTATTCAATTGCTGTGCCCACGATCGTGCAGTAGTTCCTACACTTGCTTTTGATGATCTAAGGCTTCGTCGATCTGACTTGCCTATGTGTTTGCCCGATCTAAGGTTCATGAATTTACTTCCTTTGACCGTTAATGTCCCTTGTTTTTAATTGCTTGTTTCTTTTTAAACTCCTTTAGATTCTTGTCTTGTCTTACTGTGAGTGTCAGGAATCGACTTTCTGTGGTACTTTTGAGTTCTCGTTCCATCATACTTAAGTTCTTTTCCTTTAGGTTTTCGTATCGCACACTTTTACTTTAGTCTTGGACTTTGAAAGATTAAATCACTTGAACTTGATGTGTTCCTATGGTCGTTAATCTAATCCACAATGCTATCGTTTATCCTAAGCTAATAATTGACTGAGGGGTTTGAATACTCTTCCAACCTCAAGTCAGCTACTTTGGTTGCTCTGATGCCCAAGAAGCCGCGCTTCCCAAGCTTTGCATTCTTCACTGCCTTGCTTTGATTGCCATTGATTGCCCTTGCTAGACATGTAAAAATCCAATGTTTAGACCACCTCTTTAACTTGAGGATCAAGCACTTGAATATAGACACCTTTTAAGTCCCTTCTTTTCGACAAAACTTTTCCAAAGCCCCCTTTCTCTCCTAGTCCCAATGATAGTCAACCTCAAATTATCCTCTCTAAAAATCAATGATAGTCAACCTAAAATTATCCTCTCTAAAAATCAACCTCAAATTATCCTCAAATTAGTACTGGTAAAGAGCTTTCTAACGAGCTATAAAGGTCAAAAAATGGACTTCAGATGAAAACGATATGGTTGTTCAGGCCCTCAGGGGTGAAAACTGACAAATAGGTTTTTCTCCAAATATGAGCTAAGGGGTCCCCTATGAGTGCAATCACCTAAAAATTTTCAAAAAATAGCCCCAAATTTGCCCAAAAAATCAAACCCTAAAATTGGCATTTGGGATGGACAATCGCGATGGTTTGCAACAATCGCGATGGTCTGGGACCGTCGCAATGATCCAGGTGAACCCTCGCGATGGCGTGGTACAATCGCGATGGTCCGAAGGATCAAGGCGTCGTGATGGTCCAAAATGAACAGTCACGATGGTCTGAAGTGAGCAATTGCGATGGTCCAATCTGCGAACAATCGCGATGGTGTTGGTCAATGGTCAACGGAACAATCGCGATGGCGTGAGCTCATCGCGATGGTCACGGGGCACGATGGCTTGAGCCAATCGCGATGGTTCAACTTTCAAGGCGTCGCGATGGCTTACTTGGGATAGTCGCGATGGTGTGACTTGCGAGCAATTGCGATGGTTTGGTTTGACACTTGGCAGCGTCGGCGCGATGGCATGAGCCAGTCGCGATGGCGTGGGGTCAACGGGATCGTCGCGATGGTCAAGGACTGTCGCGATGGTTCAAGTGAACCATCATGATGGCGTGAGACCGTCGCGATGGTCCGGCCGAGCCATCGCGATGGCGTGAGCCAATCGCGATGGTGTGACACAATCGCGATGACATGAGCCAATCGTGATGGTCCACCAAAATGCAAATTGTTGAAATGCAAGTGTGGATTCCTATATGCACAAGGATGCTCTACAGTTTGGTCAACTCGCTTACCTCAAATTCTGAACTTGGCAGACCATCACGATGGTCTGACACAGTCGGCATTTTCTAACAGAAAGTGATTTTCTTACCTTTTTGCAGCTTTACTGATGCTCTAGAGCACTGTACCTGCAAGAAAACTCACAAACACAAAAGTACATGCATTCACAAAAGCTCTCTCTCTCTCTCGCGTGCACAAACGAGGGGAAATGAGGAGAATGGGTGGATATGGTGATTTTTTTGATTTTTTTGGAGTGGAAGAAGATGATGCGGTGATGAAGATGGAGTGTGGGGGAGGTGAAAAACACTAAAAACTAACTAAAAACAACAACAAAAACTGAAATTTTTACCTTCCAACACCACTTCTTGCTATACTCTTACCATCACACATTCGTCCTAGACTCGATGCCCGGCAACCGTGCCAAATTTGGTGTTGCTCTAGCACAACGGTGAGAACCATGTTAAGAAGCTCCACCTCCTTAATGTCAATCTGCTGAAGAGATAGGAGTGATATGAAGATCGTGAATGTGAGATGTAGTGAGAGTGAAGGTGAGAAGCATAGAGATGCACACACACATACACACACACACAATGAAGAGACAAGCAAGACACAATGGAAGGTAGGAAATCAACTCTTTTACTCAAGAACACTCTTACAAGCTCAAAATAGCTCTAAGCTCTTCTCTACTCAAACAAGCTAACCTAAAAAATGAGCTCTCTAGCTCTTTTTATAGATTCTAGACTGGTTTTGATCGGTTTCACATCTAGTGACCGACATAGTTAAAAAATAGGTTCTAGATACTATTTGAAAGGGTAAACGGTGTCTAAAAATAACCAAAATTGGTACGCTCATTCTATCTTAAGCTCCTCAAGCTCAAGGACTCCTCGGCTTGCACAAAATGGAGCTATAAATTACAAAAAAGGGTTTTTCTCTGTTACATATGGTACAAAAGTGATGAAAATCACTGTTGGAGGTTTTGAAACGTGCTTATAAAACATAATTCTTTGAAAAATGATTCGATTGGCTCCCTGCTACTTCATTATGTTCTGTCTTTACATGCTTCCGCGTCTTCTATGCCTCTGGCTACTGCCAACAGTGGCCAACTTTACATATAGATGCAAACACTTATGTATGGAGTTGTGAGGTATGCCAACGAGCCAAGTACCCCATTAGGAGAGATGATATGCCTCTGAGACCCATGATTTGTGCAAGGGCCTTTTCAAAATGGGGCATTGATTTTATAGGCCCTATTAACCCTCTAGCCAAAGGGTCACATGCTAAGTACATAATAGTGGCAATGGACTATCTAACTAAATGGATAAAAGCAAAAGCAACAAGAAAGAATGATGCACAAACTATAGCAAAGTTTCTCTTTGAGAACGTCTTTACTCGCTTTTGACTAACCATAGAGATAGTAAGCGATAGAGGAATGCACTTCATCAACAAAGAAATACAATCCTTGATGAACGAATTCCTAGTAATTCATAAAAAATCAGCTCCCTATCACCCTCAAGCCAATGGTCAAGCAGAGAGTTCCAATAAAGTGTTAGGTACCATGTTGAAAAAGATAGTCAAGAATGGAAGGTCAGATTGGGACACGCAATTGCATCATGCAATTTCGGCCTTTCGAGTGGCTTACAAGATAGCCATTGGAACTAATCCGTTTAACCTAGTTTATGGATAGAATGCAATCTTGCCAATTGACTTTTTAGTACCTACTCTACATCTAGCACAATACTATGAGTGGATAGGACATGAACCATCCAAGCAATTAGAGAAAATTGAGAAATTACATGAAACAAGACTACAAGAAGCTGCAGGAATTTACACTGCTAAACGAAGGCAAAAAGCATACTATGATGCACACATCAAAGACAAAGGCTCAAAGGAAGGAGATTTAGTCCTTATATATACATTGAAGCAAAATGCCAAGAAATTGCAGTGGATACGGACCATTACTGATTAATGACGTGATATATGGAACCATTAACTAATCAAATGCTAGTACGACTCATAGGAGCATAGAATCGAAAGAAGGAAGAAGAGAGAATTAGAGAAGAAGCACGCCAGGAAGCCTTAGAGTATCAAAACACGAAAAGAGTGGATACAGCAAAGGGATGAATGATATCTATAGGGAGAGGAACCCATCCCGATGGCCAAATACTAAGTAAACCAACAAATAACATGAGCTATAGCATATCCCAACTATACCTGAACCTAGGAATCGGAACCAAAGAGTATCAGCTAGTAGATCCTCCGATTGATTCAGGAGCAACTCTAAGCTGCATACGAATGACATTAAATACACATCTCCAAACAACCATTAGTCCCACTAAAGCATGCATGATAGGAATTGGAGGACAAGTTATAGAATGTGTTGGAGAAGCCCTAATATCCCTTCACTTAGGAAATTCCACTATGGAGCAAAGAGTTTTGGTATGCAAAGACGAAGACCTAATTGAAAAATCTGATCTTAGGGCAAGTCTAGATTATTGAGAACGAAGTGAGCATGCATCTTGTACAAGGATACATATCAGCCGAAATAGGGCGTAAAGAAATCTTTAGCTTGCTGGAAGAGAGGCCGTCTCAAATTCACAAGGTCACCAAACCTAATGAAGAGAACTTAGAGAAGGCACTCGAAAATGACTCAACAATGGATATATCCCAAGAATGCCTTAATCCAAAATTGCCTGCAAATAAGGATGTGTTGCTTGATGGTGTGACCACCTTGCCCATGAGAGATGAACCTAAGGGAGAGAGCGAGGACATTACCTCTAAATCTATCTACACTATAAGAAGAAAACCCACATGGACTTCCACTGTTCGAACATCACACCCATGTAATACTTGTCTACAATGGTTATGGAAGGATCGAATGACTCAACCAGACAATTCAACACAGAAGCTGATCAGCCACTCAGGGAAGATAGGAAGAGACAACCATTACTCGCAATCGCAATCAGAACCATGAAGACTTCTTCGTGTATGGATTCCAAAGTCATTAGTAGAGGCTCAAAAGACACAACAATGTATATGGATCCCGAAGAAGGTCAGACAAACGGCAAACCAAGAACTAGGAAGGCTTAACAAGATATCATGCCTACAAAGTGAAGCAAAGAAATCCAAAAAGACTCATCAAGTGTGCCAAAACAACATGACATCTTCAAGTGGGAAGGAAACAAGGACCAAAGAACGAGGAGCCCGACAGAAACAAATGCCTCAAACACCAACTACAAAGTGGATATGGAGACCAAAAAGACAACAAGGATAGGAACAACAAACTCAACGAAATTCTGCTTGCACTCATGAAGAGTCCATTGCACATAGAGTATGCACGATAGGGCCTCATTACAAGGCCATGCATTCAGCACATTATCTCTTCAAAAAAACTAGTGGTGTACATTTCCATCATTGGAATAGGTCTTAGTTTCTATTGCCATAGGCATGACTGTATATTGTAAATAAATAAATGATTTAGCTAGATCTAATTCTTGTTTTCTTTTAGGATTAAAAATCAAAAGAAGTGTGGTAAGAGAACTTACTTACTTAAGAAAGGGGGAACGGAGTGACAAAGGAAATGACATATCACTGAACCACACACAAAACACATGAATTATTTTCTCTTGTAGGCTGATTTGTTCCTTATCATAAGTGCAAATGGCTTTCGAAGATTCCAAGGCAACTGTTCAAGAAGAGGTGTTGGAGTTTCCCCTACAAACTGTAACCAAAGCTAAAGGTCACTGGTTTTGAGAGGACCAGCCTGTTGGGGAACATCTATTCTTGTTGATAAAGATCATGGACACTGACCATCAGTTCCCTATCATGTCCCAAAATTTCAAAGTCTTACATGAACCTCCATCAACCGTGGACGTAATGACAAACGTAGGCATTCAAAAATACTTCGAGCTACCCATTTATAAGCTAGATTTTCAACGATGTACTCAGGTGATGAACACTCTTCAATTGGCTCTACATGACCCATTAGTGCCCAAAGCAAAAGTTCTAGATGTGGAAGGAGAATGGGTGATTATTCAATTCACTCACGAATTAATTAAAGAATCCTTTGGATGTGAGAAAGATGGGAACACATATCTAAAGGATGAAAGTCGAGGAATGAAGACCCGCACATTCATGGATATTAATCGTATAGAAATTGAAGAAGAGGTCCGTCTGATTCACCAAGATTTCTGCTTTCCAAACATGCTCCGCTACACAAGACCTCAAAAGATGATTGTACAACTCTTATCTCATGCAACAAAACAAATTGGTAATCAAGTGAACCTGACACCCTACATCCAAGAGCATTTATTCGAAGCTAAGAAGAAATGGGGCCACAAAAAATTCTTGAATGGAAGTGTAGCATTGACCATTCTAATCTACCATGCCTATCTTACAAAGATGCCTTCATCAACGAAAATGGCTAAGTACGCAAATCTGGCCATTGTACCAAGGAAAAGAAAGGAGTAAAAGTGACAGAGGAAGCGGGAACCAACTCTCAATCCAGAATGAGAGGAGTTAAGAGATTAAGATAAGTGTTAAAGGAAGAAGAAGCACTTCCTACTTCGAAAAGGATACACATACTTCCAAGAACAATCGTCGATAACACCAAGCCCATCATGGAAGAAGAATTAAAGGAAGCTATGGAAGAAACTCACCAATATATGGAAGGCCAAGTGAACCTGCCAGTACAAATACACTACTACCATCAATCTCATGCAGAAACTTTGCAAGGAAAAAGACTGACAAAGTTCCACAGATATAGAGAACTGGGGTTGGTGAACCCTAGTTCGTCCTCTAAAGTCCAAGAAGATCATGTATCACCCCCTATGAATGTGGATATCAAAAGATAATCAAATGATGATAGTAAATGGGAAGAATTAAATCAAGTGAAGGAATCCTTTTAAATGGAAGGTACAAAGATAAATAAGACTCCTAACAACACAGTCACGGAAACACCAAAGAAAAGGTCGTCACAAGGAGAAATCCACACATTAAGAATGAATGAAGAAATAAAGATCCAAATTACAGAAACTCACTTGGATGGAGAGACTACATTAAAGATGCCAAAGAAAGAGAAAGAACAGGAAGATGTGGAGGAACAAGAACCATTCACACCAATCAAGATTTTACCAGAGCCTTCTCCATTGGACATTACATTTCAAGGAATTACTATGAAGTCTACAACACATGAAGAAGAAGAAAAAGAAGATCAGATACATCTTCAAATTAGGAAACCACATAATGAGACAATACACGTTGATAAGGGAAAAGATGTACTCACAGGGGAAGTACCGAGTATTTGTTGGAGCAAGTCTATGACAAGCCTAAGTATTGGCTTGAGTCCCACAAAGACATAAAAGAAGCTTCAAAATGAAGACTATGTAAAGTTCACTTGTGAACTACCTCTTGTAACTTTTGAAGAGTTTACTTAATGTAAAAGTGAGAGAATCTTAAGTGGTTGAGTCCACATGATCAAAAAGGGAAAGAGGAGCCACGAATTTGTAATTTGTGGTAGGTAGAGAATCAAATCAATCACTGATTGATTGGAGAGTGATTGAGGGAAGTAAGCCTCCCAAACTCAACTATAAATAGATGGCAATTTTAGTCGTGGTTAGAGAGACCTATGTGAAGACCTCCAAGAGCTGAGCTTTATGCCATATCAAGGTGTGATTACAAGGCACACATATGTATCAGTAAGTCCATTGTATTGTACAAGCAATATACTTTCATTTTCATGATCATTTGGGTTCATATTTCCATGTTCTTGTGAAGTGTACTACTCACTGCCATTACTCTCAGTTTTCTCAGTCAAATTGCAGAGATGGTTTCTCTGAGCTTGGTGCATCATTTTCAGTGATTTAACTTGGTAAAGTTAGCTCTATAAGTCTACTATATGCTCACAAATTTTCATGTCATTTGGATGTTGCAATCTTCAGTTATAATCATTTGAAGTCAACAGGGTCTGTTCATCTTCACTTCTCTGTCAGGTACCCGATTTTTTTACTCACCTTGTCAGAGCCATTTCTCAGTGGTTACTTATTCAAATTCAGTGAGTTAAAGCTTGTTAGATTCAGCTTACTGTCTAGTATAACCATACAAATTTTCATAATCATTTGATTCCTACATTTTGAGTTATGTTCATTTTTCTGCTCACTGGTCTCAAACTATAGCAGCCCGTGAAAATCGGGATGATGTCATTGATTAGGTCTTGAGCCCAAGGAAAAAGTGATTATACGAGGCTTAACTTTGCTTAACCCCTCGCAATCGGTCTACTTGGATTACCTAGAGCCCACAATTATCTCGCAATGGATTCTTCCTGTGTCTATGCACTAGCTCATATGCTTCCCGGCAAACGCACCAAAATGTTGGCACTCTTAGTCCAAGGGAAAGTGACTATGCTCAATGATATTTTGCCCAAGCCTTCTGATACTAGGTCAGTTTTGGTCCCCCTAAGTACACAATTTCACTCCAATATATTGATGGAGGATCTGGGCAAATACATGCACAAATGGGTATCCAACTTTAGTGAATACATTACCTATCGCGACCCTTCTCTCTCTTTCTCACCCACTCGCTTATATGTACCTTCTTGCACCTTTGCTCTCCTTCCCCTTACTCACACTTCCCGAATCCACTTGATTCCTCATTCTCTCTTGCACTTGCCCTTCCCCATTTCCTTTTGCTCTTATTTCTTTTGCCCACACTCTTGCCCTCCTATACCCAAGCTTACACACTGACACGCACACACTTCCTTTCCCCTCCTCTCATGCGCTCTTGCTCACTTCCCCACTCGCCTTCTCTCACTTCCCATTACACACAAATTCTTGCACACTCTTGCTTGTTCCCTTCCTCTTTTTCCTCTCGCACACACACTTATGCACGTGTATGCACTTACCCTCACCTTCTTAAGAGACCTTTGTTAAGACGTGCATGTACAATTCAACATTGAGTCTCATCAGAACTGTGTAGTGATTTTTCCTATAAACAAGATTTCATTTTAAAGGTCTCTCGATGCAATTTTTGGAGGTTTACTAAAAGTTGTAAATTTATTTTAAAGTCTAAACGATTCAAAATGGCATGCGTTCCTCAGCAATTTCCACCATAGTTTTGCTATTGAATCTGCATAGGAGTCTATCTATTTCCTTCTTTCTTTTTGTTGTGTTCAATGGTTCTTCACGTGCCTTCAATCACAACACGAATCAGACATGTGACACTCTATACCTTATGGTCATGTAAGCATATGAATTGGCTACAAACACTTTCTGAATTACTTGGTTGTCATAAGGGCACGCACAACAACCACAATTTTACTGAACACACAGGTAGCTAAAACAAAATAAAAGCAGCAAGGGTCAAACTGTGTCCTATATCACGACTGGAGTTTTCTTTCTACCACAAGGAATGCTGAGTAGTCATGCATGTCATCCTAACAGACATGTTTTCCAAAAAAGTGATCCACATATTTATCGAATATAGAGAGGGTGATGAGGGGGAAAGAAATGCGTGGTATCAATAAAAAAATTATAGTCGATGCAAATATAAATTAATCACAGTTTAACCTTTCCTCCATGTTCCCTAGTACATCGCAGGGCTTGTATCTATACGTCTCCAAGCTAATGCATGATTTCATAGCTCATGACTAAGGAACGATGCAAAACTGAATTCAGCGCTTGTAGAAATCTCATAATCCCTACGGTAAACATCCATATAACCTTGTCACAGTCTGGAGGAAACTCACAGTTATGGTGACCTTTAGCAATGGCCTATCATGCTTCCGCAAAAAGCTTTTGCAAAAATGCTCCCTTGAGTCCCCCCACCCCAAAAAACCTGAAAGTTATTCATCTGCAGCTTGGCGTTCCTTTTGGAGCTCCTGCACCCCGTCGTTTTCGAACCTTCCCTTCCTCTCTGCTCCGATAGCCCTTCTCCTCATCAATGCTCATTGTTCATGCTCGTGTGCTCTAATTCTGAGAAGTTGAAACTCAACGGATTTCAATCATGAAGATAGAATTAGCGTGATGAGCTGTAGATTCCTCTACTTCCCTTTTTCTTCCGCAGGTCACTGAACCCTCCGTCTGCTCCTAAGAGGCCTCGAGAAAAAAATTGCCCTTTTGCTACTGACTCCCTCTTTATCTCCTTGACCTGCTGAAACAAAAGCAGAGAGATAATTTCCCCCTTTCCTCCCCGAACACACAGAGCAGCGTGCCCCCTTTTTTTCTTCGATTCCTCCAGCCACCACAAAAAAACGAAGAAGAAACGAGAGAGCTCCCATTCGGCACCCCTTTATTTCTCCTTATCTCTCTTTTTTTTGGAATCGATAGCAGGCCCCCCCTCTTCTATTCGTGGCAAAAAACGAGAGGGAGAGAGCGTGAGATGACTTTACTCCTCTCCTTTTTGATAAGGCCCTTATCCCCACACACTCAAAATGTGTTAAGTGCAGTTTGGCATGCGGCCCTGATCACATTTCTCCACATCTCTGAATTTTTTTCCAACGATGTGTCTAAGATCAATTTCCGGAAATCGGTCAAGCGATTGTATTTGATGTTTGATAAGAAAACATCCCCCCCTGAAACAAAGCCGTTTCTAATTTCCTTTGCACATCAATATTCCCTATGTTCTTAGGAGGCTCCTCCATGCTCAATCCCTTTTCTCCACATCCCTGCAATCAATATCTCCACATGCTTCTCATCAATCAACACATTCATTCTTCAAGCACCTGAAATCAAACGTATTTTCCTGCCAAATAGACCCACATTAGTGCATAAAAACCAACCATTTTTTGAGCTAACAGTCATCACTTGTTAAAACCCATTCTCAGTGTGTGGTTTATTATTTTTTATGAAGTTACTCTTGAAAGTTAGCTCTTTAAGCTACCTAGACTTCCCCAAGAGGAATTAAGCTAATTGCTACTGTGCTCAGAGAAGTATGTAAAACACTGGACAGGTGTATGAACCAAAAATAGCAAGTTTTTCACCTTTGAGCTAACTCCAACTTATTTGTTTTGATCTATCTTTTTGAGAGTGATATTCAAAGGTACATAGGGTGTCTAATACATCCATTGGCAAGCTAAAAGGGCCCACCATATACTCCTAGAGTTCAATTGGCTGGTGTAGATCAAGGATTTTGCAACACCTCTTCATCTTCAAGCACATACCTATCCATCTCTTCACAGTGGTATCAGAGCAAGGTTGGACAACATGGCAGATGGATTTCCTTCATCAATTGACAAATTGGATAGAGGTAACTACTCAGCTTGGTCATTAAGAATGGAAGCTTATCTCCAAGGTAGAAGTTTATATGGTTATGTGGCTAGAGATGAAGTTATGCCAAGTTTCAGGAACAAAAGTCAACCAACACAAGAAGAGCAAGAAAGATTGAGCACATGGTGCTCCAAGGATGCACTTGCAAGGTCTTATCTCCTCAGCTCTATCTCAGATTTTTTGTTGCCTCACATTAGAAGTTGTAAGACATCTCAGGAAGTGTGGGATGCACTTGAAGCTTTCTTTTCTTCAAGTACTAAAGCTAGGAAGCATCAACTATGGCTGGATTTCACAACTCTCAAGAAGGCTCCCAAACAAAATGTGATCGATTTTGTCACAAAGCTCAAGGACATAGCAGATCAGTTGGGAAGCATTGGAGAGGTAATAGATGAAGAGCAAATTGTAAGGCAGGTCATCAATGGCTTGAAGACAGATGACAAGTGGGAAGCATTCACCACAGCTATGGATTTGTACATGGACATGCATGTACCCGATTTCAATACACTCATTGGACAACTACTTACTCAAGAGGCAAAGCTTATCAAAAATGGAGAAAGCTCTAAAGGTAATCAATCTTCAGCTTTATACACTGATAAAAGCAAGTCCAAAGATAACAAAGGAAAGGCAAAGAAAGTGGATGATGAAGCAGGTACATATCAAGCTAACTATGCAGGTAGAGGAAGACATGGCAGAGGTAGAGGAAGAGGAGGTAGACAAGGCAGAGGGAGATCCCAAGACTCCAACTCATGTTCTATTTGTGGATTAACTAATCATACAACTGAAAATTGCTTTAGGAATTCCAGGAATCAAAGAGGAAGAGGATACAATAGAGGAAGTTATGGCTACTCAAGAGGAAGGTTCAACAACTACCATGGCAACTACAACAACTACAATCATTCAAACTATCAAGGAGGCTACAAAGGAAGGAGAGACTACAATAACTACACAGAAGACTCAAACAAAGAGGATTCATTATTGATCATGAACATGGCTATGCCACAAGGTAAATCTGATGAGCATGTTTTCTACATAGATTCAGGTTGTTCAAATCATGTGGCAGGAAATGTGGCACTCATATCAGATTTAGAGGTACAAACAGGAGATGATACAAAACATCCTGTGGAGAAAATAGGCAATGTCAAAGCACCTGATGGAAACATCAACCTACTCAGTAAGGTACTCTATGTCCCTACCATTACAAAGAATTTGATAAGTGTTGGGCAGATAGTAGAGAAAGGGTTGCAAGTCAGGTTCACAAAGGCAAGAGCATTTGTTGAAGATCCAAGTCAAGGATTCAGAAAAATTGCAAAAGGTGAAAAGACAGGTAGATTGTTCACATTTGAATTACAGGACACTAGAAACATTGCTCTCTTTAATTATGGTAGTCAGACACTCACAGAATTGGAAGTATGGCACAAAAGGTTAGCACATATTGGTGAAAGGTCATTAAAGCAAATTTGCAGGGACCAAAGTGTACTTGGACTCCCTAATTTGTCAAAATAACATATGATTTATAAGTGTAGTGCATGTCAATTTGGAAAGTCTCACAAGTTACCATTCATGAAGAAAGGTTATATGCATGGAGATCTCTTGGAGTTGGTTCATACAAATGTATGGGGACCTAGCAAGGAAGCTTCAATATCTCGATCAAGGTATTATGTCTCCTTTATTGATGATTGCAGCAGATGGACTATCCTATTCTTTATGAAACACAAAGATGAAGTTTTTTCATGTTTCAAAAGATATTTGGCTCTTTTGAATCAAACAGGTAAATCTCTAAAAAGGCTAAGGTCAGATGGAGGGGGAGAATACTTCTCCCATGAGTTTGATTCTTTTCTTCAAGAAAGAGGAATCAAAAGAGAGGTAACTACAAGGTACACTCCTGAGCAAAATGGAGTGGCAGAAAGGAGGGATAGGACAATTGTTGAAGCTGCAAGGTCTATGTTAAATGAAAAGAATTTACCTAATTACTTATGGGCTGAGGCTGTATCTACAACCACTTACTTGATTAATAGGTTGCCTTCAAAATCCCTTGATGGGATGACTCCATATGAGGCTTGGAATGGAAGAAGACCAAGCTTAAATCATTGTAAAATTTTTGGATGTATTGCTTTTGCTCATGTTCCTTCACAGGTTAGAGGCAAGATGGATCCAAAGGCAGAAAGGTGTGTATTTATTGGATATGACAACAATCAAAAGGGCTACATGTTATACAACCCTACCAACAAAGGATTCTTGGTAAGCAGAGATGTAGTTTTTTATGAGAACAATTCATGGTATGAAGATTCATGCAGGAAGGTCAATTTACCATATAATCTTGAAGAAGATTTTCCAAAGCTTGGTAGACAACAACCAAAGATTGAAGAACAAGACACCTCAGAGGATGAGGAAGAATCTCAGATGGAAAAGATCAAAGCATGGAAGTCTAAAGGTAAAGCAAAATTGCACGAACTTGGACATGAGGCAGAATCATCACATCATGGCCTAAGAAGATCTATGAGGGAAAAGAAAAAACCAGAAAGGTATGGGTTTGACACCTCATTAGTAACTAAACATTCTATCTACATAGCACAGGATATAAACCAAGAGGAGCCATCATCATTTGAAGAGGCCAAAGCAAAAACAGAATGGAAGCATGCAATGAAGGAAGAGATTGAAGCACTTGAGGAAAACAACACTTGGGATTTGGTGCCCAAGACTTCATCCATGAAGGTAATAGGCTCAAGATGGGTCTATAAACTCAAGAAGAATTCTGATGGTTCCATTAACATGTATAAGGCAAGGCTTGTAGCAAAAGGCTTTGCACAAACTCAGGGAATTGATTATGAGGAGACCTTCTCTCTTGTGGCAAAGATGCCTACTATTAGGGTTTTGCTTAGTATTGCCTCTTCCAAGAATTGGAAGATACTTCAACTAGATGTAAAGAATGCATTTTTGAATGATTGGATAATAGAAGAGGTATATATGGCACAACCACCTGGTTTTGAGAATCAAGTTTATCCTGATTATGTGTGTAAACTTAACAAAGCATTGTATGGTCTCAAGCAAGCTCCTTTAACCAAGCAAGGCATATCCTTCACTCTTTATTAAAAAGAGTAACTCTGAGGTCATCTACCTATGTGTATATTGATAGGAAATGATGCAGATGGTATGAAGAAGATCAAAGATCAGATGAGAGAAGAGTTCAAGATAAGTGATTTGGGTTCACTTACCTACTTCCTAGGTTTGGAAGTTGTCTACAAAGATCATGGTTTGTTTCTCACTCAAAGAAAGTACATTAAGGACATGTTGGCAAAATTCAAGATGCAAAATTGTAAGATTGCAGGTACTCCAATGGAGGTCAATCACAAACTGAGCTCACATGAAGGTGAACTCATAGAGGACATCACATCATATCAAAGTCTAGTGGGTAGTCTCAACTATGCCACATTGACAAGAGTGGATATATGTTACAGTGTGAGTGTGCTAAGTCAATTTATGCACACACCAAGGAAACCACATATGGATGCTGCCAAAAGGATTCTCAAGTACCTCAAAGGAACCATAAATGAAGGACTTTATTATCCTTATGTATCTGATTTAGGTTTGAAGCTATTTTCTGATGCAGATTGGGCTGGCTCCAAAGAAGATAGAAGGAGCACTTCAGGTTATCTTACCTTTGCAGGTTCAAAGCTTATTTCATGGTCATCCAAGAAGCAACCCACAGTTGCTCTCTCTTCTACTGAAGCTAAATATAGAGGTCTTGCCATAGCTACTCAGGAAGCTATGTGGATGAATACATTATTCAAAGATCTTGGATTGGAGTTTGGAACTCCAACTATTTTTGGTGACAATATGAGTTCTATTCATTTGGCTGCTAATCCTTATTTTCATGCAAGGACTAAACATATTGAATTTCATTATCACTATGTACAAGTAAGCAAAGAGATTCAAATATCATATGTGTCCACTCATCAACAATGTGCAGATATTCTAACCAAAGCATTGGATGGTACAAAGCTTTGCAAATTCAAGGCTATGATTGGTTTGTAGGTAATCTTGGAAGATTGAAGACCTCAAGCATACTTGGCTTGAGGGGGAGCTATTGGAGCAAGTCTATGACAAGCCTAAGTATTGGCTTGAGTCCCACAAAGACATAAAAGAAGCTTCAAAATGAAGACTATGTAAAGTTCACTTGTGAACTACCTCTTGTAACTTTTGAAGAGTTTACTTAATGTAAAAGTGCAAGAATATTAAGTGGTTGAGTCCACATGATCAAAAAGGGAAAGAGGAGCCACGAATTCGTGATTTGTGGTAGGTAGCGAATCAAATCAATCACTCATTGATTGGAGAGTGATTGAGGGAAGTAAGCCTCCCAAACTCAACTATAAATAGATGGCAGTTTTAGTCATGGTTAGAGAGATCTATGTGAAGACCTCCAAGAGCTAAGCTTTATGCCATATCAAGGTGTGATTACAATGCACAGATATGTATCAGTAAGTCCATTGTATTGTACAAGCAATATAGTCCATTGTATTGTACAAGCAATATATTTTCATTTTCATGATCATTTGGGTTCATATTTCTATGTTCTTGTGAAGTGTACTACTCATTGCCATTACTCTCAGTTTTCTCAGTCAAATTGCAGAGATGGTTTCTCTGAGCTTGGTGCATCATTTTCAGTGATTTAACTTGGTAAAGTTAGCTCTATAAGTCTACTATATGATCCCAAATTTGCATGTCATTTGGATGTTGCAATCTTCAGTTATGTTCATTCGAAGTCAACAGGGTCTGTTCATCTTCACTTCTCTGTTAGGTACCTGATTTTTTTACTCACCTTGTCAGAGCCATTTCTCAGTGGTTACGTATCCAAATTCAGTGATTTAAATCTTGTTAGATTCAACTTACTGTCTAGTATAACCATAAAAATTTTCATAATCATTGAGTTCCTACATTTTGAGTTATGGTCATTTTTCTGCTCACTGGTCTCAAACTATAGCAGCCCGTGAAAATCGGGATGATGTCATCACTTGTTAAAACTCATTCTCAGTGTGTGGTTTATTATTTTTGATGAGATTACTCTTGAAATTTATCTCTTTAAGCTACCTAGACTTCCCCAAGAGGAATTAAGCTAATTGCTGTTGTGCTCAGAGAATTATGTAAAACACTGGACAGGTGTATGAACCAAAAATAGCAACTTTTTCACCTTTGAGCTAACTCCAACTTATCTGTTTTGATCTATCTTTTTGAGAGTGATCTTCCAAGGTACATAGGGTGTCTAATACATCCATTGGCAAGCTAAAAGGGCCCACCATATACTCCTGGAGTTCAATTGGTTGGTGTAGATCAAGGATTTTGCAACACCTCTTCATCTTCAAGCACATACCTATCCATCTCTTTACAGTATTTCAAAGACATGGCTAAATATGGATGTAGCTAAACTCAAGCCCGTGGTAAATCAGATGATACAAATAGCCATGGATACTCAACAACAGCTTATAGAACGAGATAGCGAGTATGATAAGGCTCTAAGGGAACACAATCAATTTCATGTAATAAGTGAAAAGCTCTCTACACAAGTGATAGAATTCGAACAGGAACTTACTGCCAAGGAGAAAGAAGCTAATGAAATCATGGAGAGATGTAATGTGCTAACGACTAACAATCAGAACTACAATAAAGGTATACATGGAGGAAGTTGATAACTTAAGAAACCGAAATAAAGAACTTATGACTACCATTCTATGCAACCAATCGATAGAGGCACAAGAAGTAACAACAAACAATACACAAGCATTGGAAGCACAAATAGCAAAGTATGAAGATTAGCTGAAACAAGAGCAAACCCTACAAGAAGAGTGGGAGAAGAAATACATGTATGACACTAATGAACTTAGGAAAAGGTGGAAGTTGGTAGAGAACAAACTCCTTGCACAGTGTAATGAGGATGCTGATCAAATAACTGCAATACGAAAAGAAATCCTGAAGAACAAGGAAGAAATCACTAAAACGGTCAGTGAGATCAAGGAAAAGGATGAAATCATTGAACAGTTAAAGGTTCACATAGCACAACAAGTTACGGCAGGGACAACAGTAGTTCCAAGCTCCCACGTGGCTACTTTGGAGACTGAGGTACATCCTCTTTCTCCACCCATGCATCATTCATCTATAAGGGAGGAAGCAGAGCCAAGCACTGAACGACATAATTGGGCTATTGTAGAACTAAGTTGACATGAGAGGGCACTACTGGCGTCCAAGCTTACAGAGCAATTTGAAGAACAGGTAGTGAAGGTAATGAAGAGGCAAAGATCGAAAGCAAAAGTTTAGATCAAATTTTAAGGCCATTCAAGATACCTTACAGATTGTTAAAAGAAGAGACTAGACAATATATCAAGAAAACTACAAATAAAGAGCCTGATCATGATTTGCAATTCGACATCAATATTTTTTCATATATTTAGGAAGATTTTGACAAGGTAGATCCGATATGGAGACGGAAGTTTTTAGAGAAGAATGCAACCTTAAGGGTACACTGGGAAGTGGCACCATATGTGCTACAGATTAATCCATCTTTTTGCCTAATCCCTCGAAGATGCACCTGGATGCAATTTTGGGAAGCACAATGCCAGGGTACTTCAAATAATCAATGGCTAAACTATCCACTACTACCGAGACCGCCTCGCATGTATTTATCGACCGAAGAATACATGTGCGCACAATAGAGTTTTGGTTATCAAGATACACGAAAATGCCAGAATTAGCCATCAAGATGACCAATAAAATATTAAGTATGCTCCTTACAATTCTGAAGGTATTCCAATACGTGCAGTATACAACACGTGCAGTATACATTTTTTAATTTTATCGGCATTAATCAGGATGCAGATGCAATTGTTTTTATTTGTCTACTACTCCAAGTCGACTAACCAATATTGCAATATACTCAAGATTAATGTTTCTACCAAGTCCATATATGCAGATGTTTGAGGAAGCTTTCTTTATGGGATTTTTTGAAATGGACTTAGAGATTTTTGTCAAAATAACTTCCAATTTAAATGCAAGAGTGGTGGCCTACGAGCTTAGTTTGTTTGCACATCATAGGCAGGCACTAGATGATGGATTCAAGTTAGCTTAGTGGAAGGAGCTCATCATATGTGAAGCCAATTCGCTCAATCACAGGGAGCAAAAGGTCATACAAACATACTCACGTTGCCACAAAAAGCCTATCGGGGACGACGGAGTTCAGGAGGAGGGATGTGTGAAGGAAGAGTTAAGTAAAAAGAAGAGAAGAAGAAGATCAAAGAACAAAACAGCTCAATAAGAAAGAACCACCCTTTGCCCAAAGCCCCACAAGGACATGCATCAGGCTACAATACCAAAGGACGAGGTCCCGAAGAGTGAAAACAAAGAATCACAACCAGGACCTTTCAAGGGGAGACTATACACAAAGGATTCTTCATCAGATAAAGTAACAAATTGCCTGAGAATCCTAGACCCTTCTCCCTCCACCAGGTGCATGCGGTGGAAAGAAATGAACAGGCTAAAGAAAAGCATCACATCCAAAGGATGTGAAGACAGATTTAAAGACAAAACCTTTGAAGCATCACCCAAAATACAGAAACTGATGCAAGGTTGACCAAGTGATGTGTGTGGCAAAAGAAGTAAACACGCTCCAAGAAATATGACAGGGTCAGATGTGTCAGAAAAATATCTGAAGACCAAAAGTTAGAAAGGGGTCGAGGTTGAAAAGTTGAAAAGGCTGACTAAGAATATCACATTCTTAACCACTGGATGTGTGTGTGGTAGCCTGACTTAACACAACAAACCAGATTTATGAATGTAAGGAATACCAAGTGGATTACAGAAGCAAAGGACTTAGATCGGATAAGGTAACAAATCCACTGACAATCCTTATCACTTCTTTAACCACTGGGTTCATGTACTAAAGAGCTATAAACAAGTCGTGGACCAAGAAGCAAAGCTTGTCAAGGGATGACAGAGACAAAGAGGGGGAGAGTGTTGCAGACTAAAGAAACACAAAAGAGGAGCCCCAAAAAGTTTTCAAATTATGAGCATATTTTTTCTTCTCCAAATTCCCATGAAATCCTTTGAAGCTATGTAAATGCACTAGAGCAATCCTCTAGATGCATAAGCACCAATCATTGTACCATAATCCTTGTAGAATATTAGGAAATTAGAGTTAGCCAATAAAAGTGCCGGTCTCTTGTGTGAAAGGACCAGTTTTAGGGCACATGTATATAAGTCACTTTGTGACTCTTGTATTTAACTTTTTGCCATTGTGAGCTTTGAACAAGATTTTCAAATTTGCCTCTTTCCTGCTAATTTTTTGCTTCTCCATGATCTTTTGTAAGTGTGTGTAATGCTTGAAATGTGTGTGTAGGACTATTGTTTACCGCTTCCCATTGCTTTTGAGCATGTGTGTGAGTCAAAATAAGTTGTAGAGAGAGTGTTGGTGTTTCCCACTATTCACTATTTTTCTCATAACTTGAAGTGCTTTTGTCAAATTTGACTGAGAATATGACCAATAGATGCGTCTCGCTGAGAGTTTCAAAATGAATGCCTAAATGACCATATTCAGAGTTCGAAGCTGATAGAAAAGTTTGAATTTGTGCTTACTACTATAAATGGTATTGTGGCATGCATTTTTAGAGGGTTAGTGAGTTGGAGAGGTAGCTGAGACTAGTCACATGCATTGTAGCTTAGATACTTCACTTAGCATCATGTGTGCACACGTCTTCATACACTTGGTTCATGTGGTTCCTCAGATTGATAATTAAATGTGTATTAATCCACCACTATATGCACTTCTGGGGCGATTAAGGTACAGTCTCATCGACACAAGTCCTAAGGTAAAAAGTTATTTATAAGAGTCACAAAGTGAATTATATACATGTGCCCTAAAAATGGTCCTTTCACACAAGAGACAGGCACTTTTATTGGCTAACTCTAATTTCCTAATATTTTACAAGGATTATGGTACAATGATTGGTGCTTATGCATCTAGAAGACTCCTCTAGTGCATTTACAAAGCTTCAAGGGATTTTCATAGGAATTTGAAGAAGAAAAAATATGCTCATAATTTGAAAATTTTTGGGGGCTCCTCTTTTATGCTTCTTTACTCTGGAACAATCTTCCCCTCTTTGTCTCTATCGTTCCTTGACAGGCTTTGCTCCTTGGTCTGTGACTTGTTTATAGCTCTTTAGTACACACACCCAGTGGTCGAAGAAGTGATAAGGACTATCAATGAATTTGTTACCTTATCCGATCTAAGTCATTTGCTTTTGTAATCCACTTGGTATTCCTTACATTCATAAATCTGGGTTGTTGTGTTAAGTTGGGCCGCCACACATGCATCTAGTGGTTAAGAATGTGATATTCTTAGTCACCCTTTTCAACTTTTTAGCCTCGACCCCTCTTTAAATTTTGGTCTTTGGATATTGCTTTGTTCTCACACATGTGACCCTGTTGTATTTCCTAGAGCCTGTTTACTTCTTTTGTTGCATGCATCACTTGGTCAACCTTGCATCAGTTTTTGTCTTTTGGGTGATGCTTCAAAGGTTTTGTCTTTAAATCTATCTTCACATCATCTGGGATGATGCTTTTCTTTAGCCTGTTCATTTCTTTCCATTGCACGCACCTAGTGGAGGGAGAAGTGTCTAGGATTCTCAGGCGATTTGTTACTTTATCCAATGAAGATACCTTTGTGTACAGTCTCCCCTTGAAAGGTCTTGGTTGTGATTCTTTCTTTCCACTCTTCGGGACCTAGTCCTTTGGTATTGTAGCCTGATGTATGCCCCTACAGGGCTTTAGGTAGAGGGTGGTTCTTTCTTATTGAGTTGTTTTGCTCTTTGATATTCTTCTTATTTTCTTTTTACTTGACTCTCCCTTCACACTTAGCTTCAAAAGTTCTTCCAAAGAGCATTATTACTAACCATCTTGAACCAAATCTGATGTATACCATAAATAGTTACTAAGCTCAAAGGTCACCAATACTTTGCGAAGAGGGACAAATAATTTCTTACTTAACCAATTCTTTTGAATTCTCAAACTAATTGAGAAACAATATTTTATCGAGCCATCAAGATACCTTCTAGATCTTCTATCTATTGGATGGAGCTACATGATTCATATTTGCTTTGCTTTTAGTTCCAAGGTCTTGCAAAAAAAGATACCTCTTTCTTGCAATCATATCCTAGAACCTTCTAGGAACTTAGCGAAGATTCTTGAATCGCTTATTCTCGTCATCAAAATATTCAAAAGATGATATTTTCTAGATCATTCTATCATTCAAGACTTTATAATTGAATATACTTGTCTTTCAGCAAGCTCCTCACTTTTGGAGTTTGTCTCAAAAAATTGCCTAAAGTTTTTATCCTCATCTTTTTAACATCTACTACACAATCTAAAGTTGGCTATGCATTGAAAATAATATATCCAATTAATAATATTAAAGATATCCTTTTCTAAGGTAAATGCCATCTTATGGCATTTATCCTTTTGCAAATATAAGCAAATCTGTTTAACTCATTCAAGAAAGTACATCTCTACACCTCATAATGAACCTAAGACCTTGTTTTCAATGGTCTTATCTTTAAGGATTTGTAGCTCAGTGATGAGTAGCACCTCCTTTAATGTCAATCGGGAAAGACATGAGGATGGTATGAAGACCTCGAACAAGTGATGGCACAAGTGTGTGAGTGAGAAGCACACAAACATGCACACACATACACACACGCACACACAAGGCAAGAACAAAGAGAGAGATACAATGGAATCACTTCTATTGCCAAAGAGTTCTCATACAAGTTCAAATCTACAACAAGCTAACCTAGTTAAAAATTAGGTTCTAGAGCTTATTTGAGGTCTCAAACGGAATCTAAAAATGATAAAAATTGGCATGTTGCTAATTCTAATACTCTTCAAGCTCGAGGACTCCTCGGCTTGCACAAAATGGAGCTAGAAAAAGGTGAAACGGTATTTACAATGGTTTTCAGTGATGAGAATCACTTTTTAAAATAGTGTGAGGATTGAAAAAAATTTTGATTGGTTGCCTTAGTGCTAGATCTGCGTGTATGTCTGTACTTGCTTCTTCCTAGTTGTCAACACTCTCCCCCCCTAGCATCTGTTGTCTCTGATAGACCTTTGCTCCACGGGGTGATCAATGTAGTGTTGGACTATGTCAAAGGCTAGCTCCTGTTCGCTGATCTTTAGTCCCTTGACTAGATCTCTTTGAAGAGCATCCCAATTAACCGTGCCTGGTATGTCAGATTGTGGTGTTGTATATAGCTTTGAATGCATAGTCTGTTCCCATGCAAATAGCTATAGAAGATGGGTTGGTCATGGTGCAAACACTTCAGAATGAGATTCCTAGAACCCAGTGGTAAACATATCGTCAAATGTTTGTTTATAGCAAGCGGGGAGATATCTGATCCTCACGTGCCAAGCATAAGCAACCCCAATACTAGGGGTTGTGCTCATATCATATAGTAAGTCATAGTTACCATTTATAAAGCCCGGGATCGAAGGTTAGATGTCACGTAAATTGCGAAAAGTCTTTAGTACTATTTGCATCATGCCCAAGATCTTTAGCATCATCTAAGCAGCGGCATCGAGCATGGGTTGTAATCGTGGCATCTAGTGTCTGATAGTAGCCAGCATGTAGGCAATGGATGGTGTGCCTTTTGGTGGAGCAATGGATGGGTAGTTGAGTCATTCTTTGCAATTAGCATTATTCTGAAATTTTATGGCAAAGGCTTTCCATGATCATCGTCGTTGCATTGGCGCAAAGCATGGATTATACTTTAAGTGCATGGGGGCATGGTCCCATGTTCGGAGCATGTCTGGATAAGTCTCTAGTAGCTTTTGATGCTAGGTGGGTTTGAATATGGAACCTTTTCTGGCTGCTTCAGGGATGTCTTCCGGTTGGAACTGCGTTGCAAATGAAGGATATTGATTGATGACTCATTTAATCTCAACGTTGTAATCGGCCAATAGCACAAAGTAGGGCTTATACTGTAGTTCTGAACTAGTTATTGGTCATCGAGGAGCCAGTTTCTTGAAATATTCTGATTGAAGTATAGTCTCCTCAACAGCTTTCATGGCAAACCTTTGAGTGACAACTCGCTCTTTGTGACTTTGGCCCATCTCTTCTACTTGTTTCATCCATGCGGGAGGGGGATCATCGTATGTGTCTTGTCCTTCATCAGTGACTTTGCCTCCTGGAAGAGGTTAAGGTTCATAATTATCTTTGAAGGTTTCTTCAACTGGAATGGTAAGTGCCTCTTCTTCTAACGGTTGATCGGGCAGCAATGGTGGTCGTTCATATTGTAATAACTTCATGTTTAACTCAGTGACCTGTTGTCGAAGCGCGAGCAACTCGTTGTCGGTTGAAGATTTGGGTGGGGGTGAAGTAGCGATGCTCACCATCTCTCGAGGTTCTGTCATATGTGGTGCAGGCACTGTTTGTCTTTGTAGTTCCTTCACCTAGTCTGCAAGTCGGTTGTGCGCTTCCAATAGATTTACGTAATTTTCTAATATCTGCTCAATATTTTCAAAGGGAAGAGGCTGAAACTTAGTAGGATCTATGGGTGCCCCTGGAGTGTTTTCGTTGGCCGCTTCCAGATTTTCTTGATTTTGTTGCTGTAGTCTCCTATTCTCTTCTTGGGCAGCTGCTAGGTGTCGGCGAAGTAATGCCATGTTCCTTTGTAATCTAGCATTGCGGGCTAGTTGATCTCTAAGTTGCTCTTCGGTCACTTTACCTGCCTCTGTATATTTGGCCTCAATCTCCGCATAAGATTGTTGGAGTGAGGTATATTCTTGTTGCAATTCAGTATTACGCAACTCCAAAGCATCGACACGTGCTTGGAGGTGGGCAGACAGATTACATAGCTCTTTGTTGTTCTCTTCCAATAATCAATATTCCTGTTTAAGCTGAGTGGTAGCTTCAAACATGGTATCTAGTGCATGACTAAATGAAGTGGATGCAGAGGTAGTGGTGGAATATGTAGTGGTGAATGTTGTGCTTACAGTGGGTGTAAGTGGTGATGTGAGTGAAGTAAAAAGTGGTGATGTTGAGACAAAAGTGGTGGTGGGTGGTTCTGTGGAGGGTGAAATGTCCATGGGATCGGACGTGATTGTGTGTGAAGCGTGAATCATGAATATTGGAATGGTGGGTGGTGTGTCAGTGGTGGGAGTGAACGTGGGTGAGGTGGGGTGGGAAAGGGGATTTCTACTTTAATCATCAAGTTGTCGCATCATAGTTACAAGGTTTGCCCAAAATTGGGGAAGGGTGGTTTGTATCGGTTCTGAGGAGGTTGAGGGGGGCATTGTGGGTTGGGGTTGGGAAAGAGGGAATGTTGTAGTGACGGGAAATGATGGTGTCGATGTTTGGGTAGAGACAAGTGGATGTCCCACAATTGGTAGATAAGAAGGGTGACCTATTATGGTTTGATGAGTGGCAGGATGACCTATCTGCAATTCGGAAAATGGGTTAGAAATGGTGGAGGTAGGGAAAGGTAGGGATGGGGAAAGGGTGATGTGTGATATAGGTTCATGAAAGGTGGGCGTTGGTTGTTCAGGAATGCTAGTGGTGAGGGTTTCGGTGGGATGGATGGGTGGTGATGGCGGAGATAGTGTTTGTGTGCTTTTGTCGGGGGCACGAGTGTTAGTGGGGCTGGTCATATGAACATCTTCTTGAGTTGTGGTTGGGAGTGAGGTGGAAACTTCCATGTGAATCATCTTACCCCTTCATGGTCGTGTGTCCAGTCTTTGTTGGTCGTATTGAATAGGAGGACGATGTATCATAGTCCGCATTACTTCTACAATTCCACAAGTGTCTGCCAAAAGATTCAAAGATTCGACAAAGTGATGGTCCATGTTCTTTGCTTGTAGCATTTGGTTCACCATTGCTCTGTTTGCATCTTCTGACAACTTATGCCTTTTTTGTACTTGTTTGATCGTCTCGTATAACTGTTTGATTTGTGCCGTGTATGCAAGAGCTTCCTCTTCACTCTCCTCTGATTCATGCTCCTCTGCCTCCTCTTGTTCATGTGTGTCTTCAACGTGCGTGTGTTGTGCTTCCTCCTCCTGACGTACTCATCGTTCTTCTTGATGTGGACGTCCTCTATGAGATGATGATCCTAGACCTTCGGTGTCTGATAAACACTCCCCATCGAATAGTTGAGTTGTTTGCAAGAAGGTCTCAAAATCAAAGGAGGTATCTTCTGCTAATGCACTCATGGAGGCAAACTCAACATCTGTGGGTAACGGAGGGGCGGACGGAGTGGCTTGTGTAATGCCCTCTATCTGTGATCGTTGGAGACGGATAGTGAATGGGGCCACCTGACCTTCTTCTCTAAGGGAGGCTTCTGTGGTGGACTCACGAGGAATTGGGACATGGGAGAGTGATCCGCGCATGCGCTTAGCTAGTTGAACCCCTGGTTTTTGTCCTTGGAATAATTGCAACTGTGAGTAAGTGCCCGTGCAATCGGCACATCATATGCTAGACATCTGTATATGATTCTGGTGATGGCATGGCAACCATTCAAACACGGTTTCCTTACTCCTCTTTTGCCTGCTTCGCATAATTGATCGAGAATCCACACTAGCATTTTAATAGGTAGACTCCCTATCCCTCCTAGGTAAAGACTGTACCAAATCTTCTTGTGAGGTTGCGTGAATCGGTCTTGATCCGAGAAGGCAAAGTGCTGAAGGCACATGCGCAATGGGATGGCAATGTTTGGAGTGAGGGCACACATATCTTTCAAATTCTTTAGCTTACTGTTCTTCATAGACTTTGGTATCAGAGATTCTCGATCAGAGGGCACATGGGTGCCGTACATTTGGAGGGCTTCCTTAATTAAAGTTACGTTCAGCTCGAACTTTTTCATTTCATCACGGTTTGATAGAGATGGCACCAGGAATGTGTCTGACTGATCATGATCTCCTGTAGTTATGAGAGTTGCAATCAAATAGTAACATCTGAGGAAATCTGTCTTAGGCAAGGATGCACTAAAGTAGTCTTTCAAACCTGCTTTCTGCCAAATGTCTTGAAGAGGCACTACATTTTGTAGTGATTCAAATTCTCTTGAGAAAAATTGAAATATCCACCACACTGCTCCGAATTCCAACTTAGACTCCCAGATGTGGTTTGCAGACCCCAACTCTCCTGGCATCTCATTGAACCAATGAGAGTGTCCTTTTACTCTTTCTGTTAAGCCACTCGGTGGATCCAAGATGGGAATTTGTCTCACATTTAGATACTCTTTAGGCCTAACTGTCAATGGGGCCTCCACGGGCATGGTCCCCCAATCAACTTGAGAACTAGTGCTTGCTTGGGAGCTCATGCCTGCCGCTTCTGCCATGAGACTTCTTGCAGTTGTTGATGCTTATCTGCTAGAAGAAGAGAGTCACATTAGCATTGCATAGGAAACAGGATGTTATGATGTTCCCTCCACAATACTAACATGACAATTCCAAGTGGTTAGTGGGTTAGAGTCATCCTAGATGCATACTTTTGGATGTGCAATGTACTCAGAATGCACCTATATCAAAGTGGGCGGACTTACAAAATTGGGTCAGGGGGTTTGACACAGGGTTTAAGTCTCCAAACTTTGATTGTGGAATCATAGCTTTTAGAGATGATGGCATGTAAAGGTTTGTGGACTGGATTGTGTTGGATTTGGGACCTTTCGGGTACCCATTTCCTGATATTCCTAGGTGTAACCGAAGGTGTAATGGTGTGGAGTGTAGGTGTTTGCCTTGAGATTTTTACCAAGAGTGCTTGTGAGTGTTGATTCATTCTTCTGAATGGAGGTGAGCCTATTTGAGCTCGTAAGCAGGTCTTGGGCACCCATATTTGTCTAGCATTGGGAATAGCCTTCATTGACCGCTTCGGAACCCAAATAGAAATGGTATGTCTGTAGTGTTGCCTAGGGGACTCTTTTGTTGTAATCCTCGATAACGTAGCTTGTTGGCATCCTTGAGAACTTGTCTCTAGAGCCGTGGGTTTTCCACCCTTGCATATCCAAATCTGCTTCATGCCACGAGGTACTTCATATTGCACAGGTTGGTGCTCACGCTTCTTGATCATCATCCTCCTCGGTGTCGTGTGTTGCCCATACTGCTTTCCTCAAATCCTCTTTGGAAAAGAAGGGAACTCCTCATTGACTTTTGTACCTTCGTCAAGAGTGACAATCTTTTGCACCATAGAACTTTGGACAAGAATAGCATCATTATCTTCATGTGGGTTCCTGGAGGGACCAACATTTGGTGCCTTTTCTAGTGGCGTAAGTGCTTGATTTTCTAATTCAATTGTGAGGCAGTTTTTGGCCTACCCAAGCCTGAAGAAGTCCACTTCTTAGGTTGAGGTTGAGTGCATGATCATAGATCCAATCTTGGCCCAAGATAAGAGGTTCGGTAAGATCCTCATCTTCACATACTAGCACTTTGACTGCCATTAGAATCTCTTGAATGGAGAGGGGAAGTTCCACCTCTCCCATGCAAGGAGTTTCAACACCTCCCAACCCTATGAGATATGCCTATATAGAATTGAATTTCAATTGCAATTCTTGGCAGTAAGAAAGCCGTACTACACTATTGGCTGCTCTTGAGTCAATTAAAGCTCTCACGGCTCTTGCACTCTCTCCTTGTCCTACTTCTAGGGTCACAAAAGGTCGTCGATCAACTATCCTATAGGACCCTTCACTTGAAGCCTCGCACATGGCCATGTGATAACCTAGAGCTTCTTGAGTGTCAGGCGTGGGCTGATCTCTACCTTGTCTTCTCAATTTCATTTGTTGGATGCATTCTAAAGCTTCTGCTTGTGCTTCTTCTCGAATTCGCTTATCCTCTTCTTTACGTTTCTTTGCAGTATTGAGTCGATTTAGCATCTCTTCCGTTAGGGGTTCTTGATATAACTTGACTCTGCATCCACGTATGTAACTTGGTAGGATGTCACCTTCTAGAGTGGCTAGTTGTACTGCTCCACTTGTGGAGATCCTATTGATAATCATTGGTCCATAGCCTCTCTTCTCTAATGTCCATGCATGTTGCTTCAAGGTGTAGACTAGGACTAGGTCTCCTGCTTTCAAGCCCTTATCCTTCACATGTGCATCGAAATATGCTTTTTGCCTCTTCTTGGCTGCATAAATTCCTGCTGCAGCTCTCAATCGTGTTTCACCTAATCATTCGAGATCGAAGATTCTAGAGGAGAGCTCATGGCCTACCCAATCATGCTCTTGTGCTACTTTCAATGTAGGTATCAAAAAGTCCAATGGTAGCACTGCATTTTGGTCGAACACCATCTGAAAGGGTGTGGCTTGGAGTATCCTTTTATAGGAAACTCTGTAAGCCCAAACAGCATGGTCTAGCTGTTTGTCCCAATCAGAGCGTTTATTATTAACTAATTTTGTCAATACATTGCATAGAATCTTATTTGTGCTCTCAGCCTATCCATTAGCTTGTGGATGATAGGGTGCCGACTTCTTATGTATCACCAAGAATTGATGGAGAAGGTTTTCTATGACTTCAATCAAGAAGTGGGTGCCTCTATAACTTACTAGCTCTATTAGTAACCCATATCTGGTGAACACATTCTCAAATAAGAACCTAGTAGTGGTCTGGGCATCGTTCTTTGTTGTAGCTTTTACTTCTACCCATTTGGTTAGATAGTCCATGGCCACAATGATGTATTCAACATGGGAACCCTTACCTGAGGGATTAATCGGACTGACAAATTCTATTCCCCACTTAGAGAATGCACGTCTACCTATCATAGGCTTCAATGGCATCTCATCTTTACGTATAGGGTACTGAGTTCGTTGATAAACATCACACCTCTTAACATAGGTATGTGCATCCATGTGAAGTGTGGGCCACCAAAAACCTACAAATAGTGTTGCTTTGATCACCCTATCTGGTCCAAAGTCTCCTCCTGCTACACCTTGGTGAGCAGTTTCCAAGATCTTGAAATATTCACTCTCATGGACACATAATCTAAGATACCCATCTTTTCCTCTTCTGTATAGATTATCTCCAATGAGAGTATGATCTAAAGCTTCTTGTTCTAAGCTCCTTTGTCTAGCCAATGTCATATCTTGGGGAAAGGTTCTCGTCCTCAAAAAGGCTACCAAGGGTTTGCTCCAATCTGGCACTAAAGACACTCGATAAAGAGTGACATGTTCCACTGGTGGTTTGCTGCGGCAGATTGGGCATTCCTTGCACATCTTATGGACATTTGCTTCCATAGTTGGCCAGTGCACTCCAAGTCTCCTCAATGTTTGTAAGGTTCTTTGCCTTGAGTAGTGTTGCTCTAATGCACCCACATGTGCTAATTGCAACCATTTTGCATACTCATCTTCTTCCACACAACAAGCTAATATTCCTTGATCTGTATGTTTGTACATACTTCCAGCCATGATATGATACTTCTGGGCTTTTACTACCTCCCTATCTTGAGTGTTTACTATTGGATGTTTGGGCCCATATGTCAGTACTGGCACTAAGTTCTTGGTCCACTGTGGTATAACTTCCAAATTAAATAGGTAAGCATCAGGAAGGTCATCTGATACTCCTTGTGGGGCCTCTCTGGAGGTGAGCCTCGAGAGATGATCTGCTCTCAAGTGAGTCCTGCCCTTTCTCACCACTACCTCAAAGTCATATTCCATTAGTAAGAGGAACCATCTTACTAATCTACCTGTATTGCATGGCTTGTTTACCAAGTACAGTAGAGCTTGATGATCTGTAAAAAATTTAAACTTATTTGCAAGCAAATAGTTTCTAAACTTTTTAACCGCATATACCATGCGTAATCCTTCTCTCTCAGTAGTAGTATAATTTCGTTTAGCTGCATTCAACTGTCAACTAGCATAGGCAATCGGAAGATCCATATTACCTCCACCCGTAGGTTGTGCTAGCACACATCCAATAGCATAATTGGATGCATCCACATGGACATGGAATGGCTTGTTCCAATCCGGTGTAGTCAAGATTGGTGTTGGACACAATCGTTGTTTAAGCTCATTGAAAGATTTCTCGCATTCATAAGTCCACTCAAAATTGGTCAAAAGCCCGTATAGAGGCTTTGCAATGATGGCATCCATGTTTATAAAATGTTGGTAATAGCCACAATGCCCCATGAAAGCTTGCACTTCCTTGACATTCTTTGGCCTAGGTAGTTCTATGACAGCTCTCACTTTCTCTTCGTCAGTTGATATGCCGTTCTTCGACACTATGTGTCCTAGAATCTTGCCTTGCCTGACCATGAAAACACACTTTTCTGGGTTCAAGCAGACTTGATATTCTCTACATTTGTCAAAGATTTGCTTGAGTTCAGGTATATGTGTCTATCTAATGTTGGAATGAGCACAGAGATCCTCAACATAGACTTCCAAATTCTTCCTCAAGAACTCTTTAAACACATGGCAATCAGTCTCTAGAAGTTGCAGGCGCATTGCTTAGACCAAATGGCATTACATGAAAAGCAAATATGCCCCACTCTATGGCAAAAGACGTCTTATGCTAATCTTCTAGTGCAATGGCTAATTGATTGTAACCAGAGAACCCATCCAAGAAGTTGTACACTTCCTTGCCTGCTACCTTTTCTAATAGATGCTCAGTGATAGGAAGTGGATAACTATCTCTGATAGTGGCTATGTTAACCTTCTTCAAGTTAATGCACACACGTAATTTGCCATTCTTTTTGGGCACCACTACAATGGGGGATACCCATTCAATGTGCTCGATTTGGTAGATAAATCTAGCTTCAACCAAGCGATCTATCTCTTCTTTCATCTTGGCAGCATAGTTGTCATTGTATGTGTATGGCTTCTGTTTAGAGGGTCTGGCCTCTGAGGTCATGGAGATCGTGTGTTGGCCATAATTTCAGATAGAGATACACGTTTTTCTCAATGATCTATGGAAAGAATTATTTGTAATCCTAGGGACTCAGTTACAATTCTCATCTTCCTACCATCCCAAAATAGATGGATAAAGTGAATGCATCAATCAGATAGTAGAGGACTATATATGAAGTTGTGTGCAAGCAGATCAACGAGATTGGGCAAAACATCTTGATATATTAGAATTTCATTACAATAGCTCCATTCATGGAAGTACCACACTGACTCCTTTTGAAGTGGGGATAGGAAAAGAGGTCATCACGCCTATGGCCCGCACGTCAGATGCTCTCTTAATAGCTACTGACCACGAGTATGGAGTCTTTCTTAGGGAATGGTTGTCCAAGCTCCGCCAAGCGAAAGAAGCCATAATAAAAAGCAAGGAACGAATTATGAATTATGCCAACTAGAGCAGATCTAAAGCCCAAACATTCCAAGAAGGCGACTTTGTCCTTGTGAGCATCAAGAACATTCTATTGTCGAAGAATCTTATGCCCAAGTTTGACCACCGATACTACGGACCATATCGAATCAAACAACGGTTCAATGTTAGAATCAAGAAATGATGGGCAAGAGATGGTTGAATCACACCCTAAGAGGGAGGATTAGAAAGTAATCCTCAACCATGGCTTTTGGGGCAAGTGGTTAGCCCATTGTATTCTTACCCGGTAGGTCATGAGTTCAATTCCCACAATTGGTATCAGAGCCTAGGAAGTAGGCTTGGGCAAGGTGAATAAGAGGCGCACATGTAGCTTTCAAAGGTGAGCCCAACAAAGATTAGAGTGTATCTCCCAATTCCTAGGTCGAATTTAGACATGTAAGATACCATTGGAAAGCTCTTGGAACGAGCTTTCAAATGGAAGCCGAAGATACTGAGGTTGAGGACAAGGGGCTCAAGAGACCAAGGTTGCGAACAAGGTAGGTATGTAGGAAAAGTGGCCAAGAAGCAGAAAGGCAAGTTTCAAGAGACCAAGGGTTAGGACATCAATTCAACTAGAGATCAAGGATTGATGATTGAGGAAAATGATCTCTAGAAGGGGAAGAGAGTGTTAGACTCAAGAAATGATGCGCAGGAGATGGTTGATTAACCACACCCTAAGAGGGAGGATTAGGAAGTAATCCTCAACCATGACTTTTGAGGCAAGTGGTTCGCCCATTGTACTCCTAGCCGATAGTCATGAGTTCAATTCCCACATTCAATCAAGTAACATACCAACTGGACCTTCCAACGGAGATACGCATTCATAATTCTTTTCATGTAAGTCTTCTAAAATGCTTCCACACCGATAATCGATTTGGGGAAAAGGTTATTCAACTAGATCAAACTCAAGATCAACGACTATCCCAACTCATTTTGAAGGAGAGAAGCAGCTACCCCATCAACTAGTTTCTCATCAAGTGGCGCAAATGAGCACTCAATGAAGCCTCATAGGTAAGTGAAAACATTAACATTCCATCGACATGTCATTCCATCATCCATGACTTTCGTGAAGCTCAACCATCCACGTCTCGACCATCGTAGCTTGACGAGTACATCAAGCTCTTCGAAGCGGAGGAGAATATGTAACACACTTTGAGCAACCACCTCGTTCCTCCCTCCCCCCCTCCACTTGTATTTCTATCTAGGGATTTTGGTGCTTGGGATTTCTATGCAAGAAGCTTGTTGCTTGGGTGGTTTGCTGAGAGGTGCTGAATTGTGGGCAACTGTGAGGGGGACCTCATTAATCATCTGGTGACCAACTTTTTGATCTTTCATTCAATGTGCTCTTGTCCCCTTCCTAGTTCCTTGAGCATTCCCCTTCTTGAAAGTGCACTCCATGCCATCGGGAAGTCCCCCATTCGGTAGCTGCCATTGCATTTTCCTGCGATGCGTAGCGCACGTCGACTACCTTCAACGTTTACCCACGACGTCTAATGCGGGCCAGCTTCGGCCTTTGTAATCGCCTTCAGGTTGTTTTTGAATATAATCGCCTTCGGGCTTTTTTTTTTAATATAATAAAATTTCATGCAGGCTTGCATCTTTTGAGGAAATCTTACCTTCTAAATATGACTCCACAAGTCATCCGACTCATGGGCTAGCATGATGTGCTGACTTGAGGCTGGGGAAGCTTGTTGGTTTATCATATCTAGAGCTTCGACACCATGGCCTGTGGTGCAAATTCAGAGGACATGTCGATGGTAAGGCAGATGTTTCCATAGGACATAAGGCAGCACGATCATATGCTGGTGAAGTCGAAGTTATATTTTTGCACATATGGAGTCTCAACAGTCCTTTGCAGCTTGATGGGAAGGGTTGTTGCAGGATACCATGGCCACTCGATGCTGAGGTCACAAAAAACCCCAAACTTCAGACATGCTCGCAACAGAGAATAGGATGCAGCCCGACATTTCTTGTGAGGAAACACATTATGATATGAGGTAGAGGACGCTCACAGTTTGGCAGGCCAAAGTGGAGGAGATGAGTGTGCCAAGTTGTGAGCAACACAATGGTAAACCAAGGAGTTTTTACCCGATCTTTCATGGAGCAAATATGAAAAACATGATGTCAATGGAAAGAAGGAGCACCAGTAGCATGTAGCTCACCCATGCCTATTTTTCCTGCCAAGATATGCAATCATACGACATGTGACCCAAGAGTTTTGCATAGCACCAAGGATTTGACCATCAACGCAATGAAGTCCAAGACAATAGAGGTTGCATCCCAAGCTAGCACACTTTGAGAGGGTAGCAGGCTTTCTATCTTGGTCGTGAAGAATCAGAGAGTGGAACCTTCAAGGTTTCGGGATCGCACTAGTTGAGCTCCACTTGAGCATGACCTCAGCCAAGACAAGAGCAGTATGGCTTCAAGAAGAAGCACGATGACCTCAAATTGAAACCCTGTGGGGGAGCATCACAGAAGGAGCTCAACCCCATAATGAACCAAATGAGGAGAGGGAGAGAGGAAAGGCAAGGATCTTCCTCCCCCAATCCGAAAGAGAGGGAGGACAAATGACTCACTTACTACCCCCATGTACGACAGCAGGCTGAGCAAATTCTGTGCCCCAAATTCAACCACATTGGAGGTGGTGCCTGGCCATAAAGGATGAGAGAGAGAGCCACCAACCCTCTCCATAATTTGAAGATGCGCACATCAGACA
This sequence comes from Ceratopteris richardii, assembly GCA_020310875.1. Classification (NCBI taxonomy): domain Eukaryota; kingdom Viridiplantae; phylum Streptophyta; class Polypodiopsida; order Polypodiales; family Pteridaceae; genus Ceratopteris; species Ceratopteris richardii. The sequence goes on along the minus strand of CM035414.1, from coordinate 85,534,872 downwards.
TTGAGGCACATGGCGTGGAGCAAAAGGAATACGAGAGTGATTTTCTCTCTGGTTTGAGGGATAATGAATTGGAAAAGATGTTGAAATTGTCATACGTTCTTTTTGTGACTTTCTAGTTTTCTTGAAATTTGAAGAGGGGGAGGGAGAAAATGAAAACTACCCAATCCCCCTTTCCAAGGCATGCACTAAATCAGAGATGACAAAGATGAGACTGATGCCACTGAGTATTTGGGAGAATGTGTATGTGAGAGAGAAAGAGAGAGAAGGGGGTTGGGGAGTGTTTTTGTGCATCAAACAAAATGGAACTGAAACTACCCTATAAAAGCAAGAAAATGGGGAGCAAAAGGCCCAATGGAAGGGTGAAAGTGCCATGCAAAAACTCAAATCCTACGCAATTGAGAAAAAAAATTGCAACACAATATTTTACCACATTTTCTTGAGCTCTCCAAGTGATGAAAGGCCGACCATCCTCGACGACGGTGCCAAAAAGTGTTGGGGTTTTAGCAAGGAACGACCAAAAACCCTCACCACCTTGCATGGAAGCAAGAAGGAAAGCTCAAAGTGACTCTCCTCTCATCCACCCCTACCTCCCACATGTTCAAGCCATTGGCATCAGCCCCATGCTATGCCACATGCTTGAAAACAAGGAGAATAGGGAGTCAAGGATCCTAATCCATGAGGAAAATACAAGCAAATGCAACTACTCTACTCACACAAAGGAGAGACATGCATAGGCACACACACTCCACTCTCACACACTCACAAAGACACAAATACATGTAAATGTAACTAGTCTTGGAGTAAATGAGAGCCTTCTTCCATTGATAAGAGATATTACATGAGAGCACGTCGACCAAAAGCTCCCCCCTTTACAAAAATGAGCTTCTATATATAGGCTAAGCTCTATTCCCCATGTGCTTCTTTGAAAAGTCAAAAAGTGAATCTCTCTCTAACTAACATATCTTCTAGGATATTCTAAGATCAAATTTGTAACAACCAAATCCCAATGAAGGGCATGCGTGGATTTTTACGTGGGGAGTTTCTAGAAGAGCCACATAGGTGAGCGATTCTCAAGTCTCCTATACTATAGTATGAGGAAATATTAAAAATTGCTTTTAGGGGATTGTTCACATGTGACAATCAAATATATACAACAAGGGTTATTCTTATGGTCTACAGAGGGTTCCTATGCACCATTGAGGATGTGTGCATACCCTACAACCCAACAAGTATTCGCCCCCTCCATCGGACCTTAGGGTTTTGATGTAGCAACCTGTCTCTTTTTCAACTTGTGGCTTGAATCTTTTGAATACATCAAACACATCTAATTTTTTCTCTATACAATACAACGATACTTTTCTTGAGTAATCATCTATGAAGGTTATAAAGTACCTATTACCTGCAAGAGAGGGCTCTTTGGTTGGCCCCCACACATTTGTGTGCATAAGCTCTAACACACCATGTGCTACATATCCACTCTTCTTGAAGGGTTGCCTAGTACAATTGCCTAGTTGACAAGCTTCACACATCTCATGCAACACTTCGAATAAAAAATGTGGTAAACCTCTTACCAATTGCCTCTTCTCCATGTCTTTCAACCTTTGAATGTTGATGTGACCACACCTTTTATGCTATAATTCCAAATCTCCAATCTTCTTGTCTCCATAGGTGATGAACAGTGCCTTGTTGCTTTGTCCTTTGCCAATGTCAAGAATGAACATCCTCCCTTCCTTCTTTCCTTTGGCTATCAGCTCATAGCCATTCCTTGTGTCTTCAATAAAGCATCCTTTGTGGTTGAACTTGACTTGGTATCCATTTTCAATCATCTGTCCAACAGAAATTAAGTTCTTTGTAATAGTAGGAACATGCAATACCTCAAATAGTCCTTTTGCATTGTGGTTGCCTTGAATCTTCACATCTCCCATTTGTTGTATCTCATGCTCTGTGTGGTCTCCTATCTCCACAAAGCCTCTTTGCTTGGGTGCTTGAAGATTCGTGAAGTACTCCTCTTTACTTGACATGTAGTTACTACACCCACTATCTATATATTACACCTCATTATGTGGTTGACCTTCACTTTTATGCTTCATAGCTAACAAATGCTCATTTTCTAAATTTTTTGAGGAGTTAGCATAATTACCTTGCCCTTTGTAATTGTTCCCACCTTGTTTTTGCCAACAATCTTTGGCATAGTGTACTTGCTTCCCACAATTGAAGCATCCATTTGAGTTGGAACAGTCTCGACCTCCATATCTTCCTCGTCTACGTCTTCCTCTTCCTCTTCCTCTTGATGATTGACCTTCATCTTGGCTTGATTGACTCCCTTGATAGCTTTGATTTCCTTGTTGGTAGTTGCTTTTACCTCTTCCTCTTGACGCACCTCTATTGCCTTTGCCTCTTCCTCCTTTTCCTACATAGAAAAGTTGGTCTTGGCTTCCCTTTGACTTGTTTCCTCCATGGTTGAGCTCCTCAATCACCATAAGAGAAGTAAGTTGCTCAAAATCTGGTAATGAATCCATTACATACACAAAGGTTGTGAATGCCTTCCATTTATCATCTTCTCTAACCCCATTAAGTGTGTGGGCAACTAGGTCATCATCATCTACAACACATCCTATTGAACCAAGTGCATCCGAGATCTCTTTTACTTTGAGTATGAAGTCATTAATGCTCTGATTTGATGACTTCCTAAGGTTGTTGAGCTCATTCTTGATTTAAAACTGCATCCATATACAAACCCATATAGCTTGTCAAGATCGTGCATATCGGTTATCTGTAACATGAGTCGTTGATATTTTTGAATATATTTTGATAGAGACCCTTCTTACTTTAGACCTCTCCATTCATCCCTTAACTTAAACGATTCATTTCATGGAATGAAATACTCCTCAAATGCAAATTTGAAATCTTTTCGAGATGTGAATTCTTCCCACGTTGACTGTGCAAGATACCATGCATCTGCATCATCAACAACAAACCATGAAGCAATCTTCACCCAGTGTTTCTTACCAACACATTGAAGCTCAAGGTACTATTCTATATCACGCAACCATTTTGATACTGCCAAGAAGTTGCACCATCCACAAGCATCCGTAGGAATTTTCATCGCTATCATCATCAGACGATGATACTGACCGACATCACCATGTCTATAGCCAATGGTCCTGATGAGACGTTCTCTCAGAATTTTCACCTTGTTGATTATCACGTTGTTTTGTTTTTTTCTTATTCTCAAATTTCTCCTTCAGTAAGAGAGTTAGATCGGTGATGGATGACTCCAACCGGCCAATTCTATCTTCTTGAGCTACCATCCAATCCAAGGGAGGCATATCCCTCTTCCTCTTTGGATTCATGAAGTTGTAGTTCCTTTGTGTTGGGGGCGATGTTTATGCATGTTTTCCTTTGCTTCGTCGTTTCTCTTTTTCAATCTCTTTATTGCCACCTGTGTGATGCTCTACATTGCTAAAGAATTGGTCATTTTCTTCACCCTTCATTGCGGTATGAGAAATGGGGGCATTGAGACAAGACCCTAGCACTAGTGTGACAACTTGTTCGTCCTCTCTTTCACAATCGCTTGACCGAGTGAGGCTCTGATACCAAATGTGACAAACCAACAAGCCGCCCCCGGCTCAACTCAATTCATCATGCTAGCCCATCGGTGGGATGACTTGAGGAGTCACGTTTAGAAGGTAAGATTTCCCCAAAAGATGCAAGCTTGCATGAAAGTTGATTATATTCAAGAAAATGGCCCGAAGGCGATTAGATAAAAAAATAGCCCAAAGGTGATTGCAAAAGGTGAAGCTAGCTCGTGTTAGACATCATTAGGAGAAAAAATGAACCCTACATGGGCCTTTTAGATTAAGGAGTGATTAGTGATGGACCAATGAGAAGAGGGTGGTAGCCACAATCTAGTCCCTCAAACAGATAGGCTAGGCATAGGTGTACCTTGTTTTTGTGTGGTCAAAGAGCAAAAAATCACTTAAAACTCGTGGTATTTTCCATTTGAATGGTTTTCGAATTTTTGTGTGGTGAAAAAGCAAAAAACCACTTAAAACTTATGGTATTTTCCTTTGGATTGAGTAAAAAATCCAAAGCTAGAGGTTAACGGGTAAAAGTCAAGGTGCCTTTGGTTTATGGCCCTTGGATTTGCTTTACATCTAGTGGCTATGATCAAAAGAAACTTAAAATGGGCACGAATGAATATGTGCCCTTGGATAGGGCTAAAATCTGAGAGCTCTCCTTGAATCCCATGATATTTGAGCACCTTCATTTGTGGCCTTTAGATGGAGCCTTGATCCAATGGTTGAGATGGGTGCCCATGATGATCTTGGGCACCTTTTGTCCTCCCCCATTAGATCAAAAGCAGATCGGATGACTCAAATGACCCATGATTTGAAGCTCAATCCCAAATCCGCTTATCCATCGGATTTGACTCAATCGAAGTGCCTAAGTTCGTACAGAGAGTGTCCAAAACAGCCTGCATGAATAGGATAAACTCCCATACATTTTTTACCTTCTCTCTCTAGAGATCCTTCAAATAAATCTAAGCCATTGAATTCAAATATCCAAGGGCTCAAAATATTCTCATTTGATAATTCAAATATGAAAGCTATTAAATACTATTTTATTTGAGAATACTACTGGTGGTTTTGTATGCTCTTTTAAACCACTAGATTAAGCATTTTAATCTCTAAAAATTAGGAATCCTTACAAGGCTTAAGTAGGGTTCATTTTTTCCCCTAATGTCACGAGCAAATGTTGAAGGTCGCCGGTCCGTGTTAAGCGTCGCAGACAAGAGCAAGGGCAATTGTTGAATGCAGGACTTTTTGATGGCATGGAGTGCACTTTCAAAGAAGGGGCGTGCTCGAGGGACTATGAAGGGGGCAAGAGCACGTTGAATGCAAGATCCAAATGTTGATCACCAGATTATTAACGAGGTCCCCCTCAGAATTGTGCACAATTCAATGTCTCACCACAAATCACTCAAGCACCAAGCTTTCTGGATAAAAATCCCAAGCAATCCGTGGATAAAAATACAAAGGGGAAGGGGTGGTTGCCCAAAGCGTGTTACACCATACTCTAGAGTCAAAGGCCCAACAGCCGGGGGATCGAAATTTGGGACTCGAAAATCGGGATTCTAATTTCTGACTCTCTCAGGAACTCAATGGATAGAGCGAAGCCATTAATTTTTTTTCTAATATAAAGGAAGTTCGGCATTAGCCTACTCTCCCGGACTTGAAGCCATTAATTAATACAAAGCCTCACCACCTCTTTATTTCAGGAATTGAGCGCGACAGATTCAAAAATTAAGTGCGACAGACTCTGGTACTTGATAACAGAGTTTACTAGACCTTGGACGCATGGCGCTCGTCACTACCTCATAGTACAACAATTGTCAAGTTCCAGGCTCCAGCTCAAACTAGGAATCTGTAGACTGTTTTTTTTTTTTTTTTTTTTTAATAAAGGAAGTTCGGCCTTAGCCTAATCTCCCGGACTTTAATTATAATAAAGAGAAAAAGTTACAAGTGAATGGGATTAGTGCCCATGGGACCCCCCAAATCCCACAATGCAGGGGAGGAGTATGGCAAGCTACAGGGCATTACAAATGAGGCAGATAAAATTATCATCACCCTCATGTGGGACCCATTTGGGTTTCAACTTGCTGTTTTCGAGGAGATAAATACAGTGATGTCTAAACGGTGGTGATCTCTTGACTTGGGAGATTCTTTTACCAAGGAGAAACAAAGATTTCTCGATCGACCATTCCTTAGGGGTTTGGCCAAAATTGACAGCACAGCGCTCCCTCCAAATCTTCCAGAGAGCCTCACCTCTGATGGCATTCCACAGCCTCGATGAGCAGCCGATTGCCTCACCCAACATCACTTGTTGCCAGTTGATTTGACGCGTGAGTCTCAAAACTCGGGTCACGTGATGCCAGATAACGCGGGACTTGGGGCAGTCGAAGAACAGGTGAGCTAAATCTTCGATGCACCGATGGCAACGCTTGCACCATGGCGGCACACCACAGATTTTGTTTGCCCTTGCATTGGTCCAGATACCTTTATGCAAGATCTGCCACATGAGAACGGACTTTTTGACCTCAATTAGGGGGTGCCAAATAGACATGAATCTTAGCTCCCACCAAAGTTTGGTCCAAGAAAGGCACCATCTCTTGTTAAGGGTGTGGTGAACATCCAAATCCTCTTTGAAGTTGGGGATTCTGGATAGCTTCTTACCATTGCTCCATTTGAGGCCCTCCAAGCAAGGAAGATCCTGACCGCAGAGAAGGCGGGTAGTTGAGCGGTCCCAGGCTAAACATCTGCTTTGAAGAAGAGTCCATTCCTCAAAGGTAACTCTAAGTCTCGGATCCAATTCTTCGAACCTAATCCACTGGTTGGTCTCTTGTTTCCAGAGTTGTTTCCACTGTTTGAACCCCTTGCTCCATAACCGCCTTGCAGTTTGGAGGTTCCAAGACTCCACCCCCCGAATGCCACTGATCGGGAACCAAATAGAATCATTTTGTCTTATGCCAGCCGCCCACTTCCACTCATCACTGATTCTGATGAACTGTTTGGCCTTGTTCCAATTCTTCCATAAGGAACACACGAGGCTAGAGCCTTTAGGGAAGACCGGGTGGGGGGAGAACAAAAGCGTGAGAATCCTTAAGTCCTTCCAACCAGGGTGGCCAACAAAGGTAAGGTCTTCCGTGTTTCTGAAGATCAATTTGGCCCAAGAGGACTCCCTATTGCTCCAAGCCTTGATAAGCCACTTTGCAGCCAACTTGTCAGCCAACCCAACAATATCCAAAATTCCCAAGCCCCCTGAGTCTTTAGGGCTAATGCAAGTTTCCCATTTGATTTTGGGAATCCCCCTTCTATTGGGGTCCCCAGTCCAAAGGAAGTTTCTGCAGATTCTTTCCACTTTGGCCAAGTCTTTCTCCTTCGGTCTCCAACACGAGATAAAGTAAATAATTGTAGACAACATAAATGTGTTAACAACCATAGCACGCCCTGCCAGGTTGACTTGCATACCTTTCCACTGATTCAGCTTCCTATCCAGCTTGGATAGCACCCAGTTCCAACGTTGGTCCATTGAGATATCGAAACCCATCGGAATGCCAAGGAGATGGAAGACTTGACCGCTAGGGATAACTTGACACCCCTGATCCACCAACAATTGGGGAGTATGTCCGCTGATTGCTCTAAAAGCAGTTTTAGCATGGTTGATTTTTGAGCCTGATGCCACACAAAAGGTGTGGAGGCACCACCAAAACACCTCAATGCTGTTAATATCGTTCTGCACAAAGGCATTCATGTCATCAGCAAAAAGTCTCACAATCATGTGGCCGTGATTTAGAGGTAAGGAAAGACCCTTGAGATTGCCAGCGTCCATGTGATGCTTTAATAGGCAGCTGAGTCCATTCGAGGCGATAGCGAAAAGTAATGGAGCCAGAGGGCAGCCTTGCCTAATTGATCTTTTTAAACGAATGGGCTCAGAGAGCTTGCCGTTGATGTTTATTCTAGTTGAAGCATTTCCAAGAAGAGTGGAAACCATCTTCGTGAACTTTTGGCTGCAACCAAGGTCTTTCAATGATTGAAGAATAAAGTCCCATTCCAATCTGTCATACGCTTTGTCGAAGTCGATCTTAATGAATACCAGATCTTGAGCAGACTCCTCAGCAAAAGCAAGGCCTTCCCAAATATCGATAATTGCTTCAAGTATAGATCTACCTTTGATAAAACCTTTCTGGTCCTCGCACAGCCATGACTTTAAATGACAAGAGATTCTGTTGGTGATAACTTTTGCAATTATCTTGTATCCAGTTTGGAGCATGGTAATCGGACGCCAGTTTTCAATTTTGTTCTTATCTCCCCGTTTGTGGATTAACTTGATGACGCCATTATTCAGGCACTCAGGGAGGGCACCGAAAGAGAGAGCCTCTTGCCACACAAGGCGCAGCGGGGTGGCCACCTGATGTTTGAAGGACTTGAAAAACTCATTGGTAAGGCCATCCAGACCCGGACTTTTCCCATTAGGAAGGGCATCAATAACCGCGATAATTTCATTCTCGGAGATGTTAGCATCCAGTAGAGCAATCAAGTTCTGTGGGATTCTGGTTTGAGCAACCCTTGAGATGGTTGCCATGGATTTGCACCTGTGGGGGGAAAGAGGAGTCGAGACCCCGAGAAGATTGTTAAAGTGTTCGACGATGATAGATCTATTCTCCACTTCCGTGCAACATTCAGTTCCATTGTTATCGACCATTAGGGGGATGGATTCCCTAGCTTGTTTCCTTTTGAGGATGTTACACATCTCTTTCGTTGGTTTGTCGGCCTTCCCTGCCCACCAATCTTTGAAGAAAATTTGAAGATTTTTCCTTTGAACCTCCTCCTCTAACCTTAGTCTTCCCCTGATTTTCAAAAGACCTTGTTGGCAATGTAGCTTACCTTTGTTCACCTCTTCTTCAAGCCGTGAGAGCCTCCGGTACACCGTTTCTCTTCTTTTTTTTCGGATTTCTCTTATAGCCTTTTGAGTCCTGATTAGAATTTTTCGAGTCCTTTCCACTGCGCTTCTCCAACACTTAGCCGGTTCATTACAATAAGCAAAGGCTTCCGTCCACACCTCAGAAATTTCTTGGTGGACAGAGGGGAGCGAAAACGATGTCTGACAAGCATGAAACCAAGGAGCTTTCTGGAGCATGGGAATTGGTTTGAAAGACAGAGTAATCGGATAGTGGTCTGAGATAGTCAGGTCCATGTGTTGGGAAATCGAAGGAATACCCCACTGAAGGATGGTGTTCTGATCGATGTAGCATCTATCAAGTCTTGCTTTCCTCAAAGAGTCCCCCGACTGGAGATTTGACCAGGAGAACCCCTTCATGTCTTTCACCTCGACTAGGTCGAGATGGAGCTTGATTTTATCCCATATCTCTTTCTCCTGACCGTCAATAATTTTTCCTTTGTTATTCCATCGGTCCTCAGGAAACTCAACCATGTTGAAGTCCCCACAAATCAGAACATTGTGTGAAAGGGAGTCGAGGGAAGCCCAAGTATCCATTCTATCTGCTTCACCATTAGGGGCATATATTGAGACCACAGTGAACTGGAAAGGGAACCTGAGAGAGGCAGCAATCCAACGATGATTCCGACCTTCAAAAGTCGAGGTCACATTGCTAGACAAGGAGTGACTAATGCCGATAGAAGCACCCCCCGTCCCTCTAGGGTGGGAAGTGGAGAACCAAAGGTGGTTCGGAGAAATGCATTTAAGCCGTTTTTGTAGATCCTCTCCGTCGATTTTAATCTCTTGTAAGCAAATAAAGTCCGGGGCGAAGCACTTGTCTTTGAACCACTGGCCAAGAATCGAAGCTCTTGACGGGTCAGACAGACCCCTGACGTTTAGAGATGTGAATTTCATTGATGATGGTTGCCCTCTTTGAGGGGAGGGACCCGATCTTTTTTCTTCTTGTGGTCTTCTTTTTTCCTCCCTACTTCTTGACTAAGGATCCTACTCTTGAGGGGGCTCTTCCAAGGCATGGCGGAAGGTTGTTTTCCTTTAAGCTTTGACTTTTGTTGCGGTAATCTTGGAAAGCATACCGGGAGGGTAGGACCTAGAGAGGAGCTTTCGCTGTCTGGGTTGTCTTCATTGCTGGTAGTGAAGCCTTCCTCTTTACTCGTGGTATAACCTTCTTGGTTGTCTTCTTTGCTGGTAGAGCACCCAAGGGCATTATCAGTGGGGTCTTCTTCAAAGTGGTTGTCCCCTGGGAAGTCGACCTCATTAATCTCTTTTTCTAGGTTGCTGTATATGTTATTCAAGGGGGCAACTGTCGTAGTATTCCTTGCTGTTGATCTTCGAGGGCTAACTTTCCTCCTGCGTCTCACTTCAGTGAATCCTTTTGAATCCGTCTCAGCAACACGAGTTCCCTCTTCTTCCTCCATTGGAGGGGGATGACCCCGAGTGTCATCAATGGGGAGAGGGTCTAGGGTCCCATCTGGTTTAAGCTTGTTTTTATTGGAACTTTTCTTCAGGGGGCAGTCTTTGATCCTATGACCTTGATGCCCGCACCGGAAGCACGCGTTTGGCAAATTCTTGTAAGTAACCTCTTGTGTCCAGGTCTTACGATCTCCACAGTTTATGGAGATCTTCGAGGGAAGGACCTGGTTCAGGTCTGTTTCAACGCAGATCTGTGGATGCCATCTTGCATTGAAAGAATATTGAGCACCATCGTAGATTAACCCCCAAACATCCTGTCTTGCGGCCATCGGGCGATCGATCGGTGAGACGATTTCACGAAGAAATCCATACATGAAGAAAGGCAGATTGGGAAGCTCTACCCAAAGCGGGTAACGAAGAGGCTTTGATCTGTTCGGGACAAAGTCTGGGGTCCATTTAAAAAGGCAGAGGGTGGACCGGCCCACTTGCCAGGAGCCGGCTTGCAGGGCTTGGAAAGCCATCTCTTCATTCTCAAATACTAGAAGCAGGTGATTCGTTGGCAAGAATTGACATTTGGACACAATTAGGCCACGTGGGAACCACTCCTTGCGAAGCCAAGTTCTCACACTTTCAAGAGGGGGCCTGGGGCCAAACATTTGACCGATCAGGCAAGTTTTCTTCAGTTCTTCTTGCTTTGCTGCCACAGACTCCTTGCATAAAGAGACCTCTGGGGGCGTGACGTCCATTGGGACGGACTCCATCTCAAGGGGGGAATAGTCCATGCGAGTCCCACAATAAAGGATAATTTTTTTTCTTCTTTTTTTCTTTTTTTTCTTCCCTTAATACTCAGCACTTAAAAGCCTTGAAATGGACACCAATGGGCACAAAAGAAGACGATGCTTGCGACCCTTAATACTCGAAGAAACCCACACGCACAAACTTAAAGCAACACAAGCCAAAAGAAACCACTTAAGAAAAAGAGAAAAGAAACAGCGAGGGGACGACGAAACCAAGGAGCGGAAATTAAGGAAAACACTAAAATAAAGAACTCTCAATCACGGGCGAAGGCGAAGTCTGAAGCAAAAGCAGTAGTGGACGCTAACGTAAGCATCCTGTCTCGCTTAACATTGTCCTGGCCAGAGCCCTGCAGGCTGGCGCAGCACCCGGGAAAAGCGCGAGCTTCAGGAGGCGCACCGTCGCGATGATGCAGCCTCGAGGCCAGAGCCCCACCCCCGATGCGACGCCTGGACTCTGGAGGAGAAACGCGATGGCCAACTCCAAGAAAGTCGCGATGCCCCCTGAGAAAAGTCTTTTTTTTTTTTTTTTAATAGAACTTCTTTTAAGGATTAAAGTAGAGGTGGTCGAAAAGTCGCGACGGTAGTCGGGACTCTGAAGGGTAACCGGACAATCGCAACGAGACCAAGCCGAGCAATCGCGATGGGGACCAGAGTAAGCCGCCCGATCGCAATGGTAACAAGTCACAAGACCGTCGCGTTGGCTTGATTGAATAAACTTTGACTTGAAGTTCGCACGCGCAAGAGACGACGTCGCGATGGGACCTGACGGGCCACGAAGGCTCCGAGGTCTGAGACGCTGAGCAGGGAAAAGCCCGGGCCCCGAAGTCACGAAGGATCACGACGGTGCACCCTCGGGAGTCGTGCCCCACACGCGTGAGCCTTTTCTCCGAAGTGCACCACAAAGACGATGGGCATGAGCCACACCGTCGCGATGGGCGACAAGCCACACCGTCGCGATGGGGATGCGGACGCAAATTTGAAAGGCTGGCTTCAACACAGCGGAAAGGAAGTCGACGACGTCGTCTCAGAAAAACGATGCAGGTTTAATGGTGGTTGGCGCAGATGAACGATGCACAAATGACGCTCTCTGATCCGTTGACCGAACACGACCCTACTGCTGGTAAAGCGGTCATCGCCATTGACAACGACGCCGTCCTCAATGGGACTTCAAGTTCCTCACCCTTCGGCATCAAAGGGTCATCATGCCTGAGTTTGTCTTCACGCCTGAGTTTGCAATTCAATGTTGTCCTCTGGATTATCTGTAGACTGTTGGCCACTACTCATACATATGAATATCACTGAGGTATGGCTAAAGACAGAGACAGAAACTACAGTCGGACATTAGCCGAATATTATTGCTGCTGATGGAGAGAACCCATAATCCAGATGTAGCCTGTACGGGTAAATGCCGAGATTACTCATTACAATAGCAGCCATTTGATCAGAGTGCCCATATGATCTACGTTGGCGAAAAAATACAGTGCAAAGCTTCACCTTTTCCCCTACAGGCTACGAGTCACGACTCCTTTTAGAGACCGGGGCCAGCATTGCACTTCACCTTTTCCCCTACAGGCTACGAGTCACGACCCCTTTCAGGTCGAGCTTTCCATTGCCCTGCTCTGATTCCGAGGTAGCGTGTTTCCCCGATTTAGAAGCTCTTTTCGCATTCTGCTGCTTCATGTCATCCATTTCGCTTCTCACTTCTTCAAGGCTCTCTTGTTTTAAAGATCATATCTTTCACTCTACGTGCCGGAAACATTGCTAAGGAGTTCAGACTGTCTAGACTCACATTCACCCGAGCAGGATGGGAATGCACCACTCAAAATCAGGAGTCCTCAGCCAAGCTCCACCACATGCCATGAGGTCCAAAATGCCCCAAAATCCTCTTATCCTACATGGTAGATTTGCTTAAAAAATGTACGCCGTCGGCTTCCCCCCGAGTCCCCAGTCCCGACCCTGCTGAGTTCCACTCTCCACTTGAATTACCGAGTCCCGACCCTGCTGAGTTCCACTCTCCATTTGAATTAAATTGCATTTTTTTATTTTTATTTTTCAATAGAATATGATCATTGTAATTTTATATAATGAATAGAATATAATCATTGTCATTTTATATAATAAATAGAATATAATGATTGACATTTTTTGTTTGAGCCATCGGAGCTTAGTGGCTGACGTTTTGAAGTTGTGGGAGGAAGATTTGAGTTCAAGTCTTGATTGGACATGTCCACGAGTCTCTCATGATGGATGTCTCTACCTTATGAGGGTGTGAGTGTGTATTTCGAATTCATCATACTCTAAAAAAAAATTGATATTTTTTTTTGTTGAAAAAAACAGAAAAATTAAATTAAAGCACTGGGCAAGAGCCCACAAAAGCAATCAAAGCTACAAAGAAGATATCATGGACAATCTCTTAGCAGAGTACAAGGGGATCAAGAGCCACTTCCATCTAGTGAAGCTTTATATTCAGAAGCTTTCTGAATATTTTCCTTCACAATCCGGAGGTACAAAAAACAGATTGTTTTCTTTCGCGCGTCAGTTTAAATAACCCGGCGACAACACTTGCATTTTTTTATCTCTTCCGGATGGAATGAGCTCATTGCTGATCTCAATTCCACCGGTAATTTGTGAAACGATCGAAGTAACACAATGAACTGTATAATGTCTTTTTTTCTAAAGATTAAACCTTTAAGTACAATATTTTAACTGTTAGGAGGGGTGGCACGTGGAAGTCCGGTCACCCAAAGTATGGTTAAAAAAACCACTTTTTTTTATCAACCTGACACTACCACTTATTTTTATCAGAGTGGCCACGTCGTACTGCCACTTTTTTTTTATCAACGTGGCACATGGAAATCCGTGAAAAAATCCACTTTTTTTTTTATCAACGTTGTAGTGCCATGTTGATAAAAAAAAAAGTGGTTTTTTTCACCACTTTTTTTTATCAACGTGGCACTACAACATGGATTACATGTACGGTGGATGTCTGGTCACCCAAATGGAATGCCACACCTTTCGGATCACCCGATGCATTTTATACGTGCTAATGAAAGGATTGTTAGTGAAAGTACACGTTCTCCCGCCAACTATAGAAATGGAGCTTAAAATTAACAAAGTTGACATGCAATATTTGTAATATCTGTAACGGCTATAGCCTATCATGCTTCATAGTTCAACTCATGACGTGCAATATATCGAGGGCTATGTTTGCTAATTAAATTAGAAACAATAATATATCTTTTGCTTACTTGGTGGATCTATGAACATTAGATAAAATATAAGGTCTATTGGTTACGGAAGAAATTCATTTTACCACCTTAGGTCATTGGTGTAGTCTGATGTGCAAAGGTTATGGCTACAATAATAGTAAAACAATTGAAAAACTATCATAACAAGATACTTATAATATTTATGGGGTTTTTATGATAAATGTTGTGGATTATACTTTAATTATGTGACCATCATACATGATTCATCATGTGGCCCTAATTTCGATCATTGGAATGTGGGTGACCATTGTGCATGTGCCCATATTTTCGATCATTAGAGTTCATCGAGAGATCATACATGTGCCCTAAATGTTTCGTTGAGTTCATCGAGGCAATCATACATATGCCCTAAATGTTCAGTTTGGTGATACAAAAAGCATATTCTAATCGCCCAAAAATAAACATGCATGTGCCATCCCTATCTCTGATTTCACTGGGTCCCTTTTCAATATTACAACTATCTAATGGAAGCACTTTTTATACACTTTAAATTTTATCAAAATCATAAACAAATTATATTGCAGTACTTTTACTCGGACAAGGGTTATATGGAAGGTTTACGAATGTAAAGGAGGACATTTTAAGTGAGGAGGTCCATTTGACATACAACCTAAAATATGATGAACAAGTATATTAGAATGTCCAAATAGATGTTTATTTCTTTATACAAAGACATGAAAAGGATGTCAAAGAAGTGTGGTATAGTGCTAACACACTTATGTCTTCGATAGTCAATAAAGGGATCGAATCTTGCTTTGGAGACATTGGAAAGTCGATAGTGGGTGCAAGTGTAAATCACGCGCGCGCGCACACACACACATACACACACACACACACACATATATATATATATATATATATATATATATATATATATATGTGTGTGTGTGTGTGTGTGTATGGGAAATTTCACTTTATTTCATTAAAGAAAAATTATGTACAAGGATGTGAGGAGGGAGGATCCTCTCCCTTTTCCTAGCAAGGAAGCTTATGAGAATCTAAAATAGACGAGGAAGACTTTGTGCTGCAAAAATATTCAGTCCTAAACATTAGATCTTAACCATTGACATCTGTTGCAATGAGAGAAACATGCAGAATCAAACTATATCTAGGAATGAAGCAAATGCCAATCTATCCTCGATAGGGATAACCTCAATGTCAAGTCTTAATCTGACCTTGCATAGTCACCAAGAAAAGTTAGGAATGATGCTCCTTTTCTTAAATGCTTTTTTGTTCCGTAGCATCCAAATGTTCCAAAACAGTAAGTAAACACATCTTTTCCTCACCCAAAGTAGAACTTTATCTTTAGAAGCGAACACTGATAGAGAAGTCCAACTGAACTTAGTTGGCCTCATATCCCATATAGGAAATCGAAATAGATTATTCCAACATCTTTGAATATGTGATCATGTCTAGAAGGCATGATGCATACCCTCAACATAAGAAGCATAATATAGGCATTGAATGCCTTGTAACCCATGTTTGCAAAGGAAAAGCCCTAAAGTAAAATGACCCACAAAAATCCTCCACGTGAAAATATTCATCTTGAAGGTGAAGGAAGAATCCTAAATAGTAAGAAATCTAGCATGCCACCAAGATGGGGGCCTTTTGAGCTTCCATCTTAGATTACACTGAAGATCAATAAATCCGATGCGATAAGAAAGTGATAGAAAGTATTGGCCTTACCCATTCACCATCTAGTGTGTTTCGCGAGGAGCCAATCTTGCCAAGGATCAAATGCATCAATGGAAAGGGGGACTTAATAGTGTTGAAAAATGAGGACTAACTAAATCCATTTGGACCTATACATGGGCCCCACTACATAAGTTCTTAAAAGGATTGGAAAGGATAAAATCTCGTGTTTGGAGTCATAGCACTTTGCAATGGAATCAATCTCGTTATTGTTAAAATATCTTGTTGCCACACCTAAAGAATAGGAAAGGGATGGATTTGACAAGAAGTACCAGTATGGAGACAACAATGCAAAAGAGTATCCTAAATAATGTTGTCTTCCATTCCATTTTCAACTGAGATGCCATCTATTTGAAGCTGCAGAGCAAAAAATCAAACATGAGTGAAGTAGTTTGCAATGGAGCATGAGAGAAGAATTTCTTCCAAGCATTTAGTTTCCAACTTCCCTTATAATGCACCCCAACACGAATAGGAACCCCAACACGAATAGGAATCGCAACACAAATAGTAGGTGCAATAGGAACCACAACACGAATAGGAACTTGAAGAATATCACCATCTTCAATGCCATCTACATCACCTTCAGTAACTATATTTGCAGGTGTAACAGGATGTTTTTCAACACCCTACACAATATTTCACAGTCCTTTTGCAACCAATACATGACGCATCATAAAGCCCATAATGGGTTATTGGTACCATCCATTTTATCCTCAATAGGCAACATATGGAATACATCACTGCTTTTAGCCATGGCCATTGACTAAAATACTGTGATGTAGAAAAATGATTGTATCTCAAAAAGTTGAACAGAACTACCTTGTCAAGATCGTCTAAATCGATAGCAAACATTGAGGCGCTTATACTGGTGAACCAAAACATGTATATATCTTTGGCACAAAAAGACAAAATTGCCTACACATGCATTGCAATAGTGTGTTTGGAGGCAAAAATGAGCTCAAATTGCGATTTCGATACCACAAAGCTATTTTGAACTCCTAATCACCTTGAGTATGCTCACCAATTTGTGTGCCATTCTGAGACCGTGACAAGAACGGTGTCAACGACACCCTAGATGAAGCAGCAACCTACTCTGATACCAATTGTTGGACTTTGAGGTTGTGGAAGCATGCAAACAACACAAGGAAGAATAAGAAGCTTGAATCACAACACAAAATAATGAATGTATTACCAAGATAATGTACAAATATAACTAATCCATTAGGGTTATAGGCATATGTACAAGATGGGGGAAGAAAACCTCCTAAAGAGGGAAAAATGTGCCCCTATGTTCCTAGTGTGTTCACACACATCACTACCTAAATATATCAACACATCTTTCCGATAATATTTGCATCTCTTCTTCTTTTTCAAATCAACATCATTAGAGAAATGAGTGGAAGAGGAAGGTTAAGGCTTTGGCTTCGATGAACCCAAAGCTTAACCATACTTCCTTTTCCTTTTTATGAGATAGCAAGCACTTGTGTTCCCTCAATCAAACCACTCCTATTCTCTCTAGATTTATCTTCTTGCAAAAGAAGAGACACAACATCCTCAAATGCATACATATTTGGATTCCCTTTGCAAGCAAATGGAATGTTATGGAAAAGATTTGAAAAGATTTTGGTAACATTTTCAACAATGTAGAGATGAGTGATGCATCCAAAATAATCTCATCTATGTTTGCTGATCGATTTTATGCTTTTGACTTCATATTCAAAAGTCTTTTTCCCATCTTAACCTTAAAATTAATCAACTTAATGTTTATTTCTTGTGACCCATTATATGCATACTTATTGTATGCCTATATCATATGCATCCTTATTGGAGGAGGCTTAGCATGCACAAGGTTAAAAAATTGAACCCCTCTTTAATTACAACATGCATGGAATTCACACTTAGAACTAGATTTTATGCATAAATCCATATTCATACATTCTTGTGGTTTCTGTTCGTGTCACGCCATGCTATATTGAACATTCTTTGTTCGAATCTCAACATTCTTCATGTCGTAAGTCCATTCCATGGTAATGAAAAACCTCTTCCTATTCATTTATGCCTCTAGTGCATCACTTTAATAATTCAATCAATGCACCATTCAATGAGCATCAGGACTTCACGTCTTATTTGAAATGCATCTTTAAATGCATTACCTTCAGCATGGCCAAGAAAGCAAAAATAAATGAGAAAAAGTGGAAACGGTACTTATCTTCATCATTGCTACGCCTATCATTTGATCCATTGCATGACAAGGTTTATGCATCCATCAATTTTGATGTTGGAAGCTTGGGGAATTTTACTTCATTGATCCTTGATAGGAGCTTTGATACTTGTATGCCCAAATATGCTTTTAACTTGGAAGATGCCCAAATGTATTCTTGCACTCGTATATGAAACCCTTACATAAAACATATAAGACACATGCCATATTCATATAAGAACAATAACCTCTACATGAACCATATTTCATGCATTCTTCGTAGCATATGATATATCAAATACATGATGCTAGTGAAAGATGAAAAATACTTATCTTCAATCAATGTTTAAATGATTTTCCCCTTTTTTATATGGGAAATGAATAAGGCATACTTTTTCCTCAAGCTCCACAACTTCCAACATCACATCCGTGCTTCCTTGAAATAGGATACACCTTCACCTTGCTTAGCTATGTAAGTCTTCTCCTTGCTTAGGAGGGTGAAAAGAGAAGTCTTCTCTATACTTTTTGAGTGGAATATTCTAACTTTTAGACAAGTGGACCCTTATACTATTCAAACAAAAGAGAAAAATATGGAAAAAGGTGTTATAGAACCATCTTGGCTACCTTGTCTCCTCATCCTTAAGGCTCATATGCTCATTGATGTCTTCAATGATGAGCTCATGGGTTGATCTCCTATGCAAGGAGAGAGAATGAAAAAGCTTTCTTGAAGTCATTGAGAGGAGAAGGGAGAGCTTGATGGGCTCTTGATGGTGTGGATGCCTCAACTGTTTGTTTCCCCTTTCATCATTCCTCCTTTCATGAGAATGATGCTCAATAAAACGTTGCAATTTTCATTGCTTTTGAGCCAAATTATTATTATATGAGGCTAAGGCTTGTTGTGCATGCTATATAAGATGAAGAATCGAGTACTTTTTGTATCAATCAAGAGACCATTAGCATTTGGGCACTGCTCTTATTACTAGCCTTTACACCATGGATGTTTCTTGAGCAGGCTATCAACGTCCTGCCCTACAATCCATGTTTAGATATGCTTTGTGGATTCATACAAGGAAGCTTAAAATTATTTGTTGGGCACCACTTCATGTCACTCAAGGTTTCATATGATGCCTCCTTTTGAAGGCCCTCGAAAAGAGAAATACTCAGCCTCGATTATAATTGTAGAAAAAGATTGATCAAATCCCCACATGCAAATTCAAAAGGATAATTCACAAAAATACTTGAGTGACTTGAAAAAGAATTAAACAATGCTCTAAAAAAATAGGCCTAGCTTTAGATACCAATGTTGAATAATCAACATGTCCTACTCAAAATCCAACTAACTAGCAAGACCACCAAGCTAAAGAAAAAGGACATTTCCAACCATCCAAATCCATCCACATATATACCTCTAAGCCAAGGAGATACATGCCCTTGGGTTTTCCCCAGTGCCCAACCAAGTGTCCCTCATATGGACACTTTCCCAAGGGTCATTACATGCTTTCTAATTTCCCAAGGTCTATCACATACTTTCTAATTTAAATGCAAATTCTTCTCTCATGTACACCCAAGGTGGCTCTTAGAGAAGCTTCTCCCACTAAGACTAAGGTTTCAAGACCTTACGATAAATCAACCCTAAGTTTTACAACCATCCAATTTGGAGCTCATATGAATAAATATCCCAAGGGTTAAAACCAAGGGTTCAAACCAAAGTTTCAAGCATGTGCCAAGAGTACATCAACGGCTAAACAAAGGCTAATATACATCATATTGTAACCTATAATTTCCATACAATTATTCTTCTATACCCATGAATTATACAACGAATCCCCATAGGTGTAGAGGGGAGATTATTTTGTCAAAGACTCTCTAGAGCCTCCCAAAACGAATTAAATTGAGTTAACTCGATTGAGCCCACTAAGACTTAACTTGATATAACTAGGACACCTCACGTGAGTAGAATTCAATTTACTTTTCTAGTTAAAGTCCAATTTTGTTTACTCATGAAATGCTAGAGATTAAGCATGCCAAAGTGAGCTCCAATTGACTCTAGAGTCCACCCTCAGTTTGGAAGGCCACATAATAGCCGGATGGGTGAAGAGTTGTTTAATGTGTAAGATGTTTATACATGATTTGTTTTTTAACACACAAAATTCATGAGTCGCACATGAATGTGCATATGCTCGATAGAAACATAAATAAGAAAAAACAAGCAGATGGAAATTCAGCACATGTGCACAAACATGATTAAAATAAAAACATAAAGAAGTAATCAAAACAGACAAAATAAATGGAAACAAATCTAAGACAACCAATGAGATTAACTAGGGAGAATAAATAGAATTACTTAGAACAACTCTTTCGATCAATAAAATTTTTGATGCGAAATGCTTTTGATCAGAATGTATTCAATCAAATAATCTTTGAACAAAAAAGTGCTTTAATCGAAATTGACTTCATCGAAATAGGTTTCGATCAGAATAAGTTCGATCAAAAGATAAAAATAATGATTTTTTAATGCAAAAAATCCCAAACTACATTACATAATTTTATAATATTTTATTATTTCATATAATAAATGAAACATAGATAGTTATAATGTTAAGTAGCCCAACTTTGGTTCTTAGTTCGCCTTATCCATCTTAATTGTCTTTATGTCTTAAGTGCCATTAGTCTACAAACTTCAAGAACACATCCTGAAAGAGGAGAAGAACGAATGCAGAAAAGAATGTTACCAATGGAACAATGGGTTAATCAGCTTGAGAAAAGGAATATAATGCGAAAAGTCGGAAAAAGTATTTTCTAAGAAAATATAGGAAAGAGTGGAAGAAGATTGGATACAGGATATCACGCGGGGGGATTCTAATGGCAAAATTTAATGCCGTGCGCAAGTAATCTTAGATTCAAGCATTTCCTGCAAGCATTTCTAAATGTCTTTTGAATTATTTAGAAACATCAGTACAAGTTGAAAATCAGAGATTTGTACGTTCTTATGTATAAATATATGTATATGTTTGTGCACATGTATACATAGAGAGAGAGACAGAGAGAGAGAGAGTATAGACATATGTACGCATGTGCTGTGATGCATATGTGTATGAGAGAATACGTGAGAGATAGAGAGAGAGTAAGGCTTTGGCAAAGGATAAACATTGAGGGTGGCTTTTGAAAGAGTGATTGTAGCCATTTTGTTCCCAACTAAGCTCCACATGGAACACAATCAGTTGATGGATTATGATAACGAAAAAGACAGTCTTGAATCCACTTGAGATTTGGGTGATCTAAGAAAGAAACACAAAGGAGGCAATGATAAACTAAACAACTATTTTACATGTTTTGCAACAATTACTGAAGTAGTAAGGTTCACCGATTTGAGCCACTACTCTTACACCACCATCATGTGTGAATTGGAAGATGGAGGCAGATCATTTCTATACACTTTTGAGAGTTCTACCACCGAGCTGAGCCAAGCCCAATCTAACTCCCTTGTAGTGCAAGTCTATAGGTAGGTCTCTTTGCAAGCTCGCAGGTCCTAGCTCACTCTTGGAGATGATGGAAGGTCTACTTGTGCTAAGCCCACAAGTGCCTTCCTCTTGGGGATGGTGGAGAGTCTCTACTGGTGCTAACCCTACAAGTGCTGCTCGGGGAATATGGCATATAGTAGCACATGGGACATGCACATCTGTAGGAGCCTATTGTTCGCATGTGAGCTCTCAGCATCTCCCAAGAACAGTAAAAGCTAGACATGCAAAAGGACACACACAGGCATCCAACGAGGAAACAACAAAGTCAGCATGCTTTCTGAGTCCTTTGGGGATTGATTTTGTGATTCCACATGACAAGGATGAAAGATGCTACCAACGTGAGCAGAGTACGAGTCACGGCAGCATGTGGAACCATCACATCCCTCGCTTTCTTTCCCCTCCGCTGAAATCAACAATAATCGTATGGACACGTGCTCAGAATAAAAATAATAATCTTAACGATAAAAATAAATTATTATTTTTTTTTTAAATGAAAGTTCAGTAGAAGTCTATTTTCTTGAGCTTTAACTTTGAAAATGTAATTCTACAAATGAATGGGCATAGTACCCACAAGATCCTTTGTATCTCACAAAGCAAGAGTTAGACAAAGTTATAACGTTATAACTGATTTAACTATCCAAAGTCATGCATGTCCAGCCTGAAATTTGAACTTGATCAAAGCTCAACCAACTGAGTTAAACCAAAGTCATGCATGTCCAGCCCGAAATTTGAACTTGATCAAAGCTCAACCAACTGTCCTACAAAACGTGAACAAAAAATCCACCCATCATATAATGTTTACGTTTGCTTTGCCAGCAGCAAGCGATTATGCAATGTTCAGAACATTGAAGAAGAATAGCGGTACTAGCGGATCCAGGCCTGTTGGATGTGAGAAGATCAGATGAGTACGACTGTGCAGAGAGAAGAGAGAATTAAAAAGCATCACATCTCTCTCTCTATGTATCTCTTGTCTTACGTGATCACCCTTAAGTTGACTACTCTTCAGGAAAAGTATGTTTATATTAGAGTTACTACCAGTACTACTGCTGTTTACCGCTCATAGGATTGTGCTATCATATAGTGAAAACAGTAAAAAGTAAATTATTATTATTATTATTATTATTATTATTATTATTATCATTCTTATTGTTATTATTATTATTATTATTTAAATGAAAGTTCAGTCAAAGTTTACTCTTTCGAACTTTAACTTTGAAAGTGTAACTACATAAGTGAATATGCATAATACCCACGAGAATTCTCTATCTTACAAAACAGAGGTTAAACAAGATGACAATTTGATTACAACTAGTTTAACTAGCTTAAATCATTACATGTCTAGCCCGGGGGTTGAACGTTGGACTTCCGCTTCAAGAGGTCAGAGCCAAATCAATTCTCTAGGATGTGGACATTGCTATGATTATTATGATTATTATGATTATTTAGTATTATTATTATTATTTTGAGAGTACAATGATTTAAAAAATCACTCACACATCCAACGTCGTAAGGTAGAGGCACCCATCTGTGAGAAACTCATAGATAGATATCCAATTAAGACTTGAACTCATGATTTCCTCCTTAAAACTCAAAGTGTGAAAGCACTTGACTATGCGGGGTTAAACTTTATTATTATTATTACTATCGTTATTGTTGTATAGAATCCAGACACCTTATGTGATGCTCAGCACCTTGTACTGTCGCATAAACACGTCGCCTTGGTTAGCATGTGTGCGCCAGTTCCCAAAGCTTTCTCACTTCCAATGAGAACAGCTGCCCGACTCTTGATGGACAAGTTCCCCTCATGTGCCTACAGTGTCTTTCTACACTTCTTGGAAAATCATTATTAATATAATCAATTTATTATAGTTATTGACTGTTTTGAATCTTTCTGTATACAATGTAAACACCTTCATCTTCTTCTTGCACATGCCATGTCCTCTCCATCAATTTGTAAGCTGTCCGCGCATGCGCTAAGGCACCTCCTTTCACCATGTTCTGCAATAATAATAAATATATGTGCGTGAATCCCGCCAACCTCTTCCCCCTCTTTAATCTTACAGATCGGCTATGCCCATTCTTTTTTTGGCATTCATCTTTTTGAGGAGATAGCCAACTCGTATCCACCAAACAATGGGCCCTTTTCATCTTGAAGGTTGGCTATCTTATGGGACATAGAGAACACCTAACACCAATATTTTTATGCAACACGTACTCAGACATCTGATAGTAGTACAGCCTTTTACCAACATTTGACAAACCAAAAAACATACGTAAATAAGAACATCTATAAATGAATGCACGCTTACCTGATTTTTTTATGCTTACAAGCATGCACAAACACATCCATGGATATGATAATACAATCTACTTAATGACTTGATTTGTTCACAGATATATGTATTTTCAAGGTGTCAAGAGTGATTGTGTGAGAAACCACATCATTGATGGTTGAACGACACCATTGACACATAGGAGATGGTTGAACTACACCCTAAGAGGGAGGATTAGGAAGTAATCCTCAACTATGGTTTTTGGGGCAAGTGGTTAGCCCATCACATTCCTAACCAAGAGGTTGTGAGTTCAAATATCCTATAGTTCATTACATTGGTATCAGAGCATTAGATGACGACCACACCGATGCGCGCTACAAGAATTGAACTCTGGCCACAAGCATGAGAACTCCATGGCATAGCCGAGGCGCCAACTCATTTTTTAACGATAGGATATTTGAACTCACAACCCCTTGGTTAGAAATGTGATGGGATTACCACTTGCCCTAAAAGCCATGGTTGAGGATTACTTGCAATCCTCCCTCTTGGGGTGTAGCTCAACCACCTCATATGTGTCAAGGGTGTGGTTCAACCATCTCCTACCTATCACTTTATTACATTCTTCCCCCCTTAGTTGATCATTGTCCTCAATGATCTACTCTTGTATCCCTTTAGCCTCGATGATCAGTTCATGAACTCCCTTGGTACCCTTGAATTGATGTCTTCAACCTCACATAGTTTCTTGAACCTTGTTCGCAACCTTGGTGTCTTGAACCCATGTTCGATATCTTGAACACTCAATCAAGTGCCGCCCAAGGTTTCCCAAGGACTTCTCATTTCTAAGCTAGCTCATTAGATTTGAAAATTTCATTCTGAGAGCTTTCCAACAGTAACTTACAGGCCTCAATTCAACATAGGGATTGAAAGATACACCCCAATCTCTCTTGGATAGAGTTCTCAAAGCACCACCTTCCCAATTCCTACCCTTTCACATGATAGAGTGCCCAAGCACTTTTTTGAGAGGCCATTGGTTCAATTCACTTTTCCTAAGCCTACTTCCTAAGCCTACTTCCTAAGCTCTAATACCAATGTAATGAAGTATAGGAGATTTGAACTCACAACCTCTTGGTTAGGAATGTGATGGGCTAACCACTTGCCCCAAAAGCCATGGTTGAGGATTACTTCCTAATCCTCCCTCTTAGGGTGTAGTTCAACCATCCCCTATGTGTCAAGGGTGTGGTTCAACCAGCTCTAATACCAATGTAATGAAGTATAGGAGATTTGAACTCACAACCTCTTGGTTAGGAATGTGATGGGCTAACCACTTGCCCCAAAAGCCATGGTTGAGGATTACTTCCTAATCCTCCCTCTTAGGGTGTAGTTCAACCATCCCCTATGTGTCAAGGGTGTGGTTCAACCATCTCCTACATATCGTTTATTACATATCTAAGTATTAGTTATATCTAATGCTACTCAAAACAATATGCATCAATGTCTACAACTTATGGAGGCTCTTTTCTAAATCTTTAAAAAATTCAGAGAACCTTTTGCTTACTTTTACATTCTACTACTTTTGGTTTCGATTTTAATTTATCATTGTTTAATTCAACTAACTACACCTTGCTTAAACAAGATATATCATTCTCTACACCTTATTAAGATTCTTTTCAAGATTCTATGGTTACATCCTAATAGCTAGGTTCGGATTACTCTATAATGATCTTTTGCTTTCTCATTATCTCATTCCACATCAAGCTTATTTTCAAATGAGCACATTAGGAGATCTACCTGTGAATTAAATCATTATGCCTCTGTCTATAGTGAGGCATCCGTAAGTACCTAATCTTCAATAGGATGGACCTTTCTTGCTTCTCTTCTAGGGATATTCTCATAATATGTATTTTTCTAATCCTTTTAAAACATTTTCCTCTTATTTTCCCTACCTTATTGAAGGTAATCCTTTGCAAACCTGAATGCAATCGCACGATTAGTAGGTAAAGAAATGATAATCAAACAAGGATCTATAAAAGAATACTTGGATCCATTAATGCGCCCAATAAAAAAGACAAAGCACAAGAAGTTTAAAATCATTTGTTCAATTCGCACAAAGTTTTAATTACCACTAGTAAGTTTGTGATTTTTCAATAGCTATAACTTTGCAGTGGTGTAGAAAATTTTGCAATGTCCAACTTTTAGAGATATCATTCAAATATTTTTCCATTGATGTTGAAAATCTTACAAGTTCTCTAATTTTAACACACTAGGATCGATGCATGACTCATGAAAAAAATCTACATCCGAGTCAACCGTGGTAGAAAAAGTAGTTGGATGGTTTATGAAGATATTTTGATCGTTTTGATACATCGAAAAGACGCATAAAATGGGAAAAAAGATAATAAAATAATCGCAAATCTTATAAAATATCACATAGAATGTGCTTTTGGTTATTCTTAAGATTATATGGAATACAAAGGTAGTTACTTATGATAAGGAAAAAAAAAACAAGGATCGTTGGGAAACTTGAGTAGCAAACCACCCATCTGAGTCTCCAAAATAAGCTATTTTGAACCGAAGAATTATAAAATCTTATAGAAATAGATTTCCACTTTATTTACCATCATTACATCATTTTTTAATCCACTTTTCATATTATTTTTTAGTTATATGTACCATACACTTATGGTGTCCCAGAATTCAGGTTGTTTCGCTTGCATGCAAGTTCTTATTACACTTGGATCACGTAAAGAACCCATGGTTCATCTAGAAATATCTTTTTAGATTTTCTTAGACTTGTTTACTAATCTTGTTTTTATCAACCAAGAATAAAAATCTTATATAAAAAGGACAAAAAAAGTGCATACTTTATTATCATATTTCATGATGAGAAAGTGTTGCAAAATCTTGTTGATGGAAAGAAGAAAATCAAGCTTGAAAAAAGAATATTCACACCTTCTTCTAAAAGTTAATGTTTCTAATCTTATACTTTTATGATTTTCCACTTTGTATTTCCTTTTTTCTCACATTCTCTTCAATTCACTCCACGTTTCTAAGGATTCATACGTGTTTCATGTACATTTTCCATATTCTCTTTTTTTCTTCATCTCATTTTATGAACTATTATATGTTCTTCATACTTTAATAATATATAGATAAACCATTATTTGATACTATTCCTTACCCTTAGTACTTTTTTGCATTGAGAAAATTTATTATGCCTTTCTTCTTATCCAAATATAATTTGTTGCACTTATGTGTCCCTTGAGTAGCTTTGATGTGAATTATTCACCTATACATGGACACTTTTTACTCTAGAGTTGTTATAAGCTGCCCATATAATCACATATACATGATACACTCATATGTGGTTGTACTTTGTACTTGGGGATTCAAATATAGCTCTGATTTCACTCATTCTTAAGAATCCCGCATGTCTATTGTTGAGAATACATTTAATGCAAAGAATGATGAAGCTAATGTTGCTCATAATGTTTGACCATGTGTTGTTACATGTCATTATAATTCATCATCTCATTCTACATGTATGATTGTGAACGAGGCTAATTTGGATTGGTTTTTTGATAGTGGTGCTTCAAAACATATCACTTAATTCAAATGATTTTTTGCATCTTTAAGGATGTGCCCAAGGGAGGATATGTTTGTTGATATATTTCGGTAGTGATGTCTGTGAACACATTTAGGACCGCAAAGGCACTTTTTTCTCTCTTTAGGAGGTTTTTTCCATCGGCTTGTATATAATCCTATATATCTAATGGGTTACTTATCTTTGTACATTCACTTGGTAATTCATTCCGTTTTGTGTTATGCTCCAAGTTTCTTCTTCTTCCTTATGTTATTCATGTGCTTTCGGAGACCTCAAAAAATCTACAACATTATCTTGTGTGGCCACATATGCCAAATTGATCTCTCTAGTAGAGAACCTCTCCTTGACATAGTAATAGTGCACCTCAATGTGTTTTATATGGGCATGAAACACAGGGTTCCTTGCAACTCACAGTGTGCCTTGACTATTAGTGAAGATGGTGGTGGAAGAAGACTGAACAACACCCAAATCAGCCAAAAGGTGTTGAAGCCACACATACTCAATAGTCACTATGAAAGCTGCCCTATAGTTAGCCTCACAATTAGAAGTGGCTAGAGTAGGCTTTTTCTCGCTCAATCAAGATATGCATGAGCAACCAAGCATGGAGTAAACACCACTCGTGGAAACATGAGTGTCATAAAAACCAACACAATCAAAGTAAAAAAAAAGCATGTCAATTTAAACATAATGATCCCCCCTTAGGATAAAACAATCAAAGTATTCGAGAACCACTCAAGTAGCGAAACCAGCCCAATCTAAACATAATGATCCCCCCTTAGGATAAAAGAATCCAAGTAGTCGAGTACCACTCGTGGAAACATGAGTGTCATATAAACCAGCCTAGTCAAACCTACAATAATGTGTCAATGTATTTTGTTTGATACAAAAATCACTACAACATATCGAGGGAATACCGACAGTCAGTGTACCGACGGGTAGCTGTCGGTGTCGGTATACTCCTCGGAGAATTTGGGAAAGGTGCTTTGCCTCGGAAACAAAGCGTCGGTATATGCATCGGTAATTTGCTGAAACTACGGACGCTTATACCGATGCTCTCTTTTTAACCGGGCCCAAACCCGAAATTCATCATTCTGAGCTTTTTGAATCTAGATCTTCTCCTTTCGAGTTTGCGCACGCCAACAACAGAGCTCTGTTTGTCATCCTCTCTCTCTCTCTCCCTCTCTCCCTCCCTTCCCTCTCTCTCTCCCTCTCTTTCTCTCTCTCTCCCCCTCCCTCTCTCTCACTATCTCTCTCTCTCTCTCTCTCTCTCTCTCTCTCTCTCTCTCTCTCTCTCTCTCTCTCTCTCTCTCTCTCTCTCTCTCTCTCTCTCTCTCTCTCTCTCTCTCCCTCTCTCTCTCTCTCACTCTCTCTCCCTCTCTCTCCCTCTTTCTCTCTCCCTCTTTCTCTCTCTCTCTCTCTCTCTCTCTCTCTCTCTCTCTCTCTCTCTCTCTCTCTCTCTCTCTCTCTCTCTCTCTCTCTCTCTCTCTCTCTCTCTCTCTCTCTCTCTCTCTTTAAACAGACCTTTATCTTTATAGATCTGAAGTTTTGGTAAGTAGATCGCACATATTGTAGCACACTTTTATTTTTCTATGTTTTTTCTTTACTAATATGTTCTTTGTTTGGTTTTGCAAGAGATTTTGGGATCAAATCTTTGGAAATTCGACGAAGAAGAACTTCAAGTGGATTTTGACGACCGTGATTCAAACAATTCTCTCTCTCTCTCTTTCCCTCTCCTTCTCTCTCTCTCTAAACACACCTCTATTTTTATAGATCTGACGCTTTGGTAAGTAGATCACACATATTGTATCTCTATTTTCTTTCTTTATGTTTTTGCTTTTCTAATATCTTCTCTCTTTAGTTTTGCAAGAGATTTTTGATATCAAATCTTTGGAAATTCAACGAAGGAGAACTTCAAGTGGATTTTGACAACTTTGATTCAAAAATTACATCAATGTAAGTAAAACATATATCACTCTTTTATCTTTCTTTATATTTTTGTTTTCTAATATCTTCTCTCTTTATTTTTGTTTGTTTGAGAGAGAGAGGGATATGCATATGCATACATGCATGCATATGCATATGCATACATGCATGCATGCATATGCATACATGAATGCATATGCATGCATGCATATGCATATGCATACATGCATGCATATGCATACATACATGCATGCATGCATACGCATACATACATGCATGCATATGCATACATACATGCACGCATGCATACGCATACATGGACGCATGCATACGCATACATGCATGCATGCATACCCATACATGCACGCATGCATACACATACATGCACGCATGCATACGCATACATGCATGCATGCATACGCATACATGCACGCATGCATATGCATATGCATACATGCATGCATGCATATGCATACAAACATGCATGCATATGCATACAAACATGCATGCATGCATATGCATATATACATGCATGCATATATACATATGCATATATACATACATGCATGCATGCATATGCATATATACATACATGCATATGCATACATACATACATACATGCATGCATGCATATGCATATATACATGCATGCATATATACATACATGCATACATGAATTTTTATATTTTTGTATGCATACATGAATTTTTATATTTTTTTAATACGCATACATGCATGCATGCATACACATACATGCATGCATGCATACGCATACATACATGCATGCATATGCATATGCATACATGCATGAGGGATATGCATATGCATACATGCATGCATATGCATACATACATGCATATGCATACATACATGCATACATGCATATGCATGCATATATACATGCATGCATACATATGCATATATACATACATGCATACATGCATGCATGCATATGCATATATACATACATGCATGCATGCATATATACATACATGCATGCATGCATATGCATATATACATACATGCATATGCATACATACATGCATATGCATACATACATGCATGCATGCATATGCATATATACATGCATGCATATATACATATGCATATATACATACATGCATGCATGCATATGCATATATACATACATGCATACATGAATTTTCATATTTTTGTATGCATACATGAATTTTTCTATTTTTTTTATACGCATACATGCATGCATGCATACGCATACATACATGCATGCATATATACATATGCATATATACATACATGCATGCATATATACATATGCATATATACATACATGCATGCATGCATATGCATATATACATGCATGCATGCATATGCATATGCATAAATACATACATGCATGCATATGCATACATACATACATACATACATACATGCATGCATGCATATGCATATATACATGCATGCATATATACATACATGCATGCATGCATATGCATATATACATACATGCATACATGAATTTTTATATTTTTGTATGCATACATGAATTTTTATATTTTTTTTATACGCATACATGCATGCATGCATACATGCATGCATGCATATGCATACATGCATGCATGCATATGCATATATACATGCATGCATGCATTTTTATATGCATGCATGCATGCATATATATATATATATATATATATATATATATGCATGCATACATGCATATGCATATGCATGCATACATGTATGCATATATACATATGCATATATACATACATGCATGCATATGCATATATACATACATGCATGCATATGCATATATACATACATGCATGCATATGCATATATACATACATGCATGCATATGCATATATACATACATGCATGCATGCATATGCATACATACATACATGCATGCATGCATATGCATACATACATACATGCATGCATGCATGCATATGCATACATACATATATGCATGCATGCATGCATGCATATGCTTGCTTGTATGCATATGCATGCTTAAGCTTGTATACATATGCATATGCTTGCTTGTATATGTATACATGTATACATATACATATACATATGCTTGCTTGTATGCATATGCATTCATGTATGCATATGCTTGCTTGTATGCATATGCATGCTTAAGCTTGTATACATATGCATATGCTTGCTTGTATATGTATACATGTATACATATACATATACATATGCTTGCTTGTATGCATATGCATTCACGTATGCATATGCATTCATGTATGCATATGCTTGCTTGTATGGATATGCATGCTTAAGCTTGTATACATATGCATGTGCTTGCTTGTATATGTATACATGTATACATATACATATACATATACATATGCTTGCTTGTATGAATATGCATTCATGTATACATATGCATATGCATATGCATATGCATACATGTATACATATACATATGCATATGCTTGCTTGTATACATACATGTACATATACATACATGTACATATACATGTATGTATATGCATACATGTATGTATATGCATACATGTATGCATATGCATATTCATTCATGTATACATATACATATACATATACATATGCATATTAGAAAACAAAAATATAAAGATTCATGTATGCATATGCATATGCATTATACATGAATGCATATGCATATGTATACATGAATGCATATGTATACAAGTTTAAGCATGCATATATATACATTGGATGAGATGAGATCTTCATATTGCATCAGATGGGATCTCCACGTACACCTTGGGGTGCACATGATCATGACGAATCTAAGATATATCATATCCGTAATGGAGCTCCAGTTATGGATGCCGCGGGGAAGTCAATGCGTCAACATATACGACAACTGTGCTCTATCGAATTCGGTCATTCAGTAATGTTAAAATGGACCGAACAGGATAGAGACTCTAAAAATCATATCACACAATGCATATATGAAGAGTACCGGCCAGCACTTGGCAATCCTATTGTGAGTTCCGATTGGATTCAACATACAGCACGCGAGGTGATGTCGCATCGACGATCGGAAGCTTGCGATGCTTTCAAAGCAGGCTTACCGAAGCCTGTATGGCTAGATGCCAAAGAATGGGAATCGATTCAGGATGAGCATCAACATACTCCTGATCGGTATCGTCAACAGAGAGATGCGACGGCCACACGTTTAGATACGATTGGAACGTTGCATTTAGGTAGCGGCGGATACGACAGTATGTGCTACCAATTTGTAAGTATGATGTTAATTATTGAAGTTGTTTGTGTTAAGTATATTATGTATATTCATCTAACATTTTACATATTTACTATAGGAGTTGGCAGTGGGTCGTCCTCCAACTCGAACTGAAGAATCATATGGATATCGACATGGACTGACTGCACTGTTACAAGACTAAGAGGGACGCGGTGCAATCATCTCATGGGAGAATATTCTTGATTAGGTAAAGTTATATCTTGGTTTTGTGTTTCTAGTTGTTGTTTATAAATGTCATATTAATTGGTCTTATTTTATACATATGTTTTGTTGCAGGATTGTAGGTGTAAATATTTTGATCAATGCCACAATTTTGTATCACACTCGCATACGACAATGATGAACCATAATTTTGTATTCGATTCCTATATGGAAGTGTTTTGTCACATTGCCACAATTTTGTATTACACTCCTATGTGGCAATGATGTACCATAATTTTGTATTCGATTCCTATATGGAAGTGCTTTGCCACACTTTTGTACATTTTTCATTTATGGAATATACGACTTTCTGTACATGAACCATTGTTCATTTTTGCTCATATAAGTTTATGTTTTGGTTGCCATTATAGTACATAACACATGTACTCAGTTGGGCAGAGTGTATTGTCTTTTGCTAAACAACATCATGCTGTAGCAAAAGACAACGCACTCTGCCCAAAAAAAATTGTGCAGGTATGGTCCTCGGTATACGCGCCGGTAGCTCCAGTATGGTCGTCGGTATATGCGCCGGTACGCTCAGGGCGGACGTCAGTATAGGCATTGGTATAAGCGTCGAAATTTCCGACGCTTATACCGACGACTATACCGGCACCATACCGGCGCTTTCTTTCCGATGCCTATACCGAGTGCAACACCGACGTCGTGGAGAAATCACGCCCGTTCAATTTCCTCGGTAGCAGCCTCGGTATACCCTCGATATGTTGTAGTGAACATTCTCCCATCAACTTTCATAGATTGAATGTCCAAATAATGATGCAAATGCCCCAAATGTGACATCTCAAAGGATCCATGAAAATCAGCCTTAAATTCATAAATATGCTTCTCATGAGGAACAATGAGTAACATGTCATCAACATACACAACAATGATCAAAAGTACATCATGTGAACGCTTAACATATAAGGTGCTCTCAATTGGAGCGTTCTCAAAACCATGTGCAATCAAGTAGGCACGTATCTTTCCATACCAAGCACATGGTGCCTGCTTCAAAGCATATAATGATACTTTTTTGAGCCCTCAAACTTTGTTTTCATGCCCTTTCTGCACAAAATCATGGGGCTGAAATACATACATTTCTTCATGTAGATCACCATTAAGAAATGTTGTTTTAATGTCCAGGATGAGGTGCAAGTGCATAGATGTTACACCAGTGGTCATTTGGCATGCGGGCGCAAATTTCTTATCAAAATCAATGTCTCTCTCTTGAGCATAACCTTTTACAACAAGCCTAGCCTTATACTTGTCAATTGTTCCATTAGGCTTAAGTTTCAATTGTATACCCATTTAGTTCCAATGGCCTTTTCGCTTAAAGACCAAGTTTTCTTCATAATAGCATCATATTCTGACTGCATAGCAACCATCAAATTTTTTGAATTTTGTGCTTCATCAGAAGAAACATGCTCATTCTCATCACAAAGACTAGAGGCAGTCATTGCATAGCAATCTAATGAAAAGGAAGCACTATGAGATCCTAAATGAGTATGACATAATCTGCTATCTCTCAAAGTTTGCACCAACAATTTAGGTTGCCTTATATCAACCCTCTCATAAAAACGTGCATCATGTAGATGTGCATAAAAAATGGAATTATCTACATTATCAAGTGGAACCTATAGAGGTTGACAATCTGCCTCATTTGGATGAGCACTTGATAGACCACCTATAAAAAGAGGCAACAAAGTTTCATACACATATCTAGCACTAATTCAAGTCTCCTTGGTACATGAAATTAATGGTTGAATTGCATCTTCCACAAAAATAAGATCATGTCTAACCAAAATGCATTTATTTTTTGGATTATATAGACGATAGCCTTTGCTTTCAGAATTGTACCCAATGTACATGCCAACAAATCTTCAACCATAATAAAAAATTATTTGAAGTACATAAATACTTTGGACTTTGCTTTCAAAGGATACACCCATGCATGCTTGGAGAAATCATCAATAAAAGTCATGAAGTAAAGGTATTTCCCAAAAGATGATGTCTGCATAGGACCACATACATCACTATGAACAAGCATCAATTTATCACCAGCTTGAAGTGAACCATCTTTTGGGAAGGAGGAATGCTACATTTTGCCCAAAATACAGCCTTCACATACATGTTCACAAGGTCTCTCCATTACTCAGGAACCCCCACAAACCTTTGCCTATAAAAAAATGACTCATTGATAAACTTTCATGGATAAACCTTTGTAAGCTTCTCAATCTAAACATTGGGATAAAAAATGATGAATTATAGCTCTTTTTTACCTCCACTTTGATTCAATGAAGGTGATTTTCTGATGTGATTTTCTCTTTGATTCGACGACTTGTATGTGTCTCCTTGTTCTTGAGCTGCACTTTTTTCCCTCCTTTTCTTCAAAATTTGATGAAGCCATCACTACTTTAAAAAGCTTTTTCTATTCTCTTTGGTACTCCAATTATACCCCTCATACTACTATAGGATGATAAACATTCCTATATGCACAATAAAAACAAATATTATACCCTCCTCGGATCATGATTTTTGCAAATAGAAGCTTTGTATTTTGTGTGTTTCATTGAGTACATATAGTTTGCACCCTAAATTAAGGCTTATATATATATATATATATATATATATATATATATATATATATATATATATATATATATATATATATATATATATATATATATATATATATATAATGAATTTCAAATCATTTTATTTGGACATTGCATGATGCCTCAAATAGCTTCATTCAAATGGACTATGCTATAGCCCAACATGGTATTGGTTCACTACATGCACAATGTTTTGGATACTACTCCCACATTGTGCAAACAATAATATGGGGACTGAATCACTTATGTTACATAGTGTAAGTTCCCAATGGGGAAAAATAACTACAAATTAATCGCTAATGAAGGAGGAACAATGAATTCAATTACAAATTTTTTGAAAAATTATCTACAAAGAGAGAAAGAGAGAGTAAGAGTGAAATCTCTAAAAAATATGCAACGAACAAGTAGCACAAGGTGTGTTTTAGCAAGGTATGAGCTTTGGCACAATCTTCCATGACTCCAAGACACAATCTTCCATGACTCTACATCGGGATGTGGGTTAGAAACGGATGAGATTGGGCACAATCTTCCATGACTCCAACCTTGGGCACGTGGTGTGGTTTAGCAAGGGATGAGCTTGGGCACAATCTTCAATGTCTCGAAGAGTTAAACATCTATATTTTATATGCATAGAATAGCTAGCACGCGGTATGTTTTAGTAACGGATGAGCTTGGGCACAACCTCCCATCACTCAAAGAGTGAAATATCTATAAAATATGTAGAGAATACCTAAGATGAGGTGTGGTTTAGCAAGGTATGAGCTTGGACACAATCTTCAATGAATAAAAGACATAATTATATGCATGGGGGTCACATACTAACCCCCTTAAGTAATCATAATCATATATATGTCAAAGTGAAGCTAAATCACACCAAAGTCTGACCTATTTCTTCTCCAACTGATTTCGTTCTGTTTCAGCCATACTTTCATGCCTTCAACTCATATGAGTCATCGTTCTTTGATTGTGGCTGATGCAAAAAGTGAAACTTGGGGCTTCTCCCTACACTGTGTAACTTGAAATGCCTTTGAAGTTGCACATTAATTAATTCCTCCCTATTACGTACTTCCCACCCAATCTTTGAGGTCTACATTCCCTTTGTACAAGGAAAATATTGGTTCCTAATGGTAGAAATCAAATTAAAAAATGATGGGTGTTGTTATTTCCATGGAAACATAATTCTGATGCTAAGCACTAATCTCATTGATAAATGCATGCACTAATCTCATCAATTTTAACTTCTTTACTTTTTTCTATTTTCTACTTATCGATCAATATACCAACACCTATATGGATGAATATACCAACACCTATATCGATGGATATATTGAATTTTTTTTTTTACTTTTGAAATTTTTAAACCATATATATAATTTACTTGTATGTAACGTGATGTGCATACCGATGGATAAACATACTTCTTGACCTATATAAGGATGAATATGCCAATGCATATATTGACGGAACAATTCACATGAAAGAAAACCTCCATGTTATGTGCAATGTTTCCCAAAAGTGTTTTCAAGATTGCACCCACAATAGAAAATCAAGTAAGTCTATGTTTTCACTCTCCCACACTCATTTACTTGAATTTTACTTCTTCTTCATCTTTCTCACTCCTAACTCTCTCATGGCTTTATATAAATGATTTTTTTTTTTAATTTAAGGTTCTTTTAGTGTAATTTGTAGCCAGTCAATAGAAATTTGGCTTATAGAGCTCCCAACCCATGGTTTATAGAGCTTCACATTTACATTTTCAAAGCCCTACATTCACTTAATATTCTAAGTGAAAATTTTCAATCATTTATTTAGTTTTCATTAAAAATTTTTAATTATTCACTTTAATCATTACAAAATCATGAAGATGGAAATATTTTAAATTAACATTAAGGAAAGAAATTAATAAATACAAGTAGTAAATAAACACATACACATACATATGGAAATATTTTAAATTATCATTAAGGAAAGAAATTAATAAATACAATTAGTAAATAAACACATACACATACATATGCACACACATACACTTATATAGACATATACATACACATGCATACATACACACACATAAACACACATCCATACACACATACACACATGCATACATGCACAGACACACACGTACACACATTTGTACATACATATAACATATATGCACACATACATATGTAGGCACATGCATAAACACATAAAAAAACATATATACAACACATACATACAGACACATATATATACAAACATAAAGACATATATTGTAATGAACTAAGCTATTAGGACCACTACATGCTTGAGAGATGACTCTCCTCCCGACCAAGCCTTGTATACATAGCTATTGAAGACATAAACCCTTTAGTTGAGAATCACTCTTTTCACAATCAATCCACACCATTCTTTTGTGGATTGATTCTGCAACACCCTTTATCTAGAGAGTTATGAGTTAGAAAGAATGGTCCACAATGCTCACACTCATAGAGCTCTTGGGAAAAACCTTAATCTTTGTAAGAATTGAACCCAAGATTTCCTCCTAGCCCCCCTTGAGACTTAACCACTGGGGTAAGTGGGTTCCTTGTCCTAGAGAGCATATGAACCTATGTTTAGGTGTACTCTTAAGATATTTGGTCAAACATACTAGAGACCAAACAGTGCCCAATTTTAGATCTCTCTAAAATGAGCAGACACTTAAATCATAGATTTTAGTTTAATGCTCTTTCCCCCTTGGGAAAGATTTTCATCCTCGAAAATATTGAATTTTTAATTTCCTTAAGGACAGAGTCTTACTTCAAGATTTATTCTAGGAATAAAAGATATCATCCCATAGTCTAACATTCGATACCGTCTCTCCTACATCACTCTGTGCATAATATCTAGTGTCCCATGCCACCCTATTTCATATTCACATTGACATGTGGATGATACTTATCCTAAAGTCCCAATAGATCTTTATAGAGTACCTTCTCAGTTAAATTCTTTAACAAGGTTTTGTATCCTTCACAAGATCACTTTATGATCTCATGCCATGAATTTCACTTTGTCTTGGAAATTTGAAAAAAATTTGATGGAGCATTCATCCTTCTTTTCTAAGGTTTTCAAAAGAAGATCAATTATAGTTTCTAGTTCTCGAATTGCTCAAACTCAAGAGCTATTGGGTTCTACATCAACCAATTTTTTAGCAACAAGATCTTTTTACTTCTTGTCTTTATATTCCTTTCTTAACAAATCTTTAAGTAGCTACCACACAAACTTTACAGAAATCTCTCTATTGCTTAATTCTAAGCATCTGCTCATGCTTTTGGATTTCAACTTTGAGGAATCCCTTAAAGGATAGGTCAAAGTTATGTTTTATCTTCCACATAGAAAACTTTATGATTTGATTTAAGTTTTGGTCTTTAGGAACTATCTCATTTCCTAAAGATTACTTTGTCTAGGTTTCATTTTAAGGTACAATCTTTAAAAAGAAACATCAAAACTCTTCTAAGAAGAAGAGGTGTTTCAAAGTTTCGATGTTTTTCTTGGAACTCTACATCATTAGTATTGATGCAATCATGGAACTTAACAACCATCTATTGAACTTCAAAGTTCAATTATGTTAAACTTTGATCACTCTTCTTTGATTTTCATCACTCCTTTGGATGATGTCAAGCAAAAGCTCTAATTTCAAAATGATCATGGAACTTTGAGACTTTCTCAAGTTATCATACTACTAAGGATGTTTGCGAAGTTACACAAAAAAATGTAAGTCTCTTTTTTAACTCGTCTTTATGATTATCTAAGTATTTCCTAAACTTAGAGTCATCATAAATCTTTCTAGGTTTGCAAGTAAGCATGTATTCTTGTCAAAAAATATCAAAAGAAATTCTTTGGAAAGTGATGGTTTTCTACTTTATGCTTACTTTTCTATGCAAGTAATGTTTCATAATTAATGTAAACTTTACATTAAGTACTTGATACCTACGGATCCCTTTAGTAAGGAATATACAAGTTAATGGAGTTGCAAACATATGGCTAGCATTCCTTTGCAAGTAACTAGTTCTTTCCATCTTCCCAAAATATCAATCTTGATCTTTACCAAGTAAGCTAAGTAGTAGAAAACTACATTCACTTATTTACTTAGCAAACAGTCATGCCCTTTTTTCATGCAAATGCATATGCTCGTATGTAAATGCATATGCTTACATGCATGTGTTGGCATGTTTTTGCATGCCCTAAACTTACTCAAGCATTTCCCATGCTTGACATGCATGCACTTCATGCATCCATGTTATGCACAACATACTATTTTTTTGAATTCATTTAATTATATTAACATGCTAATACACATGCTTGAGTTCATAAGAATCATGATTTCTAAAAATAAGGAAGTTGGTGATGTGAAAAAATACATCTTTTAATTGAAATTGTGCATTGGAAACATTATTTTGGAAAGAAGAATGCACAATCAATCATTCTTTTCCATGCATGAAGTAGAAAAAAATATTATGAATGGATGCAAATACTTTTGATGCTTGATTTGCTTCCATTACTCTCATATTTGTCTCTTTTATCTATCATTAACTTTTTGAAGTTCATCTAATCATTGTCCAAATTGAATTCTTATGTGATGCTTCAATGATGTTTCTATGAAAATTACATGAAAGAAAAAAGTAAACAAATATTGAAATCAAGCATGATCTTGTAAAATAGTTAGCTCCACAAAATAGCTATGTCCATCCCTTGCCTTGACAAGAGCCATCATACTCCTCCTTTGTTCTCCAAAAGGTGTTGAGAAAAAGTTATCTGCCCATACTAGTTGAATCTCCTCCAATTCCAAATATTATCATATCATTGGAGAGATTATAAATATATCTTTCGAGTTAGCTAAAAATAATAAAAAATGGGCACTTAAGCAAAGAGCACCACACATCCAAATGACTAGCTACAAGGTCATCGTTTGTTGGACATAGTTTTTGAAGTGGTTACTCTGTGTGCCCCTGAAAGATATGCTAGGGATAGATGCTCAAGTGTGAAGCTATATACTTGTAGCATATAATCAAAAGAATATATATGAATAAAAATCAATAAATTTAGATAATGTACCATACCTTTCAAGAGCGTTTGAAAATGCCCTCTTATGTGATTTTACTCTTTTCTACAGATAAAGAATCTTCATATCTTGTAAACTCTTCCTTCATCCTTTCTTCTTCAATTCTTTGTTCTTTCATTACTTCCCTGAATAGCCTTGCTTGTGAGCTTCTCCATATAATCTTCCTTTTTTCTCAAACAAAGAGAAGAAGGGATTGTTTTCCTTCATCTCCAAGAAGATATTTGCAAGCATGCTTATCTTGTATGGCCTCTTGGATACTTCATTCACCTCTCATAGTAGAGGTCATGGGTTCAAATCTTGTTGAGTGCCTTTCATGAGTCATTGGGAAATAGCTTCTTATTCTACTACCTAATACAACTTGAGAGAGACAAAGGTTTACAACAAATGCATTCGTGAATGAATTTGAGAGGAGAAACTTTTCACATGTCAACATGAATGGTGCATAGATTGATGAAGAGTGTTAATCTCCCAAAAGAACAAGTTATCCTTGATGTTAGAGAAACTCTATATCAAGAACAATGCAAAACCTCAACCAAGTTTGGAAGATCAATGCCAAATTATCAAACTTTGAACTAATTGTGAAGAAACTCATTATTCAAAAAAGTTTGCTACACTTAATTCACTCATTGACTAACCAAATGTGTAAAGTTTTCAATGAAACTTTACATAAGGTGTCTCCTAAACTTTGTGTACCTTCTCCAAGTTAAATTTCTCCAAAAGATTTAGTAGATCATGAGATTTGCTCCAAACAATGTACCTATTTTTGAAAATGTTCTTCTGTGTAGTCGACTTTGACACCTACAACTTCTAATGCATGTTTCTCCCAAACTAGATCCCGTTTATTCATATGCTTTTACCCACAAGTAGCTTACCTTTCAACTTAAATAATGAGTGCTTAATTTCTCAAAAAGTTAGACTATCGAGGGAGATTTGATCAAAACATTGACCACTGGGATTGCACTTGTTCCTGTCTTCACTTCTTCACATTTACACATGTAAATGTTCCTCCTTAAAATTCTCTCAACCTAATTACAATAAAACTCTCAAAACTTGTACAGAGGTCACTCAACTATATAATTAGACTTGTACAAAAGCATTCATCAAGAAGATAAACACAAAGGGAGCACTGAGCAAAAGATCGAGGCACAACTTTTTTCTATTCAGAGAAATCTTACATCTTATTGATACTTCAAGTTCTTCTCACTTTCTAAAGTCCCTAATGACTTCTAAAACTTGTAACTCATCATCTCTCTTACTCGTGGTACATCTATATCAAGTATATATAGATGTTTACATCACGACTCATCAAAGATGCAAAGTTTTTATGAACTAATTACAAGATTAGTATACATGTATATACAAGTCTTCATCTTCTGACCATGCACTAAACTTCAAGCCTCATATGTTGATCTTTGCTTCATTCGTTGTCTTGCACCAACAGCTCCCCCTCAATCATCAATTGTGATTTTTTCCATCTTATTTATACCTACCATGTCTTTGAACCTTTGTAACTTAGGTCCATCCAAGCTTTTGGTTAACATATCTGCAATCTGATCTTTTGTAGAAGTATATATGACTTCAATTTCTTTATCAATCACCTTCTCTCTCAAGAAATGATATTGGATCTCAATATTTTTAGTCCTGGTATGAAACACAGGGTTAGCA
Organism: Ceratopteris richardii; assembly: GCA_020310875.1. Classification (NCBI taxonomy): domain Eukaryota; kingdom Viridiplantae; phylum Streptophyta; class Polypodiopsida; order Polypodiales; family Pteridaceae; genus Ceratopteris; species Ceratopteris richardii. Next base: position 85,492,858 of record CM035414.1, on the reverse strand, counting down.
GCCAGATACAATGAACTCATATCATCTCCATGAATAGTGGGTGTACTCTGAATGATGTCAAAACTCTTCATGAGAGTCTTCAACCATATAACCTCCTTTGCAGCTTCAACCATACCTTTATACTCTACTTCTGTGGATGACAAGGCAACTGTGTGTTGCTTCTTAGAACACCAAGAGATTAATTTATCTCCCATATAACATAGATATCCATATGTTGATCTCCTATCATCACGATTATCTACCCAATCTGTATCACTATATATCTTGATGTTTTGTATCTGATGTGAATCCATAATACAAACCTTCTTTGAGTGTACCCTTAATGTATCTTAACACCCTCTGTCCTACAATCCAATGTTCTTTCCTATGACAATGCATGAATTGAGACAACACTCCAACTGTATATGACATATCAGGCCTAGTTAATGTAGCATAGATTAGACTACCAACCAAACTTTGATATAGCTTCATGTCCTTGAATTCTTCTCCTCCATATCTGCTCAACTTATGATTCACCCCCATTGGAGTAGGTGCTACCCTACAATCCTCCATTTTAAACTTGATTAGCAAGTTCTTCAAATACCTTTCTTGAGTTGCATATACTCCATGTTGAGTATATGAAATCTCCATGCTCAAGAAATATGACAAGTCTCCCAAGTCACTAATTTTGAACTCTTTCTCCATTTGCTTCTTAAGACTTTGTATGCCCTTCTCATTTGTACCTGTAAGAATTATGTCATCAACATATATGCACATGTAAATGAACCCATCATCACTTGCTTTAACAAGCAAGCTACTATCTGCTTTAGACTCTTGGAAACCAAGCTCCTTCAAGAACTTCACAAGTCTATAAATCCATGCCCTTGGGGCTCGCTTCAAACCATACAAAGATCTTGAGCTTACATACATACTTTGGATACCTTTTATCCTTGAAACCTTATGGTTGCTCCATGAAAACATCATCTGAAATGTAACCATTTAGAAAAGCATTCTTCACATCTAATTGACATGGCTTCCAACCTTTACATGAAGCAATGGCTATGAACATCCTTATAGTTTTCATCTTTGCCACAGGACTATAAGTCTCATCATAATCTATACCATATGTCTGAGCATACCCTTTCACAACAAGTCTAGCTTTATATCTAGACACACTTTCATCTGCATATCTCTTTGTCTTGTAGACCCATTTGCATCCAATAATTTTTTTATAAAGTTTGCGCACCTTCTCCAAGTTAAAGTTCTCCAAAAGATTCAATAGACCTTGAGATTTTCTCCAAACAATGTACCTATGTCTAAAATTGTTCTTCTGTGTAGTCGACTTTGACACCTGCAACTTCTAATGCATGGTTCTTCCAAACTAGAAATGTTTATTCAAATAATTTAGCCACATGTAGCTTACCTTTCAAGTTAAAGAATGAGTGCTTACTTGCTCAAAACGGTACACTATGGAGGGAGATCTGATCAAAACATTGACCACTGAGATTGCACCTGTTCCTGTATTCACTTCTTCACATTTACACACATAAATGTTCCTACTTAAAATTCTCTCAGCCTGATTACAATCAAACTCTCAAAACATGTACAGAGGTCACTCACCTATAGAATTAGACTTGTACAAAAGCATTCATCAAGAAGATAAAAACAAAAGGAGCACTGAGCAAAAGATCGAGGCGTAACTTTTTCCTATTTAGAGAAATCTTACATCTTATTGATACTTCAAGTTCTTCTCACTTTCTAAAGTCTCTAGTGACTTCTAAAAATTGTAACACATCATCCCTTTACACTTAGTACATCTATATCAAGTATATATAGATTTTTACATCACCACTCATCAAAGATTCAAAGTTTTTATGAACTAATTACAAGATTAATATACATGTATATACAAGTCTTCATCTTATGATCATGCACTAAACTTCAAGCCTCATATGTTGATCTTTGCTTCATTATTTGACTTCAAATGTTTGTCCAAATCATCAATTGATGATTTTCTTGCACCAACATAGAAGTGATATCGAGTATTCTATAACAATAAGAAAGTCATCTTGAAGAACATGTTAAAGAACTAAAGCTTTCATGGATGAGACCACCAAAGCTTTTGAGGACAGTGATGAGACCACAAAAGTCACCATGAAAGCTTGAGGTTAAGATACCACTATAATGAATTAGACTATTAGGACCACCATGTGCTTGAGAGATGACTCTCCCCCCAACCTAGCCTTGTATATATAGCTATTGAGGACTCAAACCCTGTAAATATAAACCAATCTTTAGAAGAGTGACTTTAAAGTAGTGCATAATGTTATTAATATAAACTTTAAACCAATCTTTAAAAGAGTGACTTCAAAGTACTAAATATAAACTTTAAACCACTTTTTCATTGTAATCAAAGTAGTGCATAATGTTATAAACTATTAACACGTTGCCTATCTCTGCATAGCCTCATTTTTGAACCTATGTTTCTCCTTGATTACAAAATCAAATTGCACATACACCATCTCCTCCCTTGGATGCATATTTCAAACATGAAAAAAATATTTTGCATGAATTGTTATGATATGAAGCACCATTATCAAAAAACCAATCCAACTTAGCCTCATTCAAAATCATATGTGTAGAATGTGATGATGAATCATAATGACATGTAACAACACATCCCCAGACATCTTGAGCAATGTTATCTTCATCATTCTTTGGATTATATGTATTCTCAACGATAGAAATGTCGAATTTTCCTTATTTTCATTATGATTGGCAAGCTTTCTACATTCATCAATGATATATCCAACCTTTCAACAATACTTGCATCCCTTCTTCTTTGCATATCACCATCATGAGAGGAAGAAGTGGAAGAGGAAGCTTTGGTTTTAATAAAACCAAAGCTAAACCATACATGCTTTTTCTCCTTTGTATAGTAGCAAGTGCTTGTATTCTCTCAAGTGAAACACTTCTATTCACTCTTGATTGCACTTCTTGCAAAAGAAGAGACACAATCCCATCAAAAGTATACATATTTGGATTTCCTTTTGCAACCAAACAAAGTGTAATAGCAAAACTTTGAAAAGATTTTGATAATCCTTTTGAGTAATGTAGAAATGAGTGATACATCTTGATTCATCAATTTTTGCCAATTGATCTTCAACCATACATACATCTTCAAGCTGCTTTCTCAAGTAAGAAACACTTGTTTTATTATGCATGGCATACAAAGAAGCAAATGTATCCTAAGCTTGTCTTGAAGTAGTGCATGATGAGATGTGCGGAACAATATGTTGCTGCATAGAAAGAGCAATCAATGCATGGGCTTGAGCATCCTTTCCATCCCATCTAAGTTTCTCTTGGTTAGGTGGAGAAGGCATAGTCATGAAGAAACTTGAGTCTATGACTTTTAGCTGCATTGTAAAAGAACTATTAGGTCACTTTTTGACATGTGCCATTATGCTCTATAGCTGCTTTGCAATAAAAACATGCTTCATCATGTAAGAGCACATTGGGTAGTTGGTCCCATCAAAGCTTATCCTCAGCTTGAACCATGCCAAACAAGTGAGTGATGCATCCAAAATGATTTCATCAATTTTTGCCAATTGCTCTTTTGAATCCTCTGTCACATATATGTCCATGGAATAATTTTGAGCCATACATACATCTTCAAGTTTCTTTCTCAAGTAAGCAAAATGTGCTTTATTACACACAGCATACAAAGAATCAAGTGTATCCCAAGCTTGTCTTGAACTAGTGCATGATCGGATGTTGTGGAACAATGTGTTGCTTCACAGAAAAAGCAATCAATGCATGCTCTTGAGCATTCTTTCCATCCCATCTAAGTTGCCTTTGTGTAGGTGGAGAAGACATAGTCAACGGTGTGTAGTAGAAGAACCAATAGGTCAAACATATCGAACAAGTCATTTTTGCTTGTGAGTGCACAAATAAACTCAAAAGTAGCAAGATATGAAATTCGATAAAGCTAAAAAGCTAGTTAAAATGCTTCAAGTTTAATCTTCATATCTAATAAAAGAAACTAAGAAGACACATAGCCTCTATCTAAAAAAAATCAAGATCCAAGTAGGTTTTGTTTTCTTTCATTGTGCATGTAAAAGTGTTTATCATCCAACATTCCTCATTTCAACCAATAAGATTATAAAGGCTAGAAGAACTCACCATGGCTGATTCCAATGCCCATGGAGGTTTAGATTAAGCAACTATTTCATGGGTAAGGGTCTATGGGATTTGGTTAGTGGCACATATCCAAAACCATATGTAGTTGAGCACTCTATAGAGTTTCAACAATAGCTTTGAAGGAGTGGAATGAGAGGGATAGACAAGTAAGTTTCATATTGTCAAGGAAGGTTTCAAAGACATTAGAGAGATTGTACCCAACAAATACAAAGTCCATAAAAATTCTACTCCATAATGATTGAAAAACCTATGAAGGCATCCAATAACAACATAAAAAATTATATATTGGAGTTCGGCATCTGCAGAAGCACACAAACAACACAAGGAAGAAGGAGAAGCTTGGAGCACAACACACAATACTGAATGTATTAGCACTAGAATGTACAAAGATAAGTTACCTGTTAGGGCAATAGGCATATATACAATCTGGGAAAAAAAAACCTCCTTAAGAGGGAAAAAAGTTCCCGAGCAGTCGTAATGTGTTCCCACATATCACTACCTAAATATATCAACAAATCCCCCCTGGGAGTGATGCGGTGAATAAGGAGCTGGCACTCATGTATAAGGAAGTGCCAAGCTATGTGGAATCAATCCACAAAAGGAAATAATCCCAAAGCTTTGTGGAAAGCTTCAAACTTCTCCCTAGGCAGAGCTTTCGTGAAAAGGTTTGCAATGTTCTCGTGTGTGGGCACATATGCCAAGCTGATCTCTTTAGCAAAGAACCTCTCCCTAATATAATGATAATGCACCTCAATGTGCTTAGTGCAAGCATGGAACATTGGGTTCCTCGCAACTACCAATGCGCTCTGACTATCAGCGAAGATGGTGGTGGGAGAAGACTGACCAACACCCAAATCAGCCATAAGGCTTCTTAGCCACACACACTCAACAGTCGTTGTGAAAGTTGCCTACTCAGCCTCACAACTAGAAGTGGCCACCTAGGCTACTTTTTGCTTAGCCAAGATATGCATGTGCTACAAAGCATGAAGCAAAAACCACTAGTGGACACATGAGTGTCATAGCAAGCAGCCCAGTCAGAGTCAGAAAAAGCATGTAAATGTAGGGGTAGTGATCCCCCCTTAGGATAAAACAATCCAAGTAGTTGGGTACCACTCTGTTGGGTGTGTGTAGAAGTGCGAGAGACACACGAGAAGCACACACAAAGAGCACAAACGCAGCAAGACACACATAGAAGACGATGGCTGGAATAGCTCTCTCTATTGATCGATGAAATGAACTGAAGTAAGAGCTGAATAATATCCCTAAGTACAAAGTACCACCACATATGAGAGTATCAAGTATGTGGTAACATGGGGAAAAAACCTCTAGCCAGCACTAGAGTAAAAAGTGCCCATGTATAGGGAAAAGGTTCACATCAAAGCTACTCGAGGAACACATAAGTGTAACAAACCCCCTTTGAGCGAATGATGTGAACACATACAGGGAGTGACAGATCAACCCCCACAAGGTAACAAGCCTAAAGCTTTGCGAAAAGCTTCAAACTTTTCCCGTGGAAGAGCTTTGGTGAATATGTCTGCCACATTATCTTGTGTAGGCACATATACCAAATCAATATCTCTTGCATGAAGGCGCTCTCTCACATAGTGATAATGCACCTCAATATGTTTGGTCCGTGCATGAAACACTAGATTTCGTGCAACAGCCAAAGCACTCTGACTATCTGTGAGAATATGCATAGCAGCATCAATCTCCATGCAAAGATCCATCAATAGGCGTCTCAGCCATATACACTCCACTGTCGCTGTGAAAACTGCCCTGTACTCAGCTTCACAACTCGATGTCGCCACTGTAGGTTGCTTCTTACTCAACCAAGATATGCATGAGTCTCCAAAGAAAAAGCAATTACCACTAGTGGACACGCGAGTATCATAACAACCAGCCCAATCACTATCTGTAAAAGCATGCAAGCATGGCTGGACATCTCTGCCATAAAAGAGACCTAAGCTCAAAGTGCCTCAAAGATATCTAAACACACGTTTCACCGCTTGCCAATGCTCAGTGCCAGGGCTATGCATGAATCGACTCAACTGGGAAACTGCAGCTGTATATCCGGCCTTGTGTTGCATGCATATATAAGACATCCCACAGCCTGCTGATAAAGAGAAGTGTCAAATGCATCACTGGAATCCTCAACTGAGAATCTAAATCCTGTCTCAACTGGTGTGGAAACTGGCTTGCAATCCTCAAAGTCAAAACGCTGAAGTAGTTTTCCAACATACTTTGCTTGATGCATAACAATTCCCCCCTCAACGGATACAAACTGGATGCCAAGATAGTAGCTCAAAAGACCAAGATAAGTGACATCAAAAGTATGCTGCAAATCAGCCATAAGAATATCAAGTTTTGCATTACATGACCCAGTCAAGAGTATGTCATCGACATAAAGAACAAGCACTATAAGATCAGCCCCATTTTTGCGTACATAGAGTGTGCTTTCAATCGGACTACATGTGAAGCCAAGAGCAATCAAGTGCTTATGTATTTTGTCATACCATGCACGTGGAGCTTGCTTGAGACCATACAAGGCTTTATGCAAGCGACAAATCATATGCTCTTTCCCTTTTATAGCAAATCCAGGAGGTTGCTTCACATAGACTTCTTCTTGCAAATCACCATTCAAGAAGGATGTTTTTATGTCCAGCTGATGCACTTTCCAACCTCGATGGGCAGCCAATGCAACCACGGTACGAATGGTAGTCATGCGTGAAGTAGGTGCAAAAGTTTCCTCATAGTCAATGCCATATTGTTGTGCATATCCTTTGGCAACCAATCTAGCTTTGTAGCGATCAATGCTACCATCAGATTTTCTCTTAATCTTGTAAACCCACTTTGTACCAATGGCATTCTTTCCTTTTGGCAATTCACATAACTCCCAAGTACCATTCCTATGTATGGAATCCATTTCTGATTGCATAGCACTCATCCATTGTGGATCGTCACATGCATCTTCAAAAGAAAGTGGCTCTTCATTACATGCTGTAGCAATAAGAGAATAATCCACAAAATTACTTGATGCATGGTGAGAGCTTGACCTTGTTCTACCAAGTAAAGGTGCACTCAATTGGCTGTCCTGCAAAGTTTGTTTCAGCCACTTTGGCATAGATTGTGCACTCTTGATAGACATGTGTTCATTATGTAAAACATCTTCAATATGTACATCATGCGTGGGCTGAATTTCATGCTCAGTTTCAGCCATATTTTGTCGCATATGTTCAGCCATATGTGGCTGGAAATTTCCAACATTTTTGACATTTTTTGGCTGAATTTTTTCAGCCATGTTTGGCTGAAAATTATCCACATTTTCAGCCCTATTTGGCTGGAATTTTTCAGCCCTTTGAACCTCAGTTGGCTGATCTGCATGGCCATAGTCAAGCGCACCATTTTGGAACAAAGGCATGAGTGTATCGAACACATCTTGTGAGCTAACTGTTGGCAGTTTTTTGCATTCAAGTAGAGGGAAAACTGAATTTTCAGCAAATACCACATCTCAACTCACAATAATTGTGTTCGTCAATGGATGGTACAACCGATATCCCTTACTTTCAGCACTATAACCAACAAATATACATTTCTTTTCCTTGTCATCAAGTTTGTGACGTTGTTGTGATGGCACAAGAGCATATGCCAAACAACCAAACACACACATATGACTAACCATAGGCTTATGACCATTCCAAGCCTCATAAGGAGTGATGACTCTCAATGCTTTTGTAGGGCAGCGATTCAACACATAATTTGCACACATGACCACTTCCATCCAAAACTTATGAGGAAGATGCTTTCCTTTAACCATACATCGTGCCATTTCAAGTAGAGTTCTATTTTTACGCTCGGCAACACCATTTTGTTGAGGTGTATATGGCACCGTACATTGGTGTGAAATACCTCTTTCATGAAGAAAAGCACTAAACTCATGTGACATGTATTCACCACCACGATCTGTGCGTAGAGTCAAAAGCTTTTGTGAAGAAAAATTTTCAGCCATAGCTAAAAATGCTTTGAAGCAAGATAATACCTCATTCTTTGCTTTCATAGGATACACCCATGTATGGCGAGTAGCATCATCAATGAAGGTAACAAAATATACATGCTTCCCAAAAGATGGAGTCTTGACCGGACCACATACATCACTATGAACAAGTTGCAATTTTCTTGTAGTGTGTGTATGACTATCTTTTGGAAAAGAAGCACGATGCATTTTTCCAAGAATGCAACCTTCACATGCATGTTTTTCAATGGACTCAAGTGTAGGCAAGCCAATAACCATGTCCTTCTTTTGCAAGTAAAGCAAACTATTGAAGTTTAAGTGACCAAAACGAGCATGCCAAAGCTCCATTTCAGCCATGGAAGAAGTATGAGCAACCAAGGCATTCGAAGCAGCCCTCTTGTATGTATCCATGCGATACAAACCATCACATAATGTACCGGACATCACGATAACATCGCCATTGCTGAAATCATGAACCATACACTTATCATCAACAAAGTGTACATGAAGTCCAGCTTTGGCAATCAACGGAACTGAAATTAAGTTCTTCTTGATACCGGGCACATACAATGCATTTTTCAAGAGAATCACACCTCCATTTGCAGCCGTAAGCTCAATTTCTCCTACTCCAATGATAGGATAAGAGGCATTGTTTGCACACACCACATGTCCTCCTTTAGGTGCATCTTTCAAAGAGGCAAAAAATCTTTTGCATGATGTTATGTGCTTTGAAGCACCACTATCAAAGAACCAATCCGAATCAGCCTCACTCACAACCATACATTTAGAATGTAAAGAAGCATCATAATGACATGTAACAACACATGCCCAAAAATCTTGAGCCATGTTAGCTTCATCATTCTTTGCATTTGCTGAATTTTCAGCAATAGACATGCCGGATTCCTTCTTCTTTTCATTGCGTTTAGCAAGCTTTCTACACTCATCAATAGTATGACCAGCCTTCCGGCAATATTTCCATCTCTTCTTCTTTTGCAAATCACCATCATTAGAGGAATGAGTGGAATAGGAAGCTTGAGGCTTTGGTTTTGATGAACCAAAAGCTGAACCATACTTGCTTTTCCCCTTTTGTGAGATAGCAAGTGCTTGCGTTCCCTCAATCAAACCACTCCTATTCACTCTAGATTGCTCTTCTTGCAAAAGAAGAGACACAACCTCATCAAATGCATACATATTAGGATTTCCTTTTGCAACCAAACGGAGTGTAGTAGCAAAGCTTTGAAAGGATTCAGATAATCCTTTCAACAATGTAGAAATGAGTGATGCATCCGGAATGATCTCATCTATGTTTGCCAATTGCTCTTTAAAGTCCTTGATGCGTGTCACATACACATCCACTGACTCATTTTCAGCCATACATACATCCTCAAGTTGCTTCCTCAAGTATGCAACACGTGCTTCATTACGCACGGCATACAAAGAAGCAAGAGTGTCCCATGCCTGTCGTGATGTAGAACATGACCGAATGTGTGGAACTATATGATGCTTCACTAAAAGTGCAATCAAAGCATGAGCTTGAGAATCTTTTCCATCCCATCTAAGCTGCTTTTGTGTAGGTGGAGAAGGAGAAACCACTGTACTCGAAGAAGAAGCTCCATCTGTGACAGTAGACTGTGAAGTAGAAGCACCTACCGGTCTTCGATCTACATCTGCCACTATGTTCCAAAGTTGTTTTGCAACAAGAACGTGCTTCATCATGTAAGACCACATTGGATAGTTGGTCCCATCAAGCTTATCTTCAGCTTGAAGCATGCCAAACAAGTCATTGTTGCCCGCCATTTCACTAAGGAACAAGAATGTGACAAAATCTTCACTTCGACGAAAATTGAAATGAGTGCTGAAATTTCAGCTCACAAACCGTCACTCTGATGGCGATTCTGACTGCACGAATGGCTTCGAAATGGGGGTAAAACCCTAGCACACCTGGTGGAAATGTTTTCGGGCTGCTAAAATTCACACTTCTATGCTCCGAAGTCAATTTGCACTGTTAAAGTGCGCGCGCGCCGCGACGCGAAAAACCGAAACTTGAGAAGAAGCTGAACCTGCTCTGATACCACTGTTGGGTGTGTGTAGAAGTGCAAGAGACACACGAGAAGCACACACAAAGAGCACAAACGCAGCAAGACACACGGAGAAGAAGATGGCTGGAATAGCCCTCTCTATTGATCGATGAACTGAACTGAAGTAAGAGCTGAATAATATCCTTAAGTACAAAGTACCACCACATATGAGAGTATCAAGTATGTGGTAACATGGGGAAAAAACCTCTAGCCAGCACTAGAGTAAAAAGTGCCCATGTATAGGGAAAAGGTTCACATCAAAGCTACTCGAGGAACACATAAGTGTAACACACTCAAGTAGCGAAAGATGCACTAAACCACTTGCCAATGCTTGATTCTTGGGCAATGCATAAACCTTCTCATCTGTGAGCATCAAACTGAATATCTGGCCGAGTAATGCATAAGTAAATCAAGCATCCAACAACCTGGTGATAGAGAACAACATCAAATGCATCTTGAACATCATGAAGACTCAATAAAAAACATGTTTCCATATGAGTGGAAATAGATTTACAGTCTTCAAGGCCAAAACACTGCAATAATGTGTCAATATATTTCGTTTGACAAAGGCTATTCTGCCATCAACTTGCATAAACTAAATGCCCAAATAATGATGCAAATGCCCCAAATCAGACATCTCAAATGAGGCACGCAAATCAACCTTGAAATTAGCAATATGTTTCTCATGAGGACCAGTGAGCAGCATGTCATCAACGTACACCACAATGATCAGAAGCACATCATTTGCCTGCTTAACATATAAGGTGCTCTTAGCTAGACTATTCTCGAATGCTTTTAGAGATGAGGATAAATGGAGATCCTTCACCACATCAATATATGTGAGGGATTGATTAATTATTTTGAGTGATTACTAACATGATTTTCACTAAGGAAATGAATTTGGGAGGAATTAAAACCAAAAGAATGGATGCACAAGTCTTCTATTTAGGTATGCAAGAGTTAGGGGGCAAACTAATGTCAAGGCAAAGGAATAGTGTTGTATAATTCATGGGTATGGGAGGCTAAATATATGGATTATAAAGGTTATAATATGATGTACATTAGCCTTGATTTAGCTCTTCATTTACCCTTGGAACATGCTTGAACCTTTGGGTTGAACCCTTTTGGCATTTATTCATATGAGCTCTCAAATAAATGGTTAAGAACCTTAGGCTTGATTTATACTAAGGTGTGGGAACCTTAGTCTTGGGAGAATCTTCTTTAAGTGCCACCTTGGGGTGTACATGAGAGAGGAACCCTTATTCAATTTAGAAGCCATGTGATGGACCTTGGGAAATTAAAAGGCATGTGATCACCCTTGGGGAAGTTTCCACATGAGGGACAATTAGAAGGACACTTGAACCCAAGGACATGTACCCCCTTGGTCTAGACGTGTATATATGTGGGTGGATTTTGATGGGTGGAGACATGTTCTCTCTTGCCATGGTGGTCTTGCTAGATAGTTTGAATAGTTTATTTGCTTGCAAAATTAGATTTTATTACATTGGTAATTGTAGCTATTTCAGCTTCCAATCTATAATAGAGGTGTTATTTGCATACAGAAGCTCTTTCATGTCATTCTATCCATGGGAGCATGTTCTACTAAGGAGGCTTAATATTTTTTATTAGCCTACCACAAAAGATTATCATATGGACCTGCTATTAGTCATCCCTCTAAACTCCCTTTAATAGCATGGGCAGCTAGGCCTTTGAGTTGCAGGCCACACCCTTTAGAAGGTGTGAAAGAGAGAGGTGCAGCTAGCTTTAGTGCTCTCTCTCCTTTCTCTTCTCATGTGACAATGGAGAAGAATGAGCCTTCTTATATAGCTCTTGCAAAGAAATTCTCTTACTTATGGGGCAATTTCCTTGATACTTAGCCATTGGCATGTGTAGCTAACTCACCTTCTCAACTCATTCCTGTGAGGGCCTAAGACACATGTACACATATTTTTTCTCTAACATGGGGTAGTTCAATATCCACACACTATTCTATATGAGCCCCAAATTATCAAGTTTTTGCTATTGAGAGAGTTAGATAAAGAGTGCTCATAAACCTCTTTTCTCTCTCCCCTCCTTAAGTAAGAGGAATTGTTAGAAGGAGTGTGTCACTTTCATTCTCAACCTCAACAAACAAAGGTCTCCAAACATCAATAGAAGCTAAGTATTTAATTTTTTTTTTAGTTCATTATAAATTATGACATAGAATGAATGCATGCTTCATAGTTCATTGATTACTTCTATCATAATAGATTTGGGGAATTGTCTATTTATGATAATTAGGTCTCTTTTCTTTCTTACGGTTTTTATATGAAACACACTTTGAGCTCATCTCATATGTGATGTTGTGAGCATTAAAGAGTCTCACATATCAGCATGAGCATGTATTTGGGTACCTTTAGAGTTTTTTTAAAGGTTAAATGCATACATGGGCATGCAAGTAAGTATGTTAATGCCCAAGGAATGATTTTAAAAGAGGAAGAAATGGAATTGTCCAACTTGGCAACCTCAGGTTTGAAGTATCCAAAGAGATAAGGCTCATCATGCAAGGGATCAAAGGATGGGAGAATTTTTAATGGAGATAAATTATATTCTAATTTATGATTTCTTTGTTTTGTCATGATAGAATAATGCATGAGAGATGCAAAAGGAGTAGGTGGATTCTTAATGCACATTGAATGGTGCATATAATGATTTATCTAAGTGATGCAGTGAAAGCATAATGGAAAGAATTTTCATTACTATGAAATGGACTCACCTTTGAAAAGATGATTAAAGATTAAACGTTGAAGGTTCATCATAGCATGGCATGAACATAAATGCAAATTATGAGCATGTTATTGTATGAAAATTCATGAATGGAAGTTTTGAGCATAAATTCAAAAATATAATGGATTTCCAAGTGTGAATTTCATGCACAAAGAAGGGTTCAATTTTTGAACCTTATGCATGTCCAACATCTTGCAGATGCATGTGTCCTTGGCATGCACTATGTATGCATCTCAAATGGATTGAATCATGTATGCATGGGTTTATGGAATGAGAGAGAAATTAAGTTCACTAAGTTTAAGATTAAAGTAGGAAATGACTTCATATGAAGTCAAGAGCATAAAATAGTAATGGTACGTGATGGAGTATATCCACTCCTAGTTGTAGCAGAAGAATGATAGGCCCTTCCTAGGACCAAATAGTTCACTATGACAGTCCACCAAAAATTGAATTACTCTCTCTGTTGATATATTTAGGTAGTGATGTGTGTGAACACTCTAGGACCGCCGGGGCACTTTTTTCCCTCTTTAGGAGGTTTTTTTCCCCCGGCTTGTATATACGCCTATTGCCCTAATGGGCTACTTATCTTTGTACATTCTCGAGTAATACATTCAGTCTTGTGTGTTGTGCTCCAAGCTTCTTCTTCTTCCTTGTGCTGTTCGCGTGCTTCCGCAGACGTCTAACTCCAACAATTGGTATCAGAGCAGGTCGTCGCTTCTTCTAGGGCGCCGTCGACACTCCTCCGTTTGCAGTCTCAGATTCGCACGAAATTTGGTGAGCATACTCAGGGTCTTTCCGAGATCAAAACAGCTTTGCTATGTGGTGCCGAAATCGCGATCTGAGCTCGTTTCGGCCTCCGAACGCACTATCGTAGCGCTTGTGCAGGCTATTTCGTCCTTTTGTGCCAAAGGTATATACCAGCTTCTGTTTGCCAGTTTAAGCGTCTCGAAGTCTGCTACAGGTCTAGCAGAACTCGTCTGGGCAATTCCGTTCAACTTTTTGAGATACAGCCAATTTTCTGCATCAAGGTATTTTAGTCACCGGCCATGGTTGAAAGCAGTGATGTATTCCGTATGTTGGCTGTTGAGGATAAGTTGGATGGTACCAACTACCCATTATGGGCTTATATGATGCGACATGTACTGGTTGCAAAAGGATTGTGGAACATTGTGCAGGGTGTTGAAAGACGTCCTGTTACACCTGTAGCGACAGGTACTGCAAATACAGGTGTTGGAGCTGATGAAGATGGTGTCGAAGATGATATTCCGCAGATTCCTGTTCGTGTTGCTGTTTCTGTTGCACCTACTACAGAGCAGATTCGTTGGGATGGCAGAGATGCCCAGGCACATGCATTGATAGCTTTGTCTGTCAAACGTGCCATTATTCCTCACATTTGCTCTTACAGAACAGCAAAGGATGCTTGGGATACACTTACCACTTTGTACCAGGCTAGGAATGAGGCTCGTGTTTCTTACCTCCGAAAACAGTTGGAGAGTGAGCACATGAATGAAGGTGATTCTATGGACAGTATTCTTACAAAGATCAAAGACCTGAAGGAACAATTGATTTCTACTGATGAGGTTATACCAGATAGCTCACTTGTGCAGACCGTTCTGAATGGTCTTCCTGATTCATATCAGAGTTTTGCCTCTACTCTTCGGTTGATGATGAAAGGAAATCCGAATGCCTTGTCATTTGAGGAATTAGTCTCTGTTCTGTTGCAGGAAGATCAGTCCAGTCAGAACAGATCCATTATGCGTGTTGCAGATCAAGCTTTCCTGGCTAGTCAGAAGGGCAAAGGAAAATGGAGCTCTTCTACTAGTAAGCAGAAATCTACAAATGCTCCACAATCGAAGAACCAGGATAAAGATGAGAAGAAATCAGAAAAGCAGAAATTGTTCTGCAAGTACTGTAAAGGAAATGATCATATTATAAAGAACTGTCCAAAACTGGCTGCTAAAGAGGCAAAGAAGAAAGAGGTTGGAATGGTTGTTGCAGAGGCATCTACACCAAAAACAGAGTCTGCAAATCTTGTGCAGGAAGAAGAATGGGAGTTTACTACTGTTTGCAGTTTGGACCCATCTTCTTATGATCAGTGCATTTCTGCAGTAGACTCAGATGTTTGGTACTTTGACAGTGGGGCGACCAAACATATTACCTCGCAGCGCAGTTTCTTCTCTTCACTCGAGCCTGCCCTTACAGGGAATACTATCACATGCGCCAATAACTCCTCTTATCCTATTATGGGAGTTGGTAAGATCATTCTGACTACTGCTGATGGTAGTTCTTTCACTTTGTCAGATGCTTTATTTGTGCCAGGGATCAAAAAGAACCTGTTATCAGTTTCTGCATTAGCCAAGATTGGCTTGGTTGTGAAATTCGTTGATGATAGGTGTACAGTCCATGATCTCTCAAATGGCGATGTGATTATTGCTTCTGGCATTTTATGTCGTGGGCTGTATAAGCTCATAGACTATGAAAGATCTGTGAATGATTCGGCATGTACAGTTCATGATTCTCAGGCTATGTCAGATGAAAAGCTTTGGCATGCACGCTTTGGTCATCTGAATTTTGCTAGTTTGTTACGCCTGCAGAAATCTGAAATGGTGTCCTCTTTGCCCAAACTTGAGGCACCTGGAAAACATGTTTGTGAAGGCTGTATTTTGGGCAAAATGCAGCGTTCTTCCTTTCCAAAAGATGGTTCAGTTCGGGCTACGCAGAAATTGCAGCTTGTACATAGTGATGTCTGTGGTCCTATGCAGACACCCTCTTTTGGAAATTACCTTTACTTCGTGACTTTCATTGATGATTTTTCCAAGCATGCATGGGTATATCCACTCAAAACAAAGTCCAAAGTGTTCATGTGCTTCAAACAGTTTTTGGTTTTGGCTGAAAATCTGTCAGCATGTAAAATGGGCACCCTCCGTTCTGATCGAGGGGGGGAATATATGTCTTCAGATTTTAATGCATTTCTGGCTGAATGTGGGATAAAACACCAGTGTACAGTGCCATATACACCGCAACAGAATGGAGTTGCTGAACAAAAGAACCGGTCACTCATGGAGATGGCGAGGTGCATGGTCAAAAGTCAGGCTTTACCACATAGTTTCTGGCTTGAGGCTATCGTGTGTGCAGCATATGTACTGAACAGGTGTCCCACTAAAGCGTTGTAGTCTATCACTCCATATGAGGCTTGGCATGACCGCAAGCCATCTGTTGCTCATCTGCGTGTTTTTGGTTGTTTAGCATATGCATTAGTGCCTGAACAACATCGCAGAAAATTGGATGATAAAGTAGTAAAATGTATTTTTGTTGGATATAGTTCTGAAAGTAAAGGCTATCGTTTGTATCATCCACAGACTAAACGCATTCTGGTTAGCCGTGATGTTGTCTTTATGGAAGATTCTATTCAGCCATTGCTTTCATGTACTAAGGAGACATCTGTTAGCTCCAAAGACATGTATGATACTTTGATGCCTCTTTTTACAGGTGGACAGGCTAGTGCTGGTCCTAATGAGGCAACTTCTCAGCCTTTGCAGGTTTCATATGATGATGCAGATCATTCCGTTTCTGATGCAGATTTACATGATGCACTTGTTGATGAGAGAGCTGATATTGAGCAGGCAAAAACTATGCCAAAATGGTTGGTGCAGACTTTGTGTGACAGCAAATTAGATGCACCTTTGTCATATCGTACTCGTTCAGGCTCTCATAGTGCCTCCTTTGCATCAGATTGCTATGCTATGGCTGCATCTAGTCTCTGTGATGAGAATGAGCCTGTTTCTTTTGATGAAGCACAAAATTCAGAAAATTGGATGGCTGCTATGCAATCTGAATATGATGCTATAATGAATAGTGGTACATGGTCTTTATGTGACTTGCCTCCTGGCAAGAAGGCCATTGGCACTAAGTGGGTATACAAGCTGAAGCATAAACCTGATGGTACAGTTGACAGGTATAAGGCTAGGCTTGTTGCAAAGGGTTATGCACAGGAAAGAGGCATTGATTTTGATGAGACCTTTGCACCTACATGCCGTATGAATACTGTTCGGAGCATTTGTGCACTTGCAGCCCATCATGGTTGGAATGTACATTAGTTGGACATTAAAACAACATTTCTGAATGGTGACTTGCATGAAGAAGTGTATGTTTTTCAGCCCCGTGGCTTTGTGCAGAAAGGGCATGAAAACCAGGTTTGCAGGTTAAAGAAGGCATTATATGGTTTAAAGCAAGCACCACGTGCTTGGTATGAGAAGATACATGCCTATCTGATTGCACATGGTTTTGAGAACAGTCCAACTGAAAGCACCTTATATGTTAAACGTGCTAATGATGTGCTTCTGATCATTGTTGTCTATGTTAATGACATGCTGTTCACTGGTCCTATTGAGACACATATTGCTGATTTTAAGGCTGATTTGCATGCCTCATTTGAGATGTCTGATTTGGGGCATTTGCATCACTATTTGGGCATTCAGTTTATGCACGTTGATGGTGGAATGGCTTTGTGTCAAACGAAATATATTGACACATTATTGCAGCGTTTTGGCCTTGAAGACTGTAAGCCTATTGCCACTCCTATGGAGACAGGTTTACGAGTGAGTCTTCATGATGCTGGAGATGCATTTGATGTTGTTCTCTATCAGCAGGCTGTTGGATGCTTGATTTACTTATGCATTACTCAGTCAGATATTCAGTTTGCTGTCTCACAGATGAGCAGGTTTATGCATTGCCCAGGAGTCACGCATTGGAAGGCGGTTAAGCGCATCTTTCGCTACTTGAGTGGTACTCGGCTACTTGGGTTGTTTTATCCCAAGGGGGGATCACTACCGCCAGATTTGCATGCTTTTTCTGACTCAGATTGGGCTGGTTTCTATGACACTCGTGTGTCCACCAGTGGTTTTTGCTTCATGCTTGGTAGCTCATGTATATCTTGGTTGAGCAAGAAGCAGCCTACTGTGGCCACTTCCAGTTGTGAGGCTGAGTATAGGACAGCTTTCACAGCGATTGTTGAGTGTGTGTGGCTCAGACGCCTTATGGCTGATTTGGGTGTTGGCCAGTCTTCTCCCACCACCATCTTCACTGACAGTCAGAGCGCATTGGCAGTTGCGAGGAACCCTGTGTTCCATGCTCGCACTAAGCACATTGAGGTGCATTATCACTATGTCAGGGAGAGGTTCTCTGCTGGGGAGATCAGCTTAGCATATGTGCCCACGCAGGAGAACATTGCAGACCTTTTCACGAAGGCTCTGCCTAAGGAGAAGTTTGAAGCTTTCCGCAAAGCTTTGGGCTTACTTCCTTTTGTGGAGTGATTTCCACATAGCTTGGCACCTCCTTATACATGAGTGCTAGCTCCTTGTTCACCGCATCACTCCCAGGGGGGATTTGTTGATATATTTAGGTAGTGATGTGTGTGAACACTCTAGGACGGCCGGGGCACTTTTTTCCCTCTTTAGGAGGTTTTTTTCCCCCGGCTTGTATATACGCCTATTGCCCTAATGGGCTACTTATCTTTGTACATTCTCTAGTAATACATTCAGTCGTGTGTGTTGTGCTCCAAGCTTCTTCTTCTTCCTTGTGCTTTTCGCGTGCTTCCGCAGACGTCTAACTCCAACACTCTCAACCTGAGGATTGAACTTATGAAATTTTGCACAGTAAAACTCTGTAATCTTTCTAACAAACCATAGGTCACTCAATTTGGAGAATGTGACCTATGTCAACCTCCTTGTAAAAGAAAAACAAAAATATGCCCAAACAGATAGCTATCACTTATGTGTACCTCTTCACACACATATGTTGAGGAATATGCAGAGATAGACCAAAGAGCTTTCAAGCTCAATATACACAAGAATAAGGAACACTTGATACTAAAATTACATTCAAAAGAAATCTTACAACAAGAGCTTTGAGACGAGCTATCTTGTGCATGAAAGGGACAACTACACAAAGAGATATAGGCAATACACGATCTTAGCCAAAGTGAAAACTTCAGCAAGCACGAGGCTAGCTTAGCTAGGGGCTAGCTTAGACATGGAGTATACACTCCCAATGAGATCCTAAAGGTGCACAAATGAAGCTTGAGGAGGCCACAACTTTCTTCCAAGATATTGCTTATATAATGCTCTAAAAGTTGGTGTAGAATTTGAATTCAAATCATGCCTCCAAAACCCCCCACTTTTCTCAATCAAGGCAAATGGAATCTTGAGCTAAAAAAGTCATGGAAAAGTGGTTTTAGACTTTACCAAAAAGTGAAATGATGTGGCAAGTCGATGCTAGGCATCAAATTTTCATTTTTGGACAGTCAGATTTACTAAAACAGGCAAAAATTCCATTTTTGGAAGTCATACAGGGTCATCTTGTGAAGGATATATCTTGAGTTCTAGAGATCCATTTCTTGCATATGATAGCTTGTTGGAGAGCTCTACTCTTCACTTTCATCCACCAAAAGATCTTGGAGAAAGAATATTTGTGCTAAGAGAAATTAACAAAATACTGAAGGTATGTCATTTTTAGTGATTGGAAATTTCTGAAGAAGTAAAGTTCTTGGTTTTGGCTATCACTTCTCAAAGTTTGGAGTGGTAATGAGTTAATGGTGACCATAGAGGTTATCTAGTGTCACATTAATTCATTTCTTGTGGTGTTTTACACATCAACACGTGTTTTAGTTAGTTTGATCACAAGGATCATTCATATCTTATCTACAGGCTTTCTACTGATAGATGGCATATGCAAATTGCAACTATGATTCTGTCATCAGAGAACAATAACATTTCAAGAAGAAATACCCTAACTCCCCACGGAACATAAAATTAGAGTAAGGTGGTCTGGATGAGTCATTAAAGGAATTCTTGTAACTCATTCAATATTAGATGTTGATGATTTATTCAGTATCTCTGTGCCCACGTTCTCTTGTAATCATCAGGCAGGTGTCCATGAGTGTTCCATGCATCTTCTGGTAGCCATTCAAGGGCTAGGTAGATGACACAATCCAGAGAAGCTTTTGTAGATATGCATTGCTTCAATATTATGATCAAGTGTGCATCAGGGAAATTATTCTTCCCAACTATGCTCCAACATTTACTGTGGTTGAGGGAGTAAAGTGCACATATGAGTAGTGACGCAAGGATTGCTCTACTGAGTAATATGTATGCTTGTTTTATTTTCCCAAATTGCTATGGATGCTCTGAAGCTTAGTAGCTAGGCTTTTGGATGCAGAGGGGAGGTGGCCAAACTTTTTGAGTTGTCTTAGTGGTTGCAAATTTCTTGCAGGAACACTCTTCACTCAAGCTCGTGGTGACCGCTCCTTCGAGGGCATTATATCCAAAGTTCCACCTACACACAATATG
Source organism: Ceratopteris richardii (assembly GCA_020310875.1). Classification (NCBI taxonomy): domain Eukaryota; kingdom Viridiplantae; phylum Streptophyta; class Polypodiopsida; order Polypodiales; family Pteridaceae; genus Ceratopteris; species Ceratopteris richardii. The sequence continues at coordinate 85,472,480 of CM035414.1, read as the reverse complement.
AGCCTTGAATGTTGATGTTAGGGGGGGGGGTCGCTGCACTATTCACCACAACCTTTGATTACAACATTGATACTCATATCTGGTTATGCTGGCCTTGTCTTGTTGATTTGTTTCACAAGTGTAACAGAGCTAGATTAAGTACTAAAAACATGTGTACCTACTCATGCCACATACCTTTTCCTAGGGACAGAGGAAGATGCCGAGCTGAATCCATGCTTGTGCAGAACATTTGACTGTGTGTATCAGATCTGAATCCTTATGTGCTAACTTCTACAGATTGATGTTCTTTGTTGTCAGCTTGCTAAAGTTGGAACCTATTGACCTGATTCTCTCTTCATGTGTGCCTCTACATTGTTGGAGTTAGACGTCTGCGGAAGCACGCGAACAGCACAAGGAAGAAGAAGAAGCTTGGAGCACAACACACACGACTGAATGTATTACTAGAGAATGTACAAAGATAAGTAGCCCATTAGGGCAATAGGCGTATATACAAGCCGGGGGAAAAAAACCTCCTAAAGAGGGAAAAAAGTGCCCCGGCAGTCCTAGAGTGTTCACACACATCACTACCTAAATATATCAACAAATCCCCCCTGGGAGTGATGCGGTGAACAAGGAGCTGGCACTCATGTATAAGGAAGTGCCAAGCTATGTGGAAATCACTCCACAAAAGGAAGTAAGCCCAAAGCTTTGCGGAAAGCTTCAAACTTCTCCCTAGGCAGAGCCTTCGTGAAAAGGTCTGCAATGTTCTCCTGCGTGGGCACATATGCCAAGCTGATCTCCCCAGCAGAGAACCTCTCCCTGACATAGTGATAATGCACCTCAATGTGCTTAGTGCGAGCATGGAACACAGGGTTCCTCGCAACTGCCAATGCGCTCTGACTGTCAGTGAAGATGGTGGTGGCAGAAGACTGTCCAACACCCAAATCAGCCATAAGGCGTCTGAGCCACACACACTCAACAGTAGCTGTGAAAGCTGCCCTATACTCAGCCTCACAACTGGAAGTGGCCACAGTAGGTTGCTTCTTGCTCAACCAAGATATACATGAGCTACCAAGCATGAAGCAAAAACCACTGGTGGACACACGAGTGTCATAGCAACCAGCCCAATCTGAGTCAGAAAAAGCATGCAAATCTGGCGGTAGTGATCCCCCCTTGGGATAAAACAACCCAAGTAGCCGAGTACCATTCAAGTAGCGAAAGATGCGCTTAACCGCTTTCCAATGCATGACTCCTGGGCAATGCATAAACCTGCTCATTTGTGAGACAGCAAACTGAATATCTGGCCGAGTAATGCATAAGTAAATCAAGCATCCAACAGCTTGCTGATAGAGAACAGCATCAAATGCATCTCCAGCATCATGAAGACTCAATCGTAAACCTGTCTCCATAGGAGTGGCAATAGGCTTACATTCTTCAAGGCCAAAACGCTGCAATAATGTGTCAATATATTTCGTTTGACACAAAGCCATTCCACCATCAACGTGCATAAACTGAATGCCCAAATAGTGATGCAAATGCCCCAAATCAGACATCTCAAATGAGGCATGCAAATCAGCCTTAAAATCAGCAATATGCTTCTCAAGAGGACCAGTGAGCAGCATGTCGTCTACATAGACAACAATGATCAGAAGCACATCATTAGCACGCTTAACATATAAGGTGCTTTCAGTTGGACTGTTCTCAAAACCATGTGCAATTAGATAGGCATGTATTTTCTCATACCAAGCACGTGGTGCTTGCTTTAAACCATATAACGCCTTCTTTAACCTGCACACCTGGTTTTCATGCCCTTTCTGCACAAAGCCACGGGGCTGAAAAACATACACTTCTTCATGCAAGTCACCATTCAGAAATGCTGTTTTAATGTCCAATTGATGTACATTCCAACCATGATGGGCTGCAAGTGCACAAATGCTCCGAACAGTAGTCATACGGCATGTAGGTGCAAAGGTCTCATCAAAATCAATGCCTCTTTCCTACGCATAACCCTTTGCAACAAGCCTAGCCTTATACCTGTCAACTGTACCATCAGGTTTACGCTTCAGCTTGTATACCCACTTAGTGCCAATGGCCTTCTTGCCAGGAGGCAAGTCACATAAAGACCATGTACCATTCTTCATTATAGCATCATATTCAGATTGCATAGCAGCCATCCAATTTTCTGAATTTTGTGCTTCATCAAAAGAAACAGGCTCATTCTCATCACAGAGACTAGATGCAGCCATAGCATAGCAATCTGATGCAAAGGAGGTACTATGAGAGCCTGAACGAGTACGATATGACAAAGGTGCATCTAATTTGCTGTCACGCAAAGTCTGCACCAGCCATTTTGGCATAGTTTTTGCCTGTTCAATATCAGCTCTCTCATCAACAAGTGCATCATGTAAATCTGCATCAGAAATGGAATGATCTGCATCATCATATGAAACCTGCAAAGGCTGAGAAGTTGCCTCATTAGGACCAGCGTTAGCCTGTCCACCTGTAAAAAGAGGCATCAAAGCATCATACATGTCTTTGGAGCTAACAGATGTCTCCTTAGTACATGAAAGCAATGGCTGAATAGCATCTTCCACAAAGACAACATCACGGCTAACCAGAATGCGTTTAGTCTGTGGATGATACAGACGATAGCCTTTACTTTCAGAACTGTACCCAACAAAAATACATTTTACTGCCTTATCATCCAATTTTCTGCGATGTTGTTCAGGCACTAATGCATATGCCAAACAACCAAAAACACGCAGATGAGCAACAGATGGCTTGCGGTCATGCCAAGCCTCATATGGAGTGATAGACTGCAACGCTTTGGTGGGACACCTGTTCAGTACATATGCTGCACACATGACAGCCTCAAGCCAGAAACTATGTGGTAAAGCCTGACTTTTGACCATGCACCTCGCCATCTCCATGAGTGACCTGTTCTTTCGTTCAGCAACTCCATTCTGTTGAGGTGTATACGGCACTGTACACTGGTGTTTTATCCCACGTTCAGCCAGAAATGCATTAAAATCTGAAGACATATATTCCCCCCCTCGATCAGAACGGAGGGTGCCCATTTTACATGCTGACAGATTTTCAGCCAAAACCAAGAACTGTTTGAAGCACATGAACACTTCGGACTTTGCTTTGAGTGGATATACCCATGCATGCCTGGAAAAATCATCAATGAAAGTCACGAAGTAAAGGTAATTTCCAAAAGAGGGTGTCTGCATAGGACCACAGACATCACTATGTACAAGCTGCAATTTCTGCATAGCCCGAACTGAACCATCTTTTGGAAAGGAAGAACGCTGCATTTTGCCCAAAATACAGCCTTCACAAACATGTTTTCCAGGTGCCTCAAGTTTGGGCAAAGAGGACACCATTTCAGATTTCTGCAGGCGTAACAAACTAGCAAAATTCAGATGACCAAAGCGTGCATGCCAAAGCTTTGCATCTGACATAGCCTGAGAATCATGAACTGCACATGCCGAATCATTCACAGATCTTTCATAGTCTATGAGCTTATACAGCCCACGACATAAAATGCCAGAAGCAATAATCACATCGCCATTTGAGAGATCATGGACTGTACACCTGTCATCAACAAATTTCACAACCAAGCCAATCTTGGCTAATGCAGAAATTGATAACAGATTCTTTTTGATCCCTGGCACAAATAAAGCATCTGACAAAGTGAAAGAACTACCATCAGCAGTAGTCAGAATGATCTTATCAACTCCCATAACAGGATAAGAGGAGTTATTGGCGCATGTAACAGTATTCCCTGTAGGGGCAGGCTCGAGTGAAGAGAAGAAACTGCGCTGCGAGGTAATATGTTTGGTCGCCCCACTGTCAAAGTACCAAACATCTGAGTCTACTGCAGACATGCACTGATCATGAGAAGATGGGTCAAAACTGCAGACAGTAGTAAACGCCCATTCTTCTTCCTGCACAAGATTTGCAGACTCTGTTTTTGGTGTAGAGGCCTCTGCAACAACCATTCCAGCCTCTTTCTTCTTTGCCTCTTTAGCAGCCAGTTTTGGACAGTTCTTTATAATATGATCATTTCCTTTACAGTACTTGCAGAACAATTTCTGCTTTTCTGATTTCTTCTCATCTTTATCCTGGTTCTTCGATTGTGCAGCATTTGCAGATTTCTGCTTACTAGTAGAAGAGCTCCATTTTCCTTTGCCCTTCTGACTAGCCAGGAAAGCTTGATCTGCAACACGCATAATGGACCTGTTCTGCCTGGACTGATCTTCCTGCAACAGAACAGAGACTAATTCCTCAAATGACAAGGCATTCGGATTGCCTTTCATCATCAACCGAAGAGTAGAGGCAAAACTCTGATATGAATCAGGAAGACCATTCAGAACGGTCTGCACAAGTGAGCTATCTGGTATAACTTCATCAGCAGAAATCAATTGTTCCTTCAGGTCTTTGATCTTTGTAAGAAGACTGTCCATAGAATCACCTTCATTCATGTGCTCACTCTCCAACTGTTTTCGGAGGTAAGCAACACGAGCCTCATTCCTAGCCTGGTACAAAGTGGTAAGCGTATCCCAAGCATCCTTTGCTGTTCTGCAAGAGCGAATGTGAGGAATAATGGCACATTTGACAGACAAAGCTATCAATGCATGTGCCTGGGCATCTCTGCCATCCCAACGAATCTGCTCTGCAGTAGGTGCAACAGAAACAGCAGCACGAACACGAATCTGCGGAATATCATCTTCGACACCATCTTCATCAGCTCCAACACCTGTATTTGCAGTACCTGTCGTTACAGGTGTAACAGGACATCTTTCAACACCCTGCACAATGTTCCACAATCCTTTTGCAACCAGTACATGTCGCATCATATAAGCCCATAATGGGTAGTTGGTACCATCCAACTTATCCTCAACAGCCAACATACGGAATACATCACTGCTTTCAGCCATGGCCGGTGACTAAAATACCTTGATGCAGAAAATTGACTGTATCTCAAAAAGTTGAACAAAACTGCCCAGACGAGTTTTGCTAGACCTGTAGCAGACTTTGAGACGCTTAAACTGGTGAACAGAAACTGGTATATATCTTTGGCACAAAAGGACGAAATAGCCTGCACAAGCACTGCGATAGTGCGTTCGGAGGCCGAAACGAGCTCAGATCGCGATTTCGGCACCACATAGCGAAGCTGTTTTGATCTCGGAAACACCCTGAGTATGCTCACCAAATTTTGTGCGAATCTGAGACTGCAAACGGAGGAGTGTCGACGGCGCCCTAGAAGAAGCAACGACCTGCTCTGATACCAATTGTTGGAGTTAGACGTCTGCGGAAGCACGCGAACAGCACAAGGAAGAAGAAGAAGCTTGGAGCACAACACACACGACTGAATGTATTACTAGAGAATGTACAAAGATAAGTAGCCCATTAGGGCAATAGGCGTATATACAAGGCCGGGGGAAAAAAACCTCCTAAAGAGGGAAAAAAGTGCCCCGGCAGTCCTAGAGTGTTCACACACATCACTACCTAAATATATCAACATACATCTTACACTTGAGGCCACACTAAACAAACATTCTAGGAACTCATCAGATGGAGGTTCCTCTTCTATAGCATTACACCTTGTGCCTAAGGACACACACCAACTCAGTATGTTCTGATGGCGGCGTATGTCTACTCACGATCATGCACAACCACTTTGTGCCTTCATGTTTTGGAGCAGGTGTTAAAAAACCTCATTTGCAGGTGCTGGGGCCTCTGGTTTGGACTCTCTTGACTTCCCTACAAAGGGATGGTGTCCAAAACCCCAGACCATTTCATGGGAATCATTTTTACATGTAATACTGGTTGGAGTGCCAACTTTGCACTTATATTTCAAATGATGTATTTTTTTGCAAATAAAAGTCTTTGCCCTTTGATTGTTTTCTATGATGGGTTGGCATCTGGAGCTATTGATCAGTCACATTCCTGTATTGACTGTGCCACCAGATTCATATGAACACCTCTCTGTGTGGGACCTATGTACTTGAACTCTAGGACGGTTTTCATCAATAAACTTTCCTTTTTTGGGGCTTCACACTGACTGCGGGTCGCTTAGAGGCTATTGATGGACTGATTATTTGATCACTAAAGGTTTTTTTAGGTCGTCCAAAGATGTACTCAACAAGATCTATGCACATGTGACAAGGAAGGTGCACCAAATATTGCTTTTTATGTGGCTAGGCTGATTGCCTCTTAGGAGGATGGTATCGCCTAGCACCAAAAGACTCCACTACTTGGCAGGCTTTGTTTTTTCAGGAATTACTGCATGAGATGGCTGCATATTCGACAACAAAGGCTTCTCTTCTGGATTCCTGGGCTGACTGCCCCCCAAAGGGATTGTGTCGCCCAGCTCTGAAGACTGAAGATTTGCAGATTGAAGAAAGGATTGAAGGCTTGAAGATTGGAAGTGCCGCAGATTTGAAGATCAGCCTGAAGCTTTGCAGACTGAAGAATTGCAGATTTTGAAGACTTGAAGAGTTTCCAGACTTGACTCCAACTTGGAACAATTCAGTTATGTATGATCCTCTTCTCTTAGCTTTGTCGAGGGTGACAAAGTCTAGGGGGAGGAGAGTGTTGGGTTGTAGGGTATGCACACAACCTCAACGGTGCATAGGAACCCTCTCTAGACCATAAGAATAACCCTTGTTGTATATATTTGAGTGTCACATGTGAACACTCCCCTAAAAGCACTTTTTAATATTTCCTCATACTATAGTATAGGAGACTTGAGAATCTCTCACCTATGTGGCTCTTCTAGAAACTCCCCACGTAAAAATCCACGCATGCCCTTCATTGGGATTTGGTTGTTACAAATTTGATCTTAGAATATCCTAGAAGATATGTTAGTTAGAGAGAGATTCACTTTTTGACTTTTCAAAGAAGCACATGGGGAATAGAGCTTAGCCTATATATAGAAGCTCATTTTTGTAAAAGGGGGAGTTTTTGGTCGACGTGCTCTCATGTAATATCTCTTATCAATGGAAGAAGGCTCTCATTTACTCCAAGACTAGTTACATTTACATGTATTTGTGTCTTTGTGGTGTGTGAGAGTGGAGTGTGCATGCCTATGCATGTCTCTGCTTTGTGTGAGTAGAGTAGTTGCATTTGCTTGTATTTTCCTCATGGACTAGGATCCTTGACTCCCTATTCTCCTTGTTTTCAAGCATGTGGCATAGCATGGGGCTGATGCCAATGGCTTGAACATGTGGGAGGTAGGGGTGGATGAGAGGAGAGTCACTCTTGAGCTTTCCTTCTTGCTTCCATGCAAGGTGGTGAGGGTTTTTGGTCGTTCCTTGCTACAACGCCAACAATACTTCTCCCGTGCTTTTTGTGATTTCTTGTAGGACCAAGGTATAAAGAGGAAGAATAGGTAAATTGCTGAAATTGCTAGGAGTATTTTGAATGAAATGAATGTGTCTTTAACATATTGGGTAGATGTTGTATCTACTACTGTGTACTTGATGAATAGGTGTCCCACATCAGGGGTGCATGACATGTCACCTAAGGAAGCATGGGGTGGAAGGAAACCAGACCTTTCACACGTTAGAATCTTTGGGTGTGTATGCTACACAGATGTACCACAATCGTTGAGAGGTAAGATGGATGCAAGGGCTGAAAGATGTATGTTTATTGGTTATGCTATGGAGCAAAAAGGTTACAGGTATTACAATCCTAATACAAAGGAGTTAAAGGTATCTAGAGACGTAGTGTTTGATGAACTCAAACCATGGTATGCTTCCAAAGTTCCATTACAGGATGAAGATATTGAAGAGGCAGAGAGGAGATATGAAACTAGGTTTCAAGATAGCTTGGAAATTAGTGGTCGAAGCATATAAAGGCATTCAAGCATGGATTCCAACCATCAATCAGTGAATAAAGTAACGGCAACATTGGTAGAGCTCGATGAAGATGGACATGAAGTTGAAGACTTTGAAGAACCTATGTTAGAAGGGGGAGCTACATCAAAAGCAGAAATCAAGGCACCAAGGCAAATAAGCTTCATTCCATCAAAAGGAGAAGAACGAAGGTCAAAAAGGGTAAAACATCAAATCTCAAGGCTTCTTAATGATAGTTATATTGCTAGGAATTATGCTTTCATGACCAAGGTTATGAAAGATCATTAACCTTCTACCTATGAAGAGGACAAAGACACAAAGGAGTGGCAAGAAGCTATGGAAGAAGAGTACAAAGCCCTTGAAGACAACAACACATGGAGTCTTGTTCCAAGAAAAGAAGGGATGAAGGTAATTGGCAACAAATGGGGCTATAAAGTGAAGAGAAATCCTAATGGTTCAATTGCTAGGTACAAAGCAAGGCTTGTGGCAAAAGGATTTGCTCAATCCTATGGGATTGACTATGAAGAAACATTCAACCTGGTTGCAAAGATGAACACAATTAGGGCGATCATTGGGGTTGCCACATCTAGGAGGTGGCCAATATATCAATTGGATGTAAAGTATGCTTTTCTTAATGCTGATTTGCAGGAGACAGTCTACATGACTCAACCATTAGGGTTTGAGAACCCTAAATATTCAGATTTTGTTTGTAAACTTAGAAAAACATTGTATGGTTTAAAGCAAGCTTCTAGGGCACGGAGTCAAAGGCTTGTGAAGTATTTATGTAAGTGTGGATACAAGCGAAGTGATGGAGATCCTTCCTTATATCCCAAGAAGGAAGGAGGACTACTTGTTTATGCATGCATATTTGTGGATGAATTGATTATAACAGGAAGTGATGATGTAGGTATCACATGGATCAAGGCCAAGCTTGGAAATGAATTCAAGATTTCAAATCTTGGAGTTCTTAAATACTTTCTTGGGATTGAAGTTATTTATGTGGAAAATGGTATTTACCTTGCTCAAAGGAAATACTTGCTAGATGTACTTTATAAGTATGGTATGAGTGGATGTAAGCCACTCACACAACCTGTGGATCCAAACACTAAGTTATGTGCAGGTGAAGGACAACCTCTTGAAGATATTTCAGCATATAGAAGCATAATTGGAAGCCTTAATTATGCTACCATCACAAGACCTAACTTGTATTATGTTGTAGGAGTCCTTTCTCAATTTCTAAATTCACCAACTGATGTTATATGAATGCAGCCAAGAGAGTGCTTAGATACATCAAGCACACTGTCAACCAAGGGTTATACTACCCTTATGGAGATGGATTACAACCTCAAGGCTTTAGTGATGCTGATTTGGCTGGTTCAAAGGAGGATAGAAGGAGCACATCTGGCTATGTCTTCATGCTAGGTCAAAGAGTCATTTTCAAGAAGCAATCTATAGTTGCATTATCATCTACTGAGGCTGAGTACAAAGTTTTAGCACTTGCTACATGTGAGATCATGTGGCTCAATAAGCTCTTCAAAGACTTTGATGTGGAGGTCAAAGAGTTCCCTCTATTTGGAGATAACATATCAATCATTCATCTAGAAGGCAACCCTATGTTCCATGCAAGAAGCAAACACATAGAGATACATTATCACTTCATCAGAGAGAAGGTACTAGCAAAACAAGTGGACATCAAGTACATCAACACCAAGGATCAACTAGCAGATATCATGACCAATTTTATGGATGCAAGCAAGTTTGAAAAGTTCAAGATGCCACTTTTTCAACGCCAGAAATACCTCGTGAACACAAGACATGAGCAAGACCACTTTTATGCTAGAAGTCGATGCTAGGCATCGACTTTATGTTGAAACTCGATGCCAGGCATCGAGTTGCTCCACAAACTTCATCTTTCAAATATAATACAATTGTGAATTTGTCCCTTCACATAGGCATGTGGTTTTCTTCCTAAGATTTGACCTTCAAATATATGTCCAATTAGTGATTGTTTCTCCAACAACATGCACTACAGCAAGATAGATTATTCCTTCTGAAGCCATATAAAAATGGAGGATATCCGCTTTCAAACTCAGGTGTGGTATTGCAGGATAACAGACTGTAGCAGATCTAGCAATAAGTGTGCAAGAAATGATATCTTTATGAGATTGGGATACCCTGTCGCAACTCCTTTAACCTCATCAATAGGTCTATGCCTGACAACGTCAAAGTGGATAGGTGATGAGAGCTCCATGTGCCAAAATAGCACTGTCACACTTTGCCCTAAATTGTTCAGTTGTAATCTGATAATGGTGATCTCTGCCTTGTGCGGTGAACCAAGTGTTCGAGAGTGCGGCTATCCATGTTTTACTTCAGCAAATGGATCATTGGCACCTTCCCCATTTGAACTTGGTGACAGACAAGGACACATCTTGTTCTTCAAATTAAGTCTTTAGTTCAGCACCATCCATGCCAGCTTCTGTCAACAAAAGAGTGCCTAGGTATTCGTTAGTGAGCCACACTTATGCTTACACACAAAAAATAAAGCTTGCTTGATTGCCCTGTGATAGTTTTCAAATAGATAATAGCATGGCCACTGTCGAAAAGTTCTCATAAGCCTTCTTGCAGCCAATAGAGCAACACACAGATTGTGATACAGTACTATGAGTACTAGGAAGCATCTTCAAGATCTTCAACTTTTATTCCATGTGATCCTACAGAGGTCAGGATATTTTTGAAGATTCATTCACCCAAAAACATAGAATCGTACATATTCCGATGGCACCTAGCTGCTGCATTCAGACTTTGAGTTTTCATTCAAGCTTACACATGCATCAACCAAAACAAAAAACCTGACCATTAAGGGCTCTTCTTCTCCCAGTTTTTAGTGTCTGCATCATTAAGTTATACTAAGTGTTTTGTTTCTATTTGCTGCACTTTTCCTAATGTGTTATGTGGCTGCGCCCCACACACTTTTTAGAGCTTCCTTCCAAGCGTCTAAAGGAAGTTTGTCCTTTACCATTCATGGATGTGAAAGGTTCATAATGCACATAGACACTCAGGTCTTCGGCCTTGAAAATTACCTGCCCAGCCGATCATATCGAAGCATTTTCTTATAGCCAACAAGAAGGATACAAGAATCATTTGTTGCTGGAAAATGAGTTAATCCACCCCTAAAGGCATAAAAACTTCTATCCTTATGGGCACTTAGTGACATGAACCGGTCCGGCCTTTGAGATTGCAACATAATCTGGTTGATTCTCTAGGACACTGACTTGGACGTCCTCAGCTTGAGGTTCATGCTTCTTCGTGTCTGGCAAGCACGACCAACCCTGAACAGCATGAGAAGTTGGACACAGGAGGAGCTCAAGCCTATCAAGAAGATGATGAAAGGAGAAACTTCCCGTTGTGCCTCACTAGCCCCAAAACTTATGTTTCCCCCAATTTTATCTGCCAACTTCCTTCAGCACTCTGAGTAAGAAGCTATCCCAGAAAAAAGCAAACTGCACTAGCTCGACAGTTTGGAGAGGCTTACCAACTATATCATATGAAGTTCCTTTACTTGAGACTCCACCACTGTCCTTCTCCTGAGAGGTTGTTGCCGACTGTCTTTAAAACTTCAGTGTGGGACTCATCAATTTCAATGCCGTCAGAATGTGGTACATGACCCTTATAGTAAATCCTGAGTTTATCCGGTATCAAGGTCGTGATAGTAGCCCTGCTCGCAAGCTTATATGTGGAAACACATTTTATCCTCGATTTAGAAATGCTTTGGGAAGAATCTATGCTTGGAAATATCGTGGTAGATATGGGCTCCTATGAGTGTAACCATCTTTTGCTTGCATATGTCCAGTTGGGTAAATTGTCAATAACACAACAACATCCTCGGATTCACCCCGGATTCATTCGACCAAGGAACAAAGGGCAAAGCTTCGACGCAAACTCCTACAAGATTCCCAGATCATTGTGTAGCACCATGCTTTACTGCAGTTTAGAATTGCACATCAGTGTCTCTGGCAGCCAAAAAGCTTCACAAGGACATGACCCGAAAGGTGGAACAGTACTGTTTTGGCTTTTTTTTTTTCCTGTGTTCATAAAAGCTCACAGTTGAACATGACTCTCCACAGCAGCTTAAGAAATCTTGAAGTAATTCGGGATTCATTTCTCCTTTAGCGTTGGAGAAGACAAGCAAACAAATATCAGTGTTCCAGACAATGTGTTTAATATATTTGGTCATGATAATCTGTGGTATATCCAAACAATAGTAAAAAAAAACACCCCAAGTTATCGGTGCAAAGAGGCAACAATCAACCAAAGTGATAGTGCCAAAATAAATAAAAGCACCAATACAGATGTAGACGAGTGGTTAGCACCACCTGAGATACAAGCATGTATTATCGTTGGATGGTGCACCAATCTCCTCTAATAAATCTTCCGATTGCTTTTGTCTCTGAAGCGTGCGTTCTCCCTACCAGAAAAATATCGTACTACTACGATTGCTTCCCTTAATCTTGCAAATTGGAAAAGAATATCAGGGTAAAGTAGCTCCGAACTTCTTCCCACCTTTCTGTCATTAGAAATCTCCCCCGCCTTTGAAGCCTTCTCTGAATCTCTTAGAAATCTCCCCCACCTTTGAAGCCTTCTCTGAATCTCTGTATGGGCCATGTGGTTCTTTAGTGAATCGATGTCCAGTGTGGCAGACTGGCAATGCCGACACTCGGACCTCGGTCCGTAACTCTCATATCAACAAAACGTGTTATTCTACCCCTCCCATGGCTCGGCACTGGGAAGATCATCTGTTCTTCTCGCATATGCAAGCTCGAAAATCCGTCGGAACAATAAGAGGGAACGAGACAAACTTCTCTTTTTCGTGCTCTCTCAGCTATGTGTCATTTTCATCCGGGAACAAATCTTTCTTACTTACAAAACAGACATATCGTCGACTCTGCTCTAGCGATCATAAGCTCCCGCCTATGTTTGTGGCGAAAGAGACGCCGCCGCATTGTTCATAATGACCTTCATATTCATATTCCGACTGTTCATGCAATGTCTCATTGACGCGCATTCTGTCCTACGCATGATGTTCGCCAACTTGTTTACCCAGACCCAGGAAATGTGGTTAATCCGAAACTCGCTATATTGTCGAGCTCCGAAACCCGCTTAGACCTTTCAATAGACAATTCTACAGTGATCCGAAAAGCTCTTTGAATGTAGTTCGAGCCAAATGCTCTCTTTGATCCAAGCAGTTGTCTACCATGTTCCCATCTAGAAACGTATATGTTAATTACTATCCGCATTCCCCTCATTTGATAAAGCAGGGAGTACACGACAGTCGTGCAATTGAGAAGATCGCGTGACAGTCTCTGGTTCTTAAGTTCCTTCAACAAACAGGCTTCTTTGCATTCCGAGCCCATACGAAATGCTTTGTTGGGACGTGATCTTGCGAAGGTACAGGGATATGCGTGTTCCTGATTAAGCATTTGCTTCCATTCCGGAGCGAGGGATAATATTACTACTCTTTTTCATTTAACTGCATTATTCCATTCCGATCTATTTGTCTACATATTCTGCTTCTATTCCAGGCAATTAATCTACATGAAGTGACAAAGATAGTCTTGTTGAACATTTTGTGATTCACTTCTTAGATGTGCCATTTCATCTGAGATAGGGTTTGGTTGAGGATATCCAGCAAGCTCTATTGGGTTTGCGATTACAAGAGAGTTTGTATGTCAGTTTCTTTCAAGATAAAGTTTGGCTGTCTATATGTAACAAACTTTTTTGAGCTTGTGATTATAAGAGAGTTTAACGTCGTCGATATAAGTAGATGAACCTCAGAAAGGAAACATTTGGATTCAAGCCCTCTGAGACTGATAATGCACTCTCTTATTTACCATTATTTGTCCATCAGATTACAGGGTAAGACGCACCGGTCTTCCCACAAAAAACCTCTTGTGATTGTCTAGTGTACCCGAAAGACACATGTGATTGCATCTCATTATTTTTCCTCATTCCTTTTTCTGTTAGGTACGTGCAAAAACTTCACCATTTGCAGAGAACACCAGTTAAATGCGTCAAGACTGGGCTGGATCCACATAGTTTGTGACATCAGGAAAGAAGTGAGGTTCCGGCCGTGGTTTACATGAACCAAATAAACCATTGCTTTCGAAGAACTATTAATGGTGGAATTGATGAACTTTCACAGGACCTATGGACAAGAACTCGAAATTAGAATCTGACATGGAACTGTTACTTATAGGGAAAAAGAGAATATAGGATAAGCGGGAAAGTGCACAAGAAAAGCGGGACCTATGCATAAATAGGTAACAAAATTCGGAGGTATAGAGTCACAGACTCACAGTTGTTGCTTTGTCAGTCGAATTTCTCTTCGCGATGAAACAGTAACTCACTTTTAACTTTCCGATGGCTACTCCTCTCTTTGTAAGCGCGTAAAAAAAGCGCGAAAATTCAAAACAAGAAACACACTGGACTCGTATCACAAATCGATGTATTTTCGCTCTTTTACATTTTATGCAAAAAAAAAAGTTATAGTTAGTCTCTGATTAGTGGTATGTCATCAAACATTTGGTAAACTAGCATTTCATCACTTCAATAACCTCACAGCTAAGGTAGTGTGCTTTCGAGTTTGTGTCAAGCATTCATCGTAAACATGTGATAGGACGCTATCTATCCAACGCCCAGAAGTGTTCTACAATGTTCAAACTGTTTTTAATGCGAGCCTCTTCCAAGATTATCAATACAATCATCATCCATACCTCACATCATGTCCATCGTATGAATGGGTTTTTGGCCAAAATGCTAGATCTGTAGCTATTGCAATGAACGGGCCTTCGCAGCATTTAAGGTCTCGTATTTCTTTTCATTGCTTCCTAATATTTCTTATGAGGTCTTGACATGTATATGCTTGTGGCTTTCATTGTTAACAGGATCCTTTCAATTAATCAATTTCCACCTTGGTCATCGGGAATCCTACAAGAGAATTTTCTATCTGGAGGAACTCCAGTGTATATTTCCTGCCCCTGTATCTTGAATTGATGGATTATATCATAATATGCTGAATTTGAGATGGTGAAAATAAGCCCTTCTGTCCTTCCCCAGTAGTGCGCACATAGCTTAGAAAGGGTTTTGGCATCACATATGTTGCTCATGTTCATATTTGCATGTAACTGTGATTTCAGGTTTGTAATGTTATCATTGTTCTTCCCCACAAATAGCATGTTATAAATGTTACAAGATCAATGTTATGAAACTTTTACTTTTAGTTTCCTCGCTGAAGCCTTGCGATAGCGAGAGTGCATTAATCTTATGATGCCTTTTCCTTGGTGCTTGCAGAGATAAACGAGGCTCTTCTTTAGTTCATATGAAAACTATTTCTTTGTTGTCTCGACAAATCATGTCAGTGGTTGTACAGATGCCCTCATGGAGGTGCATAAATGCAAGCACGCTATCTTGATAGCTAATTCTAACTTTTGAAGAATAGTTACCTTATCCGTTTTCTAACTCATGAAAGGAAAAAAGCATAGCATGATCCTCTTAACATTAACTTGTAAATATTTGCAGCAAATCGATATCCTGCCATTGTTCAAATCCTTTGGAACTTACTGTACGATTTTAGTCAATTGCAGAGATGTTCATATTTTGGAACCATGCACACTGTAAAAGTGTCCTCCAGTTTTGAAAAAACTAAATTTGTGCCACAATATGTAGAGAATATGTCCTTTCTTGAATCCATGGATCTCTTTCATCACTTTCACCTAGGTTTTTCCTTTAAGTATGCATGCCCCAATTCTTCTTTGCTCCCACAGAGATCTTATCTAAGATCCTCGTTGTCATATTCTCTCTCTCATATTTTCTCCTTGATTCTTTGTCACGTACATCTCCCTTCTCCATCTTTAGTTATCAATCTACTTCTTTCTTGTTTTAAAAAAGCTTATTTGGCTATTTCCTCCATTATAGTAATTTTCTTATGCATTGGAATTGAAATTCAAACATGGATAGGCATCGGAAATGTTTGCAGTTTGCAATAGCATTTCGATCTTTTTTTGAGCTTCTAGCTTTGAAAAAAAAAATTTTTTTTCACAGAAAAATGTCTTCATTCAGTGACATTTGTGTACATGTCCTTGCACGTTACCTGAATTCAATCTCTGCAGATGTTAGTCTGGTAGTCATGTATGTGCAGAGGAGTTTCAACACTGTTCCACATCACAGAAGAAAGTTTTAATGACCGAAATTTGTATGACAAATCTTCAGCACTCTTATAGGTCTTGCAAGTCACAGCATTCGTTGGAACACATATTTTTGGCACCTTCACTTGCATGCAGCCTTACATGATCATTCTATACTAATCTTAAAATCTTATCTGAAAAGATGGTTCACAACTGAAAATACCATTAGCAACTCTACCTATTGTGAAGGTAGCATGAAGAAAGGCACTTATATTGATGCAAGTAATCTCAGGCATGCATACATCCCTTCAATAAATATGATATCTCAAGGACAATCTTTTGATATAGAAGTATAATTGTGCCATAATCTGATGCTCACACAATAGGTGCCTGTGCTAATCTCACTTTCCACTCTAATTACTCTTATGTTATCTGATCAATCAAAGAATCAAAAGTGGTTAATGTGCCACAAGGTTACTAACCACAGAAAAGTGTAGAGCAGAAGAATCGAGGATAGAGAATAGACAGAAGATAGAAAGTTCGCACAATTAGTGGCAATGAGTGGCACACAAGGTTAATAACCTCCTGTGTAGGTGGAGGAGGAGTAACCACTATACCTGAAGAAGAAGATCCATGCCACAATGTTCAAAGGGCTTCCATGCCATGTCCACTACCAAGTGGAAATTCCTTTGTCTTGTAGGCTTTGGACCACACTGCTAACAAGCATCACATCCCCTCTTCTTGCTGAATCACATACCTGAACAAAGTTGGCCACCATAGCCCACTATCTAGAATCTTATGCACCATGATATGGCCAAGAAAATGCCCTCCAAGCACTTCATGAGCTTCCTTCTGATCTCCTCTAGTTTGTTTTTCATTAAACATTCCCTAAGAATCCCATCTGGCCCAAATCTATACAAACGGTCATTGAAAATTACAAAATATCTACTCTTAAGAAGAAGATGTCGTTTCTCTCACTTAGGAATTGATAAATATTTCCATACTATTCAGGTATTATTTGTATATTAAACAGGGATGCATTAGGGTATTCGTCCTTCACAGTCAGGTATTATTTGTATATTAAACAGGGATGCATTAGGGTATTCATCCTTCACCCTGACATCCTTACTTTTTTTTCCTAAGAATGGCATGTGAGAGGTGATTCACCATGACATGACTCCTTCTCAACCTAAGTACAATTTCATCCTACCATCTTATTTTTTTCACCCTCATAGTCAGATCAAGCTCAGTGTTGCAGCTCACCTCTCAGTTGTCACTTGATTCGAATTTTAGATTCTCTTATGTAATTTCTACTGTTCTCTCATGCATCTGTCCATTCATACTCTTTCTTTGTCAAAGAAGCAACATTTGGTATCAAAGGAAGGGGCATCTTCATCATCAACAACAACGGTTTGCCTTCTCCTGGTCTCAGCTCTGTGCAATAAGGGTTTCACCTGAATTTTCTGCAGGTTTCAGTTCCTTTTGAGTGGCATGCCTCCATAGGATTGTATGAAAGGTTCTATACAGATCAAATGATCAATAACTCATCTTTGTCAGCTAGCTTTTGTCATGAGTAAGCTGCAGCAGACAAGCATATGGTTCAGATTAGGTTTTTCATTGTCTGCATTTCTATGATTGATCAAGTGCAGCAGATCAGATCGATTCTCAATGGCTTTAATACCTTAAATAGCTTGGAGCTAAAAATGAGTTGATGCTAGCATGGGAGAGGGCTGTCTTTTTAGGATTACTGGTTGCTTTTTTAGCTAGCCTTGGATTCAAGTGAAGGCAAAATAGATGTGGAACCCATATAGTTGCATGACAAGGAGGAATGGCCATGAAAAAATGCAGGAAAAAGATTGATTGAATACGACATGTTTTGAAGTGGCATATGAATCCAACTCATGTCTTGGATGATATTTTCTTAAATTGAACTATGTGCATCTGAACTTTCACAGTTAAGTATACATACTGTTGCGTCATCAAGCAATGGTAGTGAGAAGGTAGTGAGAAGATTGAATGGCCTTATCATTTGCAAAGTCAATTCAAAGTTATGTCAAGTTTCCACAGGTTTCAGAAACACTTTGAACTGAGTCTAAGACAGTAATTGCACAATGAGACAGCTTTGATTCAGCATTATCATTTTGGAGGAGAAAAGAAATATCAGGGCAGGCATTTTCTCTAGAATATATTACTTTGAGATTAATCATTATCATTCTGGAAGACGAGAAAATCAGGGAGACATCTTCTCTGGGCTATTTCTCTGAGAAAAATTCTCAGGTCTCCTAGAAGTGGATACATTATCAATAAGCTAGGACAAATATCAGCAATACTCTGAGAGACCATTACCGTGATATGAGAGTAAAATGTTTTCAGTTTATGTATAAAAGGCTTACATCCTATCGTACGAATCAATGCTGTTTGCTTATCCAACATGTGTGCAGAGAAGTGACAGTAGCAACTATTTAGTTTACTGATGTAAGAGCTGTACCTTTTGTGATCAAACAGATAATTCTATAGAAAGTGACCAAGGATCAACATACCAATACTGCAGTGGGATACACAAGGTTAATTTCTCTAGTGGACTAAGCATTTGGAGGTGAAATAATAACCCTGTATCAGATTAAACAAAGCACTCTGAGATTTTAACCCTCCGACATTTTTGTTTACTTGAAAATTCAATATGCCATTCCCATACTATACAAACATGCTGGTATATAGATGGAGTGACACTGTACCGTCATTCCAGATGGCTTTCCATCTCAAACGACGATTGATAAGTGCTTTTCAGAGGATATGTCTGTGCGTCAGGATCAAAGATGTATTTTGACTCCAACCATCTCAATGGTTCTGTGCATTCAGTGAGCTTTCATATGGGCTTAAATTCTGCATAATCACAAACACGAGTATCATCTGTTGATGCTTTTTGGGGCATTATGTCCAGTGCTGTGAGTTCATCTAGTCAAGGTTCAGGACACGATGATGTAGATGCTGTGGGCCATGTATACATGTGGGGTGAAGGAATTGGTGATGGGGTTTTAGGTGGAGGCTCCCACAAATTAGGCCAGAGCTTGGGAGCAAAAGTGGATGCTACTCTGCCAAAAGCTGTTGAATCTGCAGTTGTATTAGATGTACAGCACGTGGCTTGTGGCAGTAGACATGCTGCATTGGTTACTAGGCAGGGTGAAATCTTTTGCTGGGGTGAGGAGTTAGGGGGTCGACTTGGGCATGGTATTGATGCAGATTTTGCACATCCGCAACTCATTGAAACACTTGCACATATGACCATTGGCTTTACTTCTTGTGGCGAGTATTCTTCTTGTGCTGTGTCTCTTGCTGGCGAACTCTTTACATGGGGTGAAGACACTCATGCAATAGGCTTATTAGGTCGTGGCAATGGTGTGGGGCATTGGTTACCTAAAAGGGTAGGTGGTCCTCTTGAAGGATTGTGTGTTGTTATGATTTCCTGTGGCCCTTGGCATACAGCATTGGTGACTTCTTTGGGTCAGCTTTTCACATTTGGTGATGGCACATTCGGAGTTCTTGGTCATGGTGATCTCCAAAGCATATCAGTTCCAAAAGAGGTTGAATCTTTAAAAGGTTTGCAAACCATTAAAGTTTCTTGTGGTGTATGGCACTCAGCAGCAGTGGTAGAAGTAATAGAAAGTTCTAATCCTTGTAGTAATTGCTCACCTCGGAAACTTTTTACTTGGGGTGATGGCGATAAAGGACGTCTGGGTCATGAAGATAAGAAACAAAAGCTGGTACCAACCTGTGTTGCAGCTCTTATAGAGCATAACTTCCGTGATGTTGCTTGTGGACATAGTCTTACGGCAGGACTTACTCTATCAGGTCAAGTTTTTACAATGGGTAGCACAGTTTATGGCCAGCTTGGGAACCCTAATGCAGATGGGAAAGCTCCTGCACTCGTGGAGAAGCTACATGATGTGTTCATACAGGAGATTGCTTGTGGTGCTTTTCACTTTGTGGCCTTGACATCAAAAGGAGAGGTATATACTTGGGGAAAAGGAGCTAATGGACAATTAGGTCATGGAGATTCCAGTGACAGAAAAGTCCCCACTTTAGTTGAGGCTCTCAAAGACAAGGAGGTCAAAAGTATTTCCTGTGGTGGTAGTATAACTGCAGCAATTTGTCTTCATAAATGGGTTTCCGGATCTGATCAATCTGTATGCTCGGGTTGCAAACAACCATTTGGATTTACTCGAAAAAAGCACAATTGCTATAATTGTGGGCTTGTGCTCTGTCATTCTTGCAGTTCCAAGAAGGCCATAAAGGCATCTATGGCTCCAAATCCAATCAAGCCTCATCGTGTCTGTGATTCATGCTATATAAAAATGAAAAAAGCAAATTATAGTACCATGTCTCCTAGTTCAGCTTCAGTAAACAAAAGACTGGGCAGTTTAAAGCCGTATGTTGGCAATAGGCATTTGCAAGATGTAATGGATCCCACATTGCTGAAATCTGAACCATCATCCTCCAAGTTGAGCACCCTTGAAAAGTCCAAGCTGAATGAAAACAAAATACATTCTGAAAAGAGCAAAAGATTTGAGTCGAAAAATAGCCGATTTTCACCTTCTCAGACTCGACCATCTCTACGATCTGGATATGTACGACAGTATATTTCTGCCTCTGTTCCCCAGTCAAGAATAGTCTCTGGAGCAACTTCTCCTGTTGCGTCAAGAAGATTAAGTCCTTGCTCAATTATATCCACACCAACTGTAGATGGAATGGCCTTGGCAATGATGGGAGATTATGATTCAATAAGGATAGAAAACCTTGCTTGTGAAGTCACAAAGTTGAGGTTGCAGGTAAGAAGCTTCTGCTATGCATGTGGTGGTTCTTTCAGACGTCTCAACTTCTGTTAAATCATAATATTTATTTTCTTATAACGACTCCTATACACTAGTTTTTAGATGCTCTTAAATCAACAAATCAGGCTGCAAACATAGTTTTCTTTTATTGTGAACAAGCACTGAACACAAAGACTGTACTTTTGCAGACAATGAACAAGAGACATTTGAGATAGACATGTTTTGTGCTTTCCTTGTGTATGTTAAAGAAAATGCCTCCAAACTTTCTTCATGAACATCATTAATATTATGCATGTGGTTCTAAATAAATCTCATGCTTCTGTGAGAAACCTTGATTAACTGTTTTACTGGTCATAAGCGAGACTGCAGTTGTGTCATCAGCAAAGGTGCAATCAATGAGATGATTATCTGATTTTTTATAAGATCTATCACAACCTATCCTCTCTAGAGTCAGCCTGTTTTGTTACTACATTATCTATCATTAAATATTGGCAAAAATTAACCATTATTACTGGTGACATCTCGTTCGAATTTCAGAGACCACCTGGTGTAAGAATTCATAATGCTTACAAACAGGTCTACCATCACCATTCTTCATCAGCCCATTTTACCTTATAACTAGGCAGAATTCCTTCTATTCCTGATTCCTCTCTTCTTACCAAAGCAATTTTCTCCGGAATCAACGTTGAGAATATCGTGGGTATCCAAATTGATTTTGAGAAAGCTTTTGATCGTATTCGATGGGATTTCATTGCCATTGTGCTTGAAAAACTTGGTTTTTGAACTAGATTTTGTCGTTTGATTTATATTTTAGCCAAAGAGAGTGCCTCTCGTGTGGAAATAAATGACAAGCTCTCTGATTTTTTCCTATCGAACGTTTGGTGCGTCAGGGGTGCCCGCTAAGTCCCCTTTTTTACGCATTGGCTTCCTCACCAATGTTTTATTTGTTGGCGGCTAAAATGAATTCCAATTGTATTCATGGTATCTTAGTATTTGGGGCTCGACAAATCGTAGTTAGTTTCGTTGATGATACTTTCATCTTTGCCAAAGCGGATCAAGAAAATGTGCAAAATATCATTACTTCTTTTATTCCTTGCTCCAATACATCTGCTCTGAATATAAATATGAGAAAGCCTGCACCTATAGATATTTCCGCGCAGCATTTTCACTGTTTTGAGTGGGAGGGAGCTAAAATTGAGAAAGGTACTCTATTCTGTCATCTTGGGTATCCTTTGGGCATAAACGTTTCTGCTAAAGAAAAAATTGAATGGGTATTACGTAGAATTAGAAGTAAATGGATAGGTGGTATGCTCCACAATGGCCATTACATGCGAGGGTAAGGATAGTTCATGCTTTCTTGCAACCTTACGTCATGTCATACTTATTACTATTGGATTGGAAGAAGTTCCATCTGCATATTATTGAATGCTTGTTAAATATTTTCTTGTGGGATAAAAAGCATAATCAAGCACTAGTTATTTCTACATGAGACTACGTTTGCCAACCTAAGATAAAAGGTGGTCTTGGAATCCTACATTTGCATTCTCATTCATTGGGTAGGCGGGCAGCCTGTATTATGCATATTACCAATTCTCAAAGACCTCTATGGACTGCTATTTTCTGGGAGTTCATAGAAAATGCACAACACTGTTATAAGGGAAGTTGGAAATTGAATGCTTGGAATAAGTTCTTTTCTCATGCTCCTTTGCAAACTCCTTCGCTCATGCTTAATTTCTTGCTTCAAAGTTTTAAGCTGGCCGCTTCTCGCTTGAAATGGAATGGAAGGGAGCATTACGTGGGAAACTCATTTGCCTCATTATCTCCATATTGGTCCTTTTTATCTAATCTGCCTCTCTCATTCTCTTTAGGTGCATCGGTAAGATATTTTAATAATAAGGGTGTTGACTCCATTGCAAAATGTTATGATTCCAAGTGGGAAATCTTACCTTTTCCAGTCATTAGGAAAACCTACGCAGTGGGATCCGCATATCCTTCAAAATGGATTCAACTAGTGCTCTTCTTGCAACAATCTCAGGTGCCCCTTT
>CM035414.1:85442082-85444582 GCA_020310875.1 Ceratopteris richardii | reverse complement strand
TTCCTGACATAGAACTCATTGTCATGAGGGGAGTCGTGGCAGGAAAGCCTATCAAGGTACTCTTTGACACTGAGTCGGAACATAATATAATTACTTCCCGCCTAGTCAAGAGGTTACATCTAGAGATTATGCAATCAGAGTATGCCTACATAGTAGACTAAGATTACTATCAAACACAGATATCCCATGCCCAAGATTGATGATCTTTTAGATGCTCTAGGTGGATCCATTGTATTTAGTAAAATAGATTTAAAAAGTAGCTACTGTCATATTAGAGTAAGAGATCTGACGTACATAAGAAAGCTTTCAAGACCTGATTTGGGCATTATGAGTATTTGGTCATGGCATTTGGTTTGACTAATGCACCAGCTATATTTATGATGTTAATGAATGACATTTTATGACCGTTCATTGGAAAGTGTGTTGTTGATTTTGTTGATGATTTGTTAGTGTTTAGTACGACTGTGCATGAGCATGAGAGTCATCTCCGATTAGTATTGAATGTTTTAAAAGAAAATAAGCTTTATGTTAATCCAGAGAAGACTAAGTTGTTTCTTCTGAGGATAGAGTATCTAGGGCACGTGGTATCGGCCGATGGGGTTCAGATGGATCCCAAGAAGGTTTCAATTATTTTATCTTGTTCTACTCCTGTTGCAGTTCCTGTTGCACCTACTAGAGAGCAACTTCGTTGGGATGGCAGAAACGCTCAGGCACATGCATTGACAGCTTTGTTTGTCAAACATGCCATTATTCCTCGCATTCGCTCTTCGAGACCAACGAAGGATGCTTGGGATACTTTCAGACATTGATCCACAAGGATCATGGCATTGGTCCATAAGGATCATTCTATGTGTGTGAGGGACAAGGGAAAGTTAGCCAAGGTCCCAAGCTCGGGGGATATCCTAAGGTACTCGGTAGTAATGGGGATGAGTGTTGCATGATGGCCACATGTCGGCACTAGACCATTCAAGATCATTGATATTTTTAGAGTACAAGAGGGTATATATGGATGTGAGGAGTCATTCAAGTTTCTTTTCTTACAATTCGTATCAGAGCATGCATTGTTTTTGTCGTTTGTTTTTTTTGCGTATGTTTTCTCTATCGTGGCTTTTCAGCATCATCTTTGTGTGATTTTCGAGGAGATTTCCGTCGTCGTGGAGCCGGTGAAGACAGAGCAAAAAGGAGCCTTTAGGAAGCCCTATAGGATCACCCCTCTAAATATCTATACGCACGCCTACCCAGATCTCACATGGTTGCACGCGCCAAGACTTCTGCCCACAAACGCCGCCCGCGTAGAGAGGAGAGAGAGAGAGAGAGAGAGAGAGAGAGAGAGAGAGAGAGAGAGAGAGAGAGAGAGAGAGAGAGAGAGAGAGAGAGAGAGAGAGAGAGAGAGAGAGAGAGAGAGAGAAAGAAAGAAAGAAAGTCATATTAACGTCTTCTGGAGGCCAAACTTGGCCTATGAGACAAAAACCATGTACAAGTGTAGTAACCCTGTGTCAAGGATGAAATGAAATAAAAAGTTTATCGCTACACAAAGCTATATAAGGCTCGAAAAGGCTAGGGAGAAGTGGCTCTGACTCTGTAGATAGTGACCACCTAATACATGGGGGACCCATAATGTGAGTGAAAGTGTGAGTAAAACACCCTAGCTACTGGTGAATGGGTGGAGGTGGGTGTAGTATGTGGTACATCGGGGGTGGTCTGGGTGCCTCCTGAAGGAAGACAACCGAGGGGGTGGTGGTACGCCTATGCTCCATCATGTGGTCGTAGGCTGTCCTGATGCCTGAGATATCCTCCTGATATAGTCGTGGTCGATGATATCCACTCCTGCGTGGCCGGCGACGTGCTCTCTATGCTGCTGCCTGGTGGAGCGTGAGCCCTATAGATGGACCTCTCTGATGTAGCTCAGCTTGCTGAAAAAACTGGGTAATGGACTACTGGGCTCACCCGTGGCTGATGTGTGGGCTGGAGTGACCGCTCTCGCCTCTCGTATGCTGTTGCGAGGAAGCGTCCCAAGCGTCGCTGGTCTCCCATAGTCATGCACAATGGGAGTGACTCCTCTATCTGGAATTGTGCTCGTAGGTCTAAGTATGCTCGGCATATGGTAACAAAATGCTCCTCACTCTCTACCTCTGTCTCATATACTTGGCACCACCTCTCCTCACGGGGGACTCCCCTAGATCGACCCCTCTCAATCTTGAGCTGATGTGATGAAACCCGGAGCTTCCCAATGACGACTCGAAGGTGGTGGGGTAGATATGTCTTCATGTATCTCGGAATCTCAATGAAGCCCTCATCCGATATATGTAGAAAATGATCACGGTAATAGAGCATTTTCGATGGCAATGTATCCCTAGGGCTCACCCATGTCCTCAGTATGTATGTATGCCATATCTCCTGACGAATGATCCTATTCCTCTCCTGATGAGAGAGCGAGTAGGTGGGTGCATGTGAGTCGTACTGTAGTGGTGGTAGCCTGTTTATGTCAAGGTCGTGGTGG
>CM035414.1:85244582-85437082 GCA_020310875.1 Ceratopteris richardii | reverse complement strand
CTCATGTGACTTTTTCTCTACCTTTCCCTTGGTGCATGTACTAGCATGAATAATTATTGGGACTTCACTTTGCTTCTCTTATGTGTTTCTTCTCTACTCGCCCTTGGTGCATGGGCCATTGGTTGTACATATGATTCTATTCAGTGTGACAATGCTATTGCTGTTTTCTTGTATTTTGGAGCTCATTGTACACTCTATTTTTCATTCTTTTCTGAACTCTTTCATTCCTGAGTGATTGTACTTCTTTCAATTTTTGATATGCAACTATTCATCGTTCTGGTAGCCTTATTATTAATAAAAGTGAGATTAGTAGCTCGTACTAATAACAGTTCATAATATATTGCACCTTAAAAGTGGGTGGATGTGACTCATGAAAACCGGGGCTGCATAGCCTATGGCTATGTAAAAACAAAGGTAGAGAGAATCTGAATCAAGATTTGGAAGGTTTTTTAGAGGCTTAAATACAATTAATACTTTAAAGAGTTTGAACAATGTGTTGCATATATTTCTTGGTATGAAACCGAATGCCACAAATCATTTGCAAATGATGAATGCCTACACCTTGGACTTACTAAAAGATCAAGATGGTATAGCATGATGGATTTGATTATGAATTTTCCAAAGGTCATGGATTTCATTTTCATTTTTAAAGGTATTTTACAAAAGTGGCAAATTTATCTCTGATTTTGTTTTTTGTTGTACAATATTTTCAAGTTAATGAAATAAATCCAAGGAGAGAAGCATGTGATGTTTCACAAAATCACCGAATACATCTGGATTCAGGTAGAGACCTTGACACGTTATTGCCAGCTGCAAGATGCAAAGCTAAAGCATTCAGCAAAACAATTAAAACGAGCTCTTTGTATGGCAGAAGATGAGGCAGTGAAATGCAGAGCTGCAAAAGATGTCATCAAATCATTAACTGCCCAGGTAATTTTTGAACAACAATCTGAATACAGTTGAGTCTTGTGAAGTTTAGGTTCTGGCTTTTCTGGTCATATTTAGCTTGCACCTAATTATGCCATCTAAATTTGCTTGATTACGTAGCTGTTGCAGTTTCAGTCGATAATAATATGATAATTCCCCTTTGAGCACAAGTCAGGTGCTTTCACTGCTAATGATCACAGATTACCTGGTTATGTAACAAATATAGTCTATGCTCACAATCCAGGTATTAAAAAATACATGTGGTTATACATAGGATTTTTCAGTACCAAAAGGAACAATGATCAGATTTAGTCCATTGGCCCTTATCATGTTGTCTAGTTATCATGATTGTAAAAAAAGCCATCAGTTGTGTTATTTTTATCAGTTGTGATTTCTTACATAGCTTGCAGAAAATTTTTCACTATTCAGATTTTGATCTCCTTGAGCCCTAAAACGACAAACATCCTTGGACTGTGGGGCATGTAGCTATATTTAGAAACAAATGTCATATACTCCAACTTGTTACAGCTTATAAGAAATCTGTAAATGTCAGAATTATTGTTCCAACTTGTTACAGCTTATAAGAAATCTGTAAATGTCAGAATTATTGTTCTTGTCTTTGATTAAAAAGGTGATGTTATACTGCCCATACAAGTTTTATATACGTATATTCATCAAGAGTGACAGAGTCTTAAGGCTGGAAAACTCTACATATAGTGGCTAAGGATGAGGCTGAAAATCCTTCTCCAAGTCTCTCCACTCATAAAAGTTGCAAAGGAATTGGTCTAATAGTGAGTTGGTGTTTTGTACCTTTTTCTTGTTGAAACTCTTCAAACTCTTTAAATTTATACTCTCCCCCTCAATATGTTTGTAATGTCGACTCTAATTCTTGTCTCATTTCATCATATAGAAGGGCCATTTGAACACACCCTTACTTGAATGACCTTGGATGCATATGATCCATCCATTGCCACATCATAATGGGTCTAAACATATGCCATGTCATCGGTTGCAACTTGCATCCTCAATCATGTCATCATGAAACATTCTTAAAGACCTTTAGCCACCCTCCAACACATATTCAAGGAGGGGCTACCCATAGACATCCTCAGTCTTGCCAATGCCAATCTTGAGAGCTCAAGGGGTTCCAATCTTCAAGGATCTTTTAGTATCCAAATTCTTGTTCTTTCCTAGTTCCTTGCTCTAGTCTTTTCTAGTCTTGCTTCTAGTCTTCTTGTCTTGTCATCTTGTAATCTCATAGCACAAGATCCATATAGTCTTGTCTTGCATTTTATTCATCTCTATCAAGGGAGATCTTGTAATTTTGATATCATATTTCATACCTAGATTCTTGAGTTGTGGGATCTATTGCATTTTCTCTAGTCCTATTATCTATATCTATAGTCCTTAGTTGTAGGATCCTCTATGTCTTTTTCATTTCTATATTTCATACCTATTAGACCTTGGTTATAGTGTACATTCTTGTATTATATTCCTCTACATGGGTTCCTAAACAATCACAATCCTATGTAATCTTGTATCTAATCAAGTCTCTGTGAGAACAACCTAGAGCTCCCATGACCTTTTGGAAAGGCATCGTTCTATATATAGGGAACCATGGAAAACACACTCAAAAGAATTGAGCACGGGTGCATTGTACATAGCTACCTTAAGTGCCTCGAATGCTTCTTCCTCCATTTGGCCCCATTGGAAAGATTTCTTATCCTTGATCAGCTCGAGGAGTGGAGCCACAATCTTGTTAAAGACTTGGATAAATCAGCGTGAGAACTGGCAGAATCCGATAAACTCCTGCACCTCTCGACCGATGTTGGGGGGCCCACTTGATTGCAACTTCCACCTTCTTGGGGTCGATATGGAGCCCAAGTTCGGAGATGAAAAAACCTAAGAATTATACCTTCTTCATAGGGAACTCTCACTTGCTCGGTTTAGCGGAGACGTCGCTCCCATAGTTGTTGCAACACCGCTCGGACATGTTCATAGTGCTCTTCTAGAGTCTGACTATAGATGAGTAAATCATCAATGTAAATGATGAGGAAGAGGTCTAGCATATCTCAAAAGCCATCACTCGTTTCTCTGCAAAAGGTGGCCGGGGCTCTCGTGAGACCAAAGAGCATGACGATCGACTCATAACTGCCATAGTGGGTGTTGTTGGAATCAATGTCCAAGAGTTCTTATTCCATGTGAACTTGAAACTTCATAGTGTGAAACCATCTTTTGAAAAGCTAAAAGAAAACAAAACAAATACAAACAAAAGAAAACAAAAACTTACGTAAAGAATCAAAACAAAAAGCAAACTTACGTTAAATAAAACCAATCTTTAAAAATTACGATTGAATGCTTTTTGAAAATACGATCATAGCTTTCATTGTGAGAGTTTTTTCGAAGTATGCTTTTGGAGGGTACTTCAAAGCTATTAAAGGAGAGCCTTGCTCATTGATCAATCAATCACTCAATCACTCAAGTGATCAACGCTAAGGAGGAGGAGGTGATCAATCATCTCAAGTTAGGAGAAGATCTTGGCGGCCCTCTTGAGGGGGTGTTCACATACACTTGGAGGAGTTGTGGTCTACTTCAGGAGATATTTGGAGGAGGAGATTCTGCCAGCTTACCATCAACATCCATTGTTCATTTACTGTGAGTAGCAAGTCTATTTCCGTTCTTACTTGCTAGGTCACTCGTTTTTTATTTAGGTTGATCAGCATTCGGGTTTGTTGTATAACAGTTCTAAACTGTTCGTATTCTCCATATTGCCACACACACTCTTCATACCTCTTAGGCACACAATCTCTTGTATCTAATTCCTATTTCTGCCTAGATATAGATATTGTCAATTTATTCACACATTGTAATTTGACATTCATATATAAGTTAGTGTAGGTGAGCCTCATAGCTTACCATCACACTTGAAATCTCGTCTATTCTCTTTCTATCTCTTAGTCATCTATTTTTGAGTCTTAAGGTGTGTATGTTAAGGTTCATTTGTTGGAAGATCCTGTAAACCTGTGATATATTGTTATTGTGGCCCACTACCACTTCCAACATATGGTATTCAGACCTTAGAATACCAACATTTGGTATCAGAGCATAGTTGATATACACCCTTAATAAGATGAGTGACTATAGACTTGAGAATGAAGACAAGCTTGAGGGCATATCTAATTATCCAATGTGGAGTTTTATGATGATGAATCTGTTAGTATCAAAGGACTTATGGAATATTGCCAATGGCACTTATCCAAGGCCAGGACAAGTCGGAGAAGAGGCTACTTCATCTTCTAGAAGACCCCCTGTTCCTATTTCTGCTCAACAGGAGGTTAGTGAAGAAGAAGAAACTCTTTCATCATCGGGAGTCCGTACTACTACCAGATTACTTCCTATAGAAGGGCAGTCCAGATGGGATTCAAGGGATGCACTAGCACTTTCATATATTGCTATGGGAGTCAAGAGGCATATTATACCTCAAATCAAGTCTTGCAGAACCTCTCGTCAGGCTTGGTTGGAGTTAGAGAATCTCTATCAGAACAGAAACCCTGCTAAGAAAGCTCATCTAAGGAGACAACTAGCCAACACAAGGATGAAAGTTGGTGAATTGGTTCATACACACATTCTGAAGCTTAAAGATTTACGAGATCAATTACTCAATGTTGGAGTAAACATTTTAGATGAAGAGATGGTAAACACACTTCTAAACTCACTTCCATCTACATACCGTGTGTTTGTTACCTCTTTATCTCTCTCTACAAGAGATAGAGAAATTTCATTTGAAGAGCTACAGTTCTTATTAGTTCAAGATGAAGATCAACAAAAGGGTATGGAAGAGAATGATGAAGCCATGTTATCATCATCAAAGGGAAAGAAAAAGAAGGAGACAAAGAAGGAGACAAAGAAGGAGCAACAGGTTCAACAATCCAAGAAGGAAAGTAAGTCTTCTAATCCTAAATTTTCCAATCCTTTTTCTAATGCTTTCTCTACACCCAAAGAAAAATCTTCGACTACATCTGATTCAAAGAAAGGAGTATACCATTACTATAAGAAGCCAGGTCATTTCATAGCAGAATGTAGAGCAAGGATTTTCAATGAGAAGGAAAAAGCATCAGGTAATAGTGTTGAAGATGATCCAAAACCTAAATCTTCAAAGGTAGATTCAGATGCATGTGTTACTATTGAAGAAGAGATAGCTTTTGATCAGGCAACGTTAAATGCAATCTCATATAATCCTTGGATTTTTTATTCTGGAGCTACTAAGCATATGACAGGTTGCAAAAAGGTATTTTCTTCCCTCTCTAACTCTTCGGGTAGAAGAGTGACCATTGCAGATGGTCATGATTTAGATGTTGTTGGTGTTGGAGAAGTAAACCTTAAGTCGAGAGCAGGTGGAAATTTCACAATTTCCAATGTTCTTTATGTTCCAGACATTAAGAAGAATTTGTTGTCTATCTCGACTTTCTTGTCAGATGGTTATAAAGTAGTTTTTAAGAAAGATTCATGTCAGATCCTCTCACCTGATGAGGAGGATTGTCTACCAAGGTGAAAATAGAAGTGGCATGTTTGTGTTATCCAAAATTAGTCATGCTAATGTTGCTAAGTCTACTACGCCTAAGGAGAACATGAAGTTATGGCATGCTAGATTTGGTCATATCAGTTACGCAGCTCTCAAGCGTATCAAAGATCAAGGTATGGTGGAGAGTTTGCCTACTTTTGCTTTACCATATGATGCAGAGTCATGTGAAGGATGTCTTGAAGGAAAGCTTCACAAACTACCTTTCAAGAAACATGGATTTATCACGGCCACAAGGAAGTTGCAATTTATACATTCAGATGTGAATGGACCGATGAGAACAGATTCTATTCAAGGTTTCAGGTACTTTGTTATGTTCATTGATGATTTCTCAAGATATTCATGGATTTACGGTCTCAAAATGAAGTCAGAGGTTTTTCCTACTTTCAAGAAGTTCTTAGCTATGGTTGAAAATGACAGTCAGTCAAAGATCCAGATTTTGAGAAGTGATAGAGGAGGGGAGTACATGTCTAAAGACTTTAAGTCTTTTTTAGAAGACAAAGGTATCTCTCATCAACTCACTATTGCTTACACTCCACAACAGAATGGTGTTGTAGAGAGAAAGAGTAGGATACTTGTTGAGATGATGCGAAGTATGATGTCATCCAAAAGGCTTTCTCCCAAGTTTTGGTTTGATGCAGTACATATAGCTAATCACATTCTGAATAGATCTTCCATAAAAGCTTTGAAGGTCATTACACTTTATGAAGCTTATTATGGGAAGAAGCCCAATGTGAGTTACTTCAAAGTTTTTGATTCTCCAGCTTATGAAGCTTATTATGGGAAGAAGTCCAATGTGAGTTACTTCAAAGCTTTTGGTTCTCCAGCTTATGTTCACATTGAGAACAAGGATCGTGGTAAGCTTGATCTAAAAGCCATTAAAGCGGTCTTTATTGGTTATGCAATTGAAAGCAAAGGATATAGATTCTATGTTCCAGATACGGGTCATATCCTACTCTCACGCAATGCATATATTGCAGAAAGTCAGATTTATGATAAGAAGGAAGAGATTCCAGATTTCATAAAAGTAGATGACTATGCATTTTTTAGAAGGAATTTGAATGCTTACATTCAACCATACAAGGGGGATGATGAACCTTCTCAAACCCTAAGAGATACAGGTGAAGAGAGAATTTCATTACCTACATCAGAACCTCTTGAAGTTCTGACTTCTGAAGTTGGAGAAGGTTCTAGCATTCCAGAAGAAAGAGATACTGAAGAACCAAAAGATATACCACCACTTTTTAGGAATACGCCAAAGTGGTTATATCAAACATGGAAGGATAATGGAATACAAGAATACACTGGAAGAACTAGAAGTCAGACCAAGAGACAACAAGGAGACCAGGTAAATTATGCAAAACATTTTGAGATTCATGATGTTTTAGCTCTTTCTTGAGTTGAGAATGGACCAACTAGTGTTCAAGATGCACTACAAAGTGATATGATTATCACAAGTCCCCGGATTGAGTTTAAATACAAAGATGAGTGTATCTACATGATACAATAGAAATACATTGAGAAATTATTTGAAAGGTTTGAGATGATAGATTCTATGCCTATGCAGACACCTAGGGATGTCAATGTGTTATTACAGTCAGTAGCAGATTCAGAACCATTTGATGCTACATTATATAGTCAAGCAGTAGGTTGCTTGATATATCTATGTAATGTATGTCTAGACATTCAGTTTGCAGTTTCTCAAGTATGCAGGTTCATACACAGTCAGCTCAAGATTCAGTGGAAAGAAGTCAAGAAAAAGTCACATGAAGTTTTGTAGGTTATTGAACCTTGTACCATTGTGAGATTGAAGGGGGGATTGTTTGAATCAATGTCAAAGAGTTCTTATTCCATGTGAACCTGAAACTTCATAGTGTGAAACCATCTTTTGAAAAGCTAAAAGAAAACAAAACAAATACAAACAAAAGAAAACAAAAACTTACGTAAAGAATCAAAACAAAAAGCAAACTTACGTTAAATAAAACCAATCGTTAAAAATTACGACTTAATGCCTTCTGAAAATACAATTATAGCTTTCATTGTGAGAGTTTTTTCAAAGTGTGCTTTTGGAGGGTACTTCAAAGCTATAAAAGAAGAGCCTTGCTCATTGATCAATCAATCACTCAAGTGCTCAACGCTAAGGAGGAGGAGGTGATCAACCATCTCAAGTTAGGAGAAGATCTTGGAGGCCCTCTTGAGGGAGTGTTCACACACACTTGGAGGAGTTGTGGTCTACTTCAGGAGATATTTGGAGGAGATTCTGCCAGCTTACCATCAACATCCATTGTTCATTTACTGTGAGTAGCAAGTCTATTTCCTTTCTTACTTGCTAGGTCACTCGTTTCTGATTTAGGTTGATCAGAATTCGGGTTTGTTGTATAACAGTTCTAAATTGTTCGTATTCTCCATATTGTGACACACACACTCTTCATACCTCTTAGACACAATCTCTTGTATCTAATTCCTATTTCTGCTTAGATATAGATATTGTCAATTTATTCACACATTATAATTTGACATTCATATATAAGTTAGTGTATATAAGTTAGTGTAGGTGAGCCTCATAGCTTACCGTCACACTTGAAATCTCGTCTATTCTCTTTCTATCTCTCAGTCATCTATTTTTTAGTCTTAAGGTGTGTATGTTAAGGTTCATTTGTTGGAAGATCCTGTAAACCTGTGATATATTGTTATTATGGCCCACTACCACTTCCAACATATGGTATTCAGACCTTAGAATACCAACAGGCGTAGAACGCCGTATTCTCGATGTGCTCCTGTGCGATTCGAATCTGATGATAGCCTGATCTAAGGTCTATCCGAGTGGAGTAACGAGCCTTGCCAAGGCAATCGAGTAATTCCTCCATGACCGGTATGGGGTATTTACTTTTGATGGTGTTCTTGTTGAGGGCCTGATAATCGATGCAGAGGTGAAGTGATTTGTCTTTCTTCTTGACATAGAGAACTGGGGCCCCATATGGAGAATTGCTAGGCCGAATATGGAGAATTGCTAGGCCTTGCCTCGTGGGGATGCTGTTTGAGGTGGACCTTCATCGTCTGAGTCGCTGCTATCAATCTCTATGATCCTTGGTCTGGATGGTGATGCCTCTTCATGTGAAGGGCCTCGTGTGGATTGAACCCTTGTGTCATGAGGTTGACGTGGACATAGGTGAGAAGGATGCATTCCTTGAGAGAAGTGGCATAGAGGTTGAGGATCTCGATGAGCCTCATCAGCCTTGGTCAGAGAGGTTCGTCTCGCATCTTGAGGTGCAAGGAGGTCACGTTGCCCGATGCTCTGTGTCTAGCCCTGACCGAGAGGATACTCGATCTGTTTGCGTTGTGGTTGGCTCTGATTGGACGAGGCATTCTAGTCACGTCCGCTCACTTGCCCCTGGTTATTGGATTTTGATTTCCAGTTTGAGTAGGCATCATTTAGACGTTCGGCTATGCGGGTGGCTTCCTCCGAGTCCTTCGGGTTTCGCTTCTCGACCTCCTTACGACAGTATGGGGAGCATCCATAAAGGAACTTGTGGAGTCGGTCCGTATCCAACATGTCAGAAATGCGGAGCATGATCTTTCCGCGTTGTGAGATGTATGGTCCGATGTATCTCTCTTGGCACAACTTCCTCCATTCATCCCTTGCCTGGAAGGCCTCATTGCGAGGGACGAAGTACTCAATGAGGAAGGTCTTGAACTAGTACCAGTTAGCCCATACTTGCTTCTTCTGCTCCACCATGTACCATGCCGAGGGTTCATCTTGAATGAACTAGTCAGCGATGCGCAACGAGTTGTTGCGGCCAACACGGAGCATTTGGAGGTAGTTCTCCATTGCATCAATCCATTGGTTGACGGCAATAGAGCTTCGATCGTCTTGGTACTTGTCGAGACTCGAGAGGGTTCGGTTTGAATAGGCTAAGGGAGTCTAGATCATCAGTGTCCTCCGGTTGAAAGTGGTTGATAAGGGAGGGGTTGATGGGAACTGGATCCGATTGAGGGTTTGGTCCTGCATTTGGTTGTGGGTTGGATTGATTGGTTCGGAAGAGGTGTTGCTCGACTAGGTCGGCTAGCCGAGTGAGGGAATCCTCCGATCAATCGACGCGATCGGTTATGTGGTCATGATCACGAGGAACCGGTTGGGGATCAGGTTCGGCATTCAGTTTGGCTTCTTGAAGGTATTCATGGAGGCATTGGCAAAAAGGAGCCGATTCATCTCAGCTTCGAAGGCCTCACGTTGAGCCCATTGGCGTCTATGACATTCGATGATGTTTGGGTTGTGGCCTGCCTCCGAATGCATACCGATCGGGCCATCCTCAAAATCATCGGCCATAATGACCGAGAGCCCGACACAGACAATCGGGTGGGAAAACGGAGGCTGTGCACGGCGACGACGAGAGTGCGCGATGGTGGTGGTAGAAGTTGACGGCGATGGGAAAGCGTGGTGACAGCGAGAGAGCATGACTGTAGCAACCGGGCACACGGACGGTGGGGCGTAGCGACGACGGCACATGGGCATACTGACAGTAGGGCGCAACCATGGCGGCACCACCGACGGCGGGGCCTAGAGACGACGACACTTGGGAAGGCAAAGGGGAGGGAGAGGGGGAAGAGGGGGGGAGGGGCACCCATGAAGAGGGTGGAAGGGGAGGGAAAAACGTACGCATGATTTCGAGAGGACTCACCCAAGATGGGACTGGGACCTTGATGGAGTTGTCAACATTGATGTGCAGTCCGCACGTCCAAAGGCTTCCCCTAGGCTCATGCTCTGATACCACTTGAAAGGTCCTCGACCGCCCTAAATGCCCAAGGCCCGAAAGAGGACCCAAGACATGCACAAGAACACACGTACACGGAAATCCAAGATGTTTGCTAAGTAAGCATTTGAATTACTTTCATAAAAAGATTACAATGGGAAGGCAAAGAGAGTTGGATGGGGAGGTGACATATAGGAGCACTACTACACCTTATATTTGCACACAATTCGGCACGGCAAGGCAAATTGCACACAATTCGGCACGACACGGCAAATTGTGTAGGCACCAAAAGAGCCCAGATAGAAATACAAAGGTTGTGACACCCTCTCTCCCACCCTCCCTCCTCCCCTCATCTCTCTCTCTCTCTCTCTCTCTCTCTCTCTCTACTTTCCTCTTGAGCTTTCACTATATTCTTCAACAACAAAGATAGGTCTCTTGGCAAAAGTTAAAATTGCATCAGATGCAACACATACTTTTTTCACATCCATTCAGAAATAAATGTATTGATTGCAATTTGTTTCAAAATATTGGTGCACTCTATCAGTAGATACATGAGACTTCGACTAATCCTTCACAAAATAGAATAGAGATCGGACTATGGAAGTTGACATAGGGCTCCATCAACGCGCGTAGTTTTCATGAAAAGACATAGCCTTGCAGGCTAAACTTCTTTAGTTAAAATGTCCCACATGTAATAGCCAAAATCTTTGCAATATTTATTATGGAACCACAGATTTATCAAAGGTTCATGGCATGAGGTTAGCCTTCTCCACAACTTCATACCTGGAATCAGTCCATGATCCCGTGTTGGTTAGATGCTCATTATAATGATGCAGTGGTTCGGGATTTAGCTGCATGCATCTTATGGTACATACGGAATTCAAGGAATGTCCAATCATTAAGGGAAGAAGTCTCTTCTCACAAGCTCTACCTCAGAGTTGTATCATGGCCCTACCAACCACCTTTGTGCTGATTTCAGACAACATGTACACCACTAACATGCAAGATTCTTTGAGCGTCCGTTATGAAACCTCTTCATTCTCATGGAGGCCATGCTCTAGTGTACATTCTGCTAATAAAGAGACATGTCTTCCAAAAATGTGTACGTGTATGTAGGTACGTGTGTATGTGGCATGTGCAAATGTATGTTCGCATGTACTGGCAGACACATGTACAACCACGTGATGCGTCATCCCATTGATTTGTTAATTGAAATTCAGGTTCTTAAGTGATGCCAAGTTTAACAAAAGGGAAAACTGGACTCATGGCATAGTCTGTTATTTGCCCAAAACAGCTGAAAAGAAGGGCAGAGACGATGCCAGGAGATACGCATCATCAGAGTCAATCAGCATCTGAAACAACTTTCACTTCAGAAGCACTACCAACAGTGTGGAACGCACGTGGATCAAGGAAGACATGTTCTAAAAAGCATCAAAACATCGATGACGCCAAAAATTTAGGAAATAATGGTATTCTTTCCTTCTATGTCCATGATTCGCATGGCCGCGAAAGGGACTCCACAGTGCAAGCTTCAAAAATCGTACAAAATGACAGATCTCATACAGGTTACAAAAGCGATGATCCTTCAAGAAGGGAGAAGTCCCATCTATTAGTGGAAAGCGAATATGAACCCGGAAGAGAGTGGATTGAACAAGCGGAGCCTGGCGTCTATATCACACTTGTTGCTCTGCCTGGTGGTGGAAAGGATCTCAAACGTGTAAGATTCAGGTAAACATTCCCCCTGTGCTACCTGGCCTTTGTAACATTCTGCTTTGAGCTGTCGTCATCATGTCATTTGAAACGAGTAAGGTATGCCTTTGGTTTGTTTGTGCAGTAGAAAACGCTTCAGTGAGAAGCAAGCCGAGGTGTGGTGGCGGGAAAATAAGGCAAGGGTTCATGAGCTTTACGACGTGCGACTGACTGGCACATCAGCCACGACTGCTGCTGCTCCATAGGGTGCAAAAGTTTTTGCCAATTTATTTTTGTCACCTTAATAATTATTGAGTAGGCAAAGAGAGCTGAACGTGGTCGCTCTTGCTCTTCCTCATGTAAGAAGCATTCCATTCATGGGAACATAACGCTTGCGCAACCTTGCTAAAGAGGATGAAGGATAAATATACTGTGATGTGGAGGTTTGGATTGTCGTGGCTCTGTAGTCAGATTCTGCCATGCAGCAAGGAAGCCATGGAAACAGAAACACAGTCCGGTGAATTCCTCTTCACTATACCATTTCTCCAATCTCCATTTAACAATGGCGCCAATAACCATACTCGACGAACTTGGATATTGAATTGCCTACAACAGAACGAGGTCGGAAGTCCGTTGGTGAAACTCGGAGGCGAACTCATGAAGTCTCATACAAGAATTCAAAATTCCTTGGAGAATACAAATGTAAATGAAGCAAATAACTTGGTGGCGCGGCCCATTTGTTCCCCATCTCTTGAGTCCTCGGAATGTTCATGTCCATGAAGAAGGAAGATCTTTAGATGGCAAACAAGGTGTTCGTCTAAGAGCAACTTGTCATTCGTGTGTGTACGCAACACTTGAGATGAATTTATGCACATAAAACATCTCCTTCGGTAGTTATTTCTTTGTATTCTTTGAGTTTTAGAGGATTCCCCGTACATTTCTTTAAGAGTTAGCAGACACGATTATGCTATGTGAGAGAGCTTTAGAGGACTCCCCCTACATTTGTTTGAAAGTTAGAACACACGATTATGCTACCTGAGAGACACAATGTGTGTATGTGCAAGAGAACGAGAGAGAATGTGTTGTGATTCCACACAACAACAAGTAAGGATAATCAAACTAATGGTCTAACCTATCCACAAAGGGGATGACAAATGTACGTATCCACCCATATATATACCTCTACGCCAAGGGGGTGCATGTCCTTGGACACTTCCAAGTGTCCCTCCAAATGTCCCTCATGTGGAAACTTGCTTAGGGTCCAACTACATGGTATCACATGGAAAATTAATCAAATGACCCTTCTCCTCTCACTTACACCCCAAGGACCCTCAAAACCCATTTCTTTTTTCACTTGGAGCCATAGTTACACAATAGAATGCATGGAAGAAATTAGTTGAGGTAAACATATATTTTACAGCTTTGCCAAAATCAAATTTCAAGGAAAATAATTTCCTCTATGTTCTTAAGAGTTACTGTGATTGTCGTCACTTACAAATATATAGCCTAATGTAGTGTAGAGAGAATGAGTGGAATCTTTAGTCATATTTGAATGTTGATTTCAATGAAAGGCATATGTTGCTTACAAATATATAGCTTAATGTAGTGTAAAGAGGCTGAGTGGAAAAAATTTAGTCGTATTTGATTGTTGATTTAAACCAAAGGCATATGTGAAGATAGAATCCTACATTGCGAAAGATATATGTGAAGATAGAAGTTTTCAATGGAGTCGTAGATTTTTGCCAATAGAATTTTTTTATGAAATGGATTCTTGAAAGTGTTTAGGTGGATTAAGTTTATTCTCAAATCATGTACACATGTAACTTCGTTATATGCCTCACTAGTTGCAACATACTCTACTTCTGTAGTGGAAATAGATGTGCATTCTTGAAGACAAGATCTCCAAGATATAACACCTCCAACAAAGTGAACAATTTACCCTAATGTAGACTTTTGATTGCCTACACAACCAACATAATCAAAATTTTTGTAATCAATAATGGATGCCTCAACTCTACCCAAGCATAGATACTTACCCTTAGTGCCACTCAGATATCTAAAAATCATTTTGACTGCTTCCCAATGCTTCTTGCCGTATTAGATATATATATCTACTAACAACTACCACTACAAGTGCAATGTTTAGTCTTGTAGCTACCATATCATACATGAGACTACCAATAGAAGATTGATAAGGAAACTTGGCCATGAATCCTTTTTCCTCATTTGATTTAGGGCAATCATTTTTGCTCAATTTCACATTTGTAGGTAAATGTGTAGTCAATGTCTTCCCACCCTACATATTGGCCCTGTGAAGTGCTTTGGATATGTACTTACTTTGAGATAAGTATATGTGTATGTTAATCCTATCACGAGTAATGTGCATGCCAAGAATATGTTTGGCATCCCCAAAATCCTCCATATCAAATGTTTCACTCAACTTCTTCTTGAGCAATAGCAAGTCATCAAAAGACTTCTCAGTAATCAACATATCATCAACATAAAGTATCAAGCATATCAAGCTTCCATTTGAGCATTTGTTAGTATAGAGAGAATGATCCTCATTGCTTTGAGAATAGCCTTGAGACTTCGCTAAAGCATCAAATTTTAGGCATCATTGTCTAGGGGACTATTTAAGTCCATATAAGCTCTTCTTCAGCTGGTAAACAAGACTCTCTTTTCGAGGAACTACATAACCCTATAGTTATTCCATATAGCTCCCATGTGTAAGATCTTCATGCAAGAAAGTAGTTTTCACATCCATTTGGATCAGCTCTAAGTCTTCCATTGCAATGAATCCAAGAAGCATGTGCAGTGTAGTCATCTTACTACTAGAGAGAAGATTTACGAGAGAGAATATTTACTCGAAATCAACACCATGTTGTTGCTTACAACCCATTGCAGCCATTCATGCTCTATATTTTGGAGAAGCACTATCCAATGTGAATTTTAGCTTATATACCCATTTACATGGTAAAGCTTCCTTGTCCTTTGGCAAAGGTATCAAATCCCAAGTACCATGCTTGTGAATAGAATCCAATTCACTCTTCATGGAATGCTCCCACTTGACATGATCCTTTGTTTACATAGCCTCTTTGTAGCAAGAAGGCTCAGCAACATCTCTCAACATAACAAAATTCAAACTTGGAACATATCTATCAGATGGATGTGAGACACATGCTAAACATCTCAAAGGTTATTGAACAACAACATTTGTAGATTGATTTGATTGACATTCTCCTGAACCTCCATGTGTAGCATTTTCATGCATGATAACTAGAGGACTAGTATGTTCAAACACCATTCTTCTTAATGGGTTGTTTATGCATCTTAGACTTATTGAAAATGATGTTACTAGTTCTGATAATTGACTATGCTTTAGGATCCCCTAAGCAATATCCAAATTGACGGCCTCGGCCATATTCAAGAAAAATGCATTTCTTTGACTTATAGTCCAACTTTTGTCTAAGATTCTTGGGTATATGAACATAAGTTTCACACCCAAAAACTCAAAGATTATCATAGTATGGTGGCTTCCTATCCATAAATCTTGTGCCACTTTCAGCAATAAACATTGCTTCTGACCAAAAGCCTTGTGAAAGGTTTGCATGATGCAACATAGAAACTACTCTATCATGAATAGTTCTATTCATCTTCTCAACTATGCCATTATGTACTAGGATCTAAGGAGCTATAATCTCTCTTAAAATTCATCTAGATTGACAAAAAAGGTTGAATTCATGTGAGGTACAATCATCTCCATTATTTGAACATAAAGCCTTGAGCTTAATTCTTTTTTCAATCTCAACTGAAGCAAGACATTTTATGAAAGTACGGAATACCTCATCCTTTGACTTGATAGGATATACCTAAACTTTTCTAGTAGCATCATCTATGAAAGCGAAAAAGTAAAGAGAACCACCTAATGACATTATGGGCACATGGGGGCACACACATTTGTATGAACAAGATCTAAAGGCTGAATTGAAGAGTCAATGTGCATTTTATGCACATTTGTAGTTTGTTTTCCATATTGACAATGCTCACAAGATAAAAAACCAAAGAAAGATAAGATAGGTAAGCATCCAAAGCAAGAAAGATTTTCCATTCCACTACAAGATATGTGGCCCAAATGTCCATGCCATATACAAACCATAAACTATTAAGTGATAGCTAACATGTGTTCTTTTCGTGCTATAAATAAATGATAAAGTAAGCCAACTTTGCTTCATTTCGCAATAACCATATTTTCCTTTGATATGCAAAAGGATTGAGCATAGAAAGTTACTTAGTAACCAAGGTCATCAAGTTGACCAACTAAAATCAAATTGTGTGATAATTGATGCACATGGCATGCTATTATGCATAGTAAATTGTGAACCATATGTGAATTGCATGACCACATCTCCAATCCCAACATCATCACATTGGTAAGAATCACCAAGTCTGATGGTACCAAGATACTTTGCTGCATAAGTAGACAGCCATTCTCTATGTGGTGTCACATGGAAAGAAGCACCAAAATCTAGTGGCCATGTGTGGGAAAGATAATTAGCTACAAAAGCCTCACTAGGCATAGTACTCTCAAGTGTCAACACATTGGTATCATCAAAAATATCATTACTTTCTTCTATCTTCATTGTTATCACTAGTGTTTATGTGAAAGGCCAAATGGTTTTTGGAAAATCTTGTATATGCTTGTTATAATAAAACATATAGTGGCATGGTCAACCACAAACTGTATTGAGACCGCCTACTTTTGAAACTTGCATATAAAAAATTCATACTATGTGTTCTCTGGTGTCTGCATTTTTCTACAAGTTTGTATAAACAACTATAGATCTTGTTCATACTGATGTGTGTGTTCCTATGCCCACTAGGTCATTAGGTGGTGCTATTTACATTGTCACTTTCATAAATGATGCTAGTAGAAAAGTCTAGGTGTATCCTATCAAGTCTAAGGATGAGGTATTCCCTAGTTTTCAAAAATGTCTTGCCTCAGTAGAGACTAATGGAACTAAGCTTAAGACTTTACATTCAGATAATGGTGGTGAGTATACCTCACATGAATTCCACCAATTTTGTTAGTGTAGCGGAATAAGAAGAGAGCTTACAACTCCTTACTCCCTAGTATAGAATTTTGTAGCTTAGAGGATGGAAGCTCCTCATCGTTGTCTTCTTCTAATGAGCAAGGAAATGGTCTCACCATCTCTCGCTGACCCATTTGGATCAACATGGTTCCTCTCTACCCCATCCACCACCACAACCTATAGTTATCCTCTCCTTCTCCCTATCGCTTGACAATGCTACAAAAACCCTTCTCGATTCACCCTTTGTATCTCTTAAAGTTGCTCCTATTGCTTCGTCGTCCAACCTAATATCCCCTCGAATGAATTAAAACCTCTTAGAACCATTCAAGATAGAGTAGTTTCTATGTTGCATCATGCAAACCTTTTGCAATGCTTTTGGGAACAAGTAGTGTTGGCTGTATTTCATGTGATTAACCATTCATATAATATTGCTAAAGGCTTGAAAGTGGCACAAGAGTTACAGACAAGGTAGTTGCCACATTATGATCACCTTAGTGTTTTTGGTTATGAAGCTTATGTCCATATTCTAAATAATTTGAGACAAAATGTGGACCACAAATCTAGAGAATGAATTTTTCTTGGATATTGAAGAGACAGATAGTTTTTATATTGTTTATGGGATCCTCAAACATGTTCAATGATAAGAAGTAGGGATGTTATTTTCTATTAAATGAATATCCATAAACAACCCATTAAAGGGCTTAAGTGAGAAGATTTATTTTTGAGGATGTTAGTCCTCCTGCTAGTATGCATAAGAATCTGACATAGAATTTTGTTCATGAAAATGTTCAACAAGATTCTGCTAGTGCTCATGATCAACAACCATTGAGGCAATCTTCATGTGTCTCATATGCACCTGATAGATTTGTTCCAAGATTGGATTTTTTCATCTCGATAGATGTTGGTGAGCCTTTTTGTTATAAAGAAGCTATGCAGACAGATGATCATGTGAAGTGGGAGCATGCCATGGAGCGTGAACTCGATAGTATTAATAAGAATGGTACTTGGGAATCAGTACCTTTGCCACAGGATAGGAAAGGTTTACCATGCAAATGGGTATGTAAGTTGTAATTCACATCAGATAGTGCTTTTCTCATAGAGGAAGACAAGACTAAACCTCCACGGGCATAATTCAAGGTCATATTTTACAACAATTTTGTTCCTCCATATGAACATACCAGGGCTTTAGATGTCTGGTTCTTCCTACACCAGAGACAACTTATAGTGAAGGAATATGTAGACAAGTACAAAGAAATTCTATTGGAGATACTAGATTAGGTGCTTGATTTTCTTCAGGTACATAAGTTCGTGTTTGGGTGTAGGGAGATGTTGCATCCACTTGTGCGCAAGAAGCACTACCACACCTTAAATGAGATAGGTCTCCTAGTGTACTAATCTTGTAAGTGTTTGGTTAAATTTCCATCAATGATTGGCAAAAATCTCAATATCATATATATATATATATATATATATATATATATATATATGATTAATTTTAATTTCTTATGGTCATTTAAGATACCAAAAGGATTTTTTTTACCCTTCATGATGCTAATTTCATCTTAGATTCTCTAATTTCATCTTATAGTGAATACATTCTCAAAGAGAGCATATGTTTTCATTCCAAACGATTTTTTTTCTCCTTTTGGGTCATTGGTTACAAGTATACTCTGAAAACAGAGACACTATTATGGTATAAGGATATTCGTCGTATAAGGTATAAGGATACAAGGTATAACTTGCCTTGGTGTTGGAGGATGGGCAATGCTCTCGACCACAACCTTCAGGACAAAAGACTACTTGGACGAGATTCAGGAAGTCCACAGCTTCAGTTTGAGTACCTAATAGGCATATGAATGCCATTCAGACTTCCAATCATGGGAAGAGAAAATTTAATACTTCCATGCTTGATAGAGCTTTTCAATGATCTAGTCTGACACAACAATAGAAAGAAAAGGCTCATCTTGAGGGCCTCTCTTATGAATGCCTAGGTTAGTATGCTTATATGTTGTGTCCTAAGAAGAAGAAGAAGAAGATATATGCAATGATGGTGGTGGAGAGGAAGCAATCCTCACTGTCCGCTCCATTATCTCCTTCTTTTAATCATAATGGTTGTTGCATCGTCATCTGTGGAGAGCCAAATATTCAAGAGTACAGATGGGTGTCTACCTCTGTGATGGCAAAAGTAGAGTGTAAGTATCTTTATT
Source organism: Ceratopteris richardii (assembly GCA_020310875.1). NCBI lineage: Eukaryota > Viridiplantae > Streptophyta > Polypodiopsida > Polypodiales > Pteridaceae > Ceratopteris > Ceratopteris richardii. The sequence goes on along the minus strand of CM035414.1, from coordinate 85,417,839 downwards.
TCCTATATTTTGAACATAAAGAATTATTATCTTTATAGGTTCAAACTAGCTTGGAAGCTAAGCTAGCGTCTAGAATGAAAATTGAATCTCAACACTTATTTCTTTCATAATTGCCTTCACGTCTTCCCCCTCATACAAAAGTGGAGCACAGGATTGAGCTAGTATGAGGAGCTCATCCATCGGATAGACGACCATATCGAATAAGTCTACAAAAAGAGTTACAGTCAAGGAGTATCTCGACAAAGGACTCATTAGATCGAGTTATTCACCTTTTGCGGCCCCAATGCTTTTGGTTCACAAAAAGGATGGATCCTTCAGAATGTGTAAAGACTGTATAGCATTTAATAAACTTACAATAAATCACACATATCTAATGCCTTGCATCGATGATATTCTGGGTGCACTAGGAGGTGCTATTGTATATAGTAATATAGATTTAAAAGTGGTAATCATTAGATAAGAGTTCAGGATGATGATGTACCTAAAACAACTTTTCATACTAGATTTGGTCATTATGGGTATCTTGTAATGCCTTATTTCTTAACTAATGCTCCAGCTACTTTTATGATGCTCACAAATGATATTCTTTGTCCTTTTATTGGTCATTTTTGTGGTTGATTTTGTAGATGATATGTTGGTTTACAGTAAAATTTTAAAAGAACATGAATGTCACCTACGTACAATTTTTCAAATGTTAGATGAGAATACTTTATATGTCCACCTAGAGAAGGCACAACTATGTTTATCTAAGGTTGAGTACTTAGGACATGTAATTTCTACACATGAATTAGAATGGATACATGGAAAGTTTATGTGATCCTCAATTGACTGATTCCTTAGAATGAGCACCACTTGCGATCTTTCTTAGGATTATTGGACTTCTATAGAAAATTCATTATCATCTATTCACACATAGTTGTGCCATTGATGGATCTGTTGCAGAATCATCAAAAGTTTATGTGGACTAGTACGCAACAACAAGCTTTTGAAACATTGAAACAAGAAATTTCAAGTGCACCAATTTTACTAGTGGTAGATCTAGAAAAACCTTTTGAAATAGAAATCAATGCTAGTGGCATTGCAATGGGTGTAGTTTTAATTCAAGATGGTAGATCAATATCTTTTGAAAGTAAGAAACTTTCTCTAGCTCAGAGAAATTGGCCTATCCATGAACATGAACTATAATTCAATAGTTCATGCTTTGAAGGAGACACTATCTATATGCGGCAAGTTCTAAAGTACATAGATCATCATATATTGGAGTATTTATGTTCCCAACCTGATCTTTGGGAGAGACAAGCTAGGTGGGCTGAGTTGATGCAAGAATTTCTCATGGAAATTCTATATAAAAAGGCAAAATGAGTACAGTTGCAGATGCATTATCTCGTATTTTGCATCAGATTAGCCTCACAGCTCTAGACAATGATTTAATCCAAGAGATTAAATATTCACAAATTGATGATGATTATTGTCAATATATAATTAACAAATTATCAAAAAATAATGAGCATAAAACATTTTCTAATTTTCAAGTGGAGCAAGGTTTGGTCAAAAGAAAAGGAAAGATTTGTGTGCCTAATTGCCAAGAAGGGAAGTTTAGAAAAAAACTTATTTTTGAGAACCATGATGTACCTTGTGCAGGACATGCAGGTATTGAGAAAACTTTGTACTTGATTAGATGCACCTTTTGTTCGCCAAAGATGGTTAGAGATGTCAACAATTATGTGAGTCAATGTTTTAAATGCCACATGAATGAAGTAGAGAGGATCATTCCTCCAGGTTTTCTACAACCATTGGAAATACCACAGTTTTATTGGGACAATATTTCCATGGACTTCATAATGGCTTTACTTAGGACACCATGATAAAAGGATGTTATTCTTGTGGTTGTTGATCATTTGAGCAAAATGGCACACTTTATTCCCACCAAGGAATAAATGGAAGCTCCACAAGTTGTAAAACTATTTATTCATAATATTTTTAGACTGCATGGTCTACCTAAATCCATAGTTTTAGACAGGGATCCCAGGTTTATAGGAAATTTTTGGAAAAATGTGTTTAATAAACTTCAAGTTCAACTTAGGATGAGTGGTGGAGAGCATCCACAAAAAGAGGGTCAAATCAAAAGATTTAATCATGTGGAGAGTACATGCGCAGAAGCAAAATGAAAGGAAAAGTGTACTCACAAAAGAAAGAGTATGAGAGACTCAAAGTGACTAGACCAAGAAATGGGTAAACTCACATGGCTTAGAAATGAGCTTGCCAAGAGCATGGAGTAGGCTCTTCAAGCTTCTAACCAAGTACAAATGAGGGGAAAGGCCCTCCTCATATAGATTTGGGATGGGCTCTCCAAAGTACATCTCATGTGGGATAATTCCCCTCAAAGGATAATGAATACAATGGCTGAAGCAAATGGCAAGGTAGCCAAATACAAAAGAGATTCAATATAAAGTGTAAATAAATTGGAAATGGAGTGCCTCCTAGATACAAATGGAGATGCACTCATATGGATAAAAATGGAGATGATATAGGAGCAATCATGTTGCCAACACCCCCTACGCAGCTCCATTTTAGAGCTGTTGAATGCTACAGAGGTCCACCAAACATTGGAGTGGAACTAGAGGTAGAGCCTTCATGAACATGTCCGCCATGTTCTCATAAGAGGTGCACTGCTCCATAGTAATCTTCTAAGAGACGAGCTTATCGCTGATGAAATGGTATTAGATCTCGATGTGCTTTGTCCGAGTGTGGACCATTGGATTCTTGGCAATGGCCAAGGCTGATTGGCTATCCGTGCAGATGCATGTCTAAGTAACCTGCAAAACACCAATGTTAGATAATAAATGATGAAGCCAGATGGCCTCACATGTTGCAAAGTTGGATGCTCGGTACTTGGCCTTCTTGGATGACAGAGCAACTATAGGCTACTTACTTGCCCAATAGATACATCCTGAGCCAAGCAAGAATATGTTCCTAGAAGTAGACTGTCGAGAATCAGGATCGCTAGCCCAATTTGAATCTGAATATCCGACGAGTTGGATGCCCCCTCTGTACCAAAGACCATGATGTCAGGTGACCGCAAGGTATCCAAGTAGTCTTTGAGTAGCATCCCAATGAGTATGATGAGGCTGATGTGCAACTTGATTGAGTATACCAAATACATAGGCAATATCTGGTCTAGTGTTTGCAAGGTGGAGTAATGAGCCAACAAGTTGTCGATATGTATGCGCATCCATAAGTGATGATGAATCCTCCAGTGTGAGCTTGATGTTTGGATCAAGTGGTGTAGATAATGAGTGACACTGGTCCATGTTATATATGGAAAGAATATTAGAGCAATACTTCTTCTATGATAGGAATATGCCTTCTTTTGTTTGCCAAACTTCCATATCTAAGAAGTAGTGAAGTAGTCCAAGATCTGTCATAGAGTACTCAAGGTGAAGCTGTGTGATGATGAATTGGATGTGTTCTTCATCTAAGCCTGTCAAGTTCATCATCTACATAGAGGATGATGATGGCCACTAAGGACTCGTTCTTATAGATGTATAAGTTTGCATCAGCACTTCTTCTTTGAAATCCTTTATCTTTGAAGAACTTGTGAATCTTTTCATATCAGGCCCTCGGAGCTTGCTTAAGTCCGTAAAGTGCTTTGTGAAGCTTGTAAACTTGATCTTCCTTTCTTTTAATCTTGAAACCTTCAGGTTGGTCAACATATACTTCTTCTTGAAGATCTCCATTGAAGAAAGCACTTTTGACGTCTAATTGGTAGATGGGCCACTTGAAATGTGCACTTAGTGCTAGAATGATCCTTAGGGTGGTAAACCTTGCAGTAGGGGAAAAGGTTTCTTCATAGTCAATGCCATGTTGTTGCTTATATCTTTTGGCTACAAGTCTTGCTTTGTACTTGTCTAATGTACCATCTGATTTGTATTTGACTTTATAGAGCCAATGAACTCCTATGACTTGATGATTTGTGGGCTTAGGAACAAGGTTCCAAGTTTTGTTCTTCTCGATTGCATCCATTTCCACTTGCATAGCTTCTTCCCACTCAGGTTGTCCTTGAGCTTCTTTGTAGTTGGAAGGCTCTAGAATTTGCTAGATCTGATGCATCAATGCATAATTTACATAATGACTTTGTTCTTGCTATTGCTTTTCAATGAGCCTTTGTGATATTGTGGGTTGATGTGAAGTACTTGCTTCTAACGTGTGCTTTGAAAAGGTTGTGTCCCCCTCTGAAGTGTAGATGGGCAGATCGAGACTTGTATTTGGATTTTTGGTTGAGTATCTTGAAGCTTCATTAAAGATTACATCTTTTGAACTTGTGATGGAGTGGGTTTGAAGATCATACAATCTATATTCTTTTGATTGCTCACTATAGCCAATGAATATATGCTTTTTAGACTTGGGATGTAGCTTAGTTTGATCTTCTTTTGGCACATGGATAAATGCCACACTTCCAAATACTCAAAAGTAGTTGACATTAGTCTTTCTTCCATAGTAAGCTTCAAAGGGTGTCTTGTTGTGCAATGCACTAGTGAGGCCTCAATTGAGTATGTGCATGGTAGTGTGCACTTCTTCTGCCCAAAACTTGTAGGGTAATTCTTTGTTGTGAAGCATGGTTTGCACCATTTCCATCACACTTTGGATCTTTTGCTTAGCTACTCCATTATGGGATGAAGTGTGAAGTTGAGTGACTTGTCTTTTTATCCCATTTTGCTTTAAGAAATTGTCAAAGTCATGATTGATAAATTCACCACCACCATATAATCGAATAGCCTTGATTGTTTATTATGCTTCATTCTCAACTTGGGTGATCCATTCTCGAAACTTAGAGAAAGTGTCTACCTTTGACTTCAAAAAATATACCCAAATGTATCAAGAGTGATCATCTACTAGAAGAAAGAAGTAGGTTGATCCACTAAGGGAAGGGGTATTCATAGGTCCACAAAGGTCCATGTGGACTAGGGCTAAAGGGTCCTAGCTCTTATGGAAGCCTCCTTGAGAACGATAGCCCTATGTTTCTTGCCTTGGGTGCAAGCTTGGTAGACATCATTGACTTTGCCGATCTTCGGCAATCCTTTAACTATCTGAGAGGATGAAATCCTTGGTAAATATGAAGTGTGGCCATACCTTTGATACCACAAACTGGAAAGCAACTCCTTAGATAGAAATCAAGAGATTTTTTATAGCTTTTTATCTTCTACACCTTGTGCGATGATGTCTTTGGTTTTAGGGTCAATCTTTTTAACTAAAATGTTATCAAATAACACTTGTTTATCGTGATCGGTGATGGCCTTGACTGATAGTAAATTCATGCACAAGTTAGGAAAAAATAAGGCATTGGATAATGATTTGCACTCCCCTCGGTCATTGGTGATTTGTACTTTGCCTTTCCCTTCGATGGATAGGCTCTTGTTGTTGCGTATGTAAACTTTGCCAGTATGGTCATCAATCCCTTGAAAGGAATCCCCATCCTTACACATGTGTGATGTCGCTCCACTGTCAAAGATCCATTCTTGAGATGAACTTGAAGTTACTAGGGCATTGGCTTCGATGGACATAAATAGGTCTTCATGAGAACAGTGAGACTGTTACCGTTAGTGTCCATACGAAAGGCCAAATGGCCACCAGACACTTCTTTGTATATGTTCTTGAATAAAACATATAGTGGCCTAGTCAGCCACAGAATCCAAATGGCCACTAGACACTTCTTTGTATATGTTCATGAATAAAACATATAATGGCCTGGTCAACCACAGACGGTAAGTTCGATCGCATTTGTAAGACCTAAGAAGTCTATCTTCGTGCTCCCTGTGTACTGTGTTCTTTCTTGCATATTCTACAGCCTTTGTGCGGTACTTACTGTGTGCGGCCCTAGGAGCTCAGTTTTCTACTCCGAGGATATCGTCGTGAAGCTCTCGAGAAGCAGAGCACATTGTGGTGCATCGCCATTGAATTACTTCACTGGTATCAGAGCAGTTTGATGCAAAAGCTTTCTTAATTTTGTGTGAGCGAAGCGAGCATCACCCCCCCTCGACTTTCTCCAAGGCTTATGACTAAGGCGGCGACCAAGGCATAGACCTTGGCATACCTTGTCATCCGAGTCACCGAAGCCACCATTGACTGCAGGGGAGGGAGGACCTCAACGATCAAGGAAGATAGAGGTTCCCTGTACTTCTTGGGATGTCACCCATCCAAGTATTGTTCCCTCCGGAGCTCGCTTAACCATGGCAATCTCCTGCCACCAAGATACACTCTTGTGGTGTCTGAAGAAGGGGAAAGAGTAAGGTTAACATTACCTTGAACATGTTTTGGTCCCTCAAAGCTTCATTCTTTGCTTTCAAAGCCTGTTTCTGAGCATTTTTGGGGTGTCTTTTGGAGCCATTTTGGAGTACTTTCGCACATAGTTCTCTTCACACAAGTCCAAGAAAATCAAGAAGAGTATTCTTTGTACTTCTTCGACAATAAATATCAACCTTTGAGGCTGTGTTTTCAGCCACACTCATAAAACTATAGGTTTCTCGAAAGGTTTTCAGTTTTGGTGGGAGCAGCCCCTGCAAATGTATGCACATTTTTTAGCATAAAACATCAGAGTTGATAGACACTTGCAGGTGTTGTTGGCTAGTTTTTGGGTTTTGCATTCAGCCTTTTAGTGTCATTTTACTGCATATATTGAGCACATACACACCATGTACGCTTCTATGGATACCGCTTATGTATGTCCATGTGGTCATTGATATAGTGGTTACATTTTTGCATAAAGCCTTTTACATTTGACAACGAGGGTCACGATGAGGTTTTCTTAATTGGGAGACACCGAGATTTCGGGGTCTCTTTGGTGATGCAAGTGGAAACACTTACTCAGCCTCGCCATGGGAGATGTATGATAGTTGTTCATAGGTGCTCGATAATTCTACTTGGCTTCTATTGGGTAATTGATTATATGCAATGGAGTCGGTGATTCACTATGTAGGTAAACATGTCAGTACTTATAGTTTTATGATATTTTGATACTGGTCATATGCTCATTTTGTAGATACTCTCGCAAAATTTTTCCAAATTTTTGGTTTAGTCAACTATACAATGGTCGATTTACTCCTTGATACACTTATTCGTTGGTGTTCGGACTCTTCGAGCTCCATTATCATTCGATTTAGATCTCTACCATCATAGCATCAGAGGTCTCAGGCACATATAGTGGATCAGGGTCTAGTGCTAGTGCTCCACGGAGGAGCTATAACTTGCAAGGCAAAGACCATTTTTAGATCCAAAAATTTGATGGCACAAACTTTGCTCTATGTAAGAATCAAATTAAAAATGTGCTGATTCAAAGGATGCAATGGAAGCCAGTAAATGGAATTTCAAAGAAGCCGACTGACATGGATGAAAATGATTGGGATGAGTTAGATGAACTGGCCAGGTCTACCATTCACTTGCACCTGGCAGATAATGTTTACTTTACAGTATTAGATTTTGAAAGTGCAAAGGAGCTTTGGAAGAAGTTATGTAATACATATGAAAAAGAGACGGCATCAAATAAAGTGTATCTGATGAGAAAATTATATGACCTTCATATGGACACAGATACTGTTGCTACTCATCTAAATGATTTTGATGCTATATTCTCCTAGTTACAGGCTCAAAAAATGGATATGGATAATGAAATGAAAGTGGTATTGTTGTTATGCAGCTTGCCATCATCATGGGATATGTTTTGCACAGCTATTAGCAATAGTGCACCTGGTGGGATTGAGGTATAGTCTCTTTCTCCTCAAGTCTCTAAGTCGATACTTAGGTACAGACATTTTTTTGGCGTCGTTGTCGGAGAGTGTCAAATCAAATCGAGGCATTGGTGTGATGGTGAAAGCTCTTAGTATTGAAGTGAGTAGAGGAGTTGTGAACTTCTCTTCTTTGGTAAGTCACATTCATCCGCACTTACTACTTCTCACTTTTGGAGTGTGTGTAGTGAGTTGTTAGTTTAGGGAACTGAGCTAGAGAGGGAAGTTAGAGTAGGTAGTAGAAAGGAAGAGAGTTAGGATAGGTATGTAGGTTCAAATCCCAAGTATTTTTTTCCTTTCAGCATTTTTCAGCCTTTGTGCATTTCAGAGGCTTAAAAACCAAAAAAAGCCATTTTAAGATCTCTTGTTTCCTAGCAAGTGTCATGAGAGCACAGACCGCAAGTGTCACGGAGGAGATATCGTGGTTGTTGGAGCAAGAAACAACAAGTGGGGGTTGAAGCTAGCTTGAGCATAGCTTGGTGAGTGAGCTGACCAAGTTATTGCTCTAAAATTTCAATTTAAATCAAGAGAAATAGGGAGACAACCTTCGATCGATGTCGTGAGGGAGATATCATGGGTTTGAGTGAGATTTTTTGTAATACAGGCACTTGGAGAAGGGGAAATAGACACTAAGAGCACATACACTAACCTAGTTTTTTAAAATAATTGCTTACATGTGAGAAAATTCGAGTGTTGCGACCTCCCAAGGTTGAGTGTCGTGACATCCAAGTGTTGTGACCTCCCAAGGTCGAGTGTGGCAACATCCAAGTATCATGTGACATTGGCCCAGGTGTCCCAATATCTAAGTGTTGCGATACCCAAGTGTTGCGATATCCAAGTGTCGCGATATTCAAGTGTCATGTGTCGTGACCAAGCAGGGGTCACGCTATCCAAGTGTCGCGATATTCAAGTGTCGTGTGTCAAGTGTCGCGATATCCAAGTGTCGTGCTGAGGACAAGTGTCGCGATATCTAAGTGTCGTGGAGGATCAAGTGGTCGCGATACCTAAGTGTCGTATCAGAGCCAAGTGTTGTGATCTCCAAGTGTTGCTGGGGATCGAGTGTCGCGATATTCAGGTTTCGAGTGTCGTGACCACTCAGGTATCATGTGTCGGCAGTCTTCCAAGTATCGAGTGTCATGATATTCAGGTGTCCAGTCATGACCACTCAAGTGTCGTGTGTCGATAGTCTTCCAAGTATTGAGTGTCGCCAACTAGAGGTGTCGTGTGAAGCCAAGTATCATGTGTCATGGAATCCAGATATCATGGGAAGCTAGGTATCGAGTGTCATCTGAACAACAAGTGTCATGTGTTGTGCCATTGAATTTTAGTGATTCTCATCAAAGAGACCCCAAATTAAGAAAAACACTTATATATCTAAAAAATCTAGAGAGAGTTTGGAGCCAAGGTCTGTCTAGACTCAAATAGAGCCATTAGTGAATGAACCTGAGATCGAGAAGGGTCCTAGGAAGCCGAAGGAGCATGGTATCATTTGTAGGAAGTGTAGTCGAGCCTAGTATTCATTCACATTATTCGGAGACCTCGAGTGAGTCTGAAGAAGAAACCATTATGACCTCAGAGGACATGCATATCTCTATACCCATAGCAGGCCTAATGTCTATGATTGAGGGAGAGTACATAACCTCCTTAGAATATGTGAACACCAATCAACATGACCTACCCATCTACATAGATGGATTGAATAGATCAATGGCAAGGTTGAAGAAAGCCATGGATGCTCACATAGTGCCTAGACCAGCAGTCAAGTATGTGGGAGGATTTTATATTAATAAAAGAGGGATTATGTATGCAATCACGGAGCATCTAGAGAGCATTAACGAGCAAAGGGAAGAAGATAATGCCCAAAACCCTAATGAAGAGGGACAAGAAGAACAGGTGTTAACCCTTAGAGGGAAGTCCATTGTAATTAGGGTTTGGAGAGGAGACCTAATTCCCCGAGATGACTCCTTAATGGATGTCTACATGGTGAATGGAATGGATCATTTAGTTAAGATCAACTCTTCGTAGTGGGAAGAAGTAAAAAATCCAGCCACCATCTATGAGTTACAAGATCTTGAAAACCCCCTCACATTACTTACTTAGACAAGAATCAAAGAAGATATTGGCCCATGACTAAATTAGAGAGAACTAGGCTAAGATATCAGAACATTTCTGTATTCCCGCCTAGGGATCAAGCCATTGCTTCTCAAAATCCCCAAAGAACTCACCAAAATTCATCTTATCAACATTCAAGCCAGACACAACAATAGAACATTCCTATTAGACCTTAAGTCTAGTTTGTTACACCTGGTGTTAATCCCAACTATCGACCTCTTGCAAATGTAGAACCAAGAAATAGGATCCCTGTTCTTGAGAGACCACCAGTAGAAAGAGATGCAGGTATACCTGTAGGACATCCATTATCCCAGTAATGTAAAGACTGCCTGAACCTGGAAGAAGACTAAGACCAATTCAAGTTGCCAAATGCATGCGAAGTCACTATGATGGTTCTAGTGAGCCATACAATCACATTGCTGAATTCAAGCAAGTGGTAAGAGCTGAACAAGTGGAAGATTTCATGGTCTTATATGAATCATTTGGCCTAACCCTCACAGACACGGCCTTAGAATGGTTCCCAACCCTTAGATCCTAATAATTTTCAAAACATGGAACAAGTATATGAGAAATTGATTAAGGAATTCACTAAGACTGGAATAAAAAACAACTCTTCATCATTAATCCATAGTTTCAAGCAGTCACCTATGGAATTAGTGATTTTAGCAGCGAGACGATTCAAGCAATATGTGGATAGATGTCCTACAAAAGAGAGACCCACCCAAAACAAAATGGGCTCATTATTCTTGGAAGGATTGGTGAATGGGTCATTGAGATCCTTAGTATATGTGAAGAGATTCCAAAGTTTACAAGAATGCATGAAGGAGTGTATCGATCTAGAAGACAATCTAGCAAAAGACTTAAAAATACCTCAAGGAAGTGTTAAGAGTGAGGATAGTACTAGCAGTACTTCCAATCCCAAGAACAATGTAGAAGAGATAGCTGATTTAGTGGCTAAGAAGCTAAATGTTCAAGGACAAAGGAATTATCCCAATCCTCCCTTGAGAGTGCCTATGCTCAGGAGATGCATTCACTATGGAAGAGATCATCCTTCTCACTTGTGCAATAAAGGAGTAGTCCCATTGTCTCCATATGCCTACAACAGACCGCCCGTCCAGGGCCCAACTCATTACTGTAGCATAGAGCAAAGGTACAAGGATCACAGTATGGAGAATTGTCCTTAAAATTGACAACCAAGACCTACACAACCACCATTTAGGCCTTCGGGTACAACCCAAGGGATCAAGGAGGAGAAGCCTATAGATACCCCCCATACCATCAACAAGCACCTACACCAAGGCCTTATGCATATCAAGGATACAATCAACCTCAACTGATACTAGGACAACAACCACATCACCCACAAAATGTTGTCCCAGTGAAAATCGCTCAAATTGAAGAGAATCCTGAAAGAGAAATAGTACCAACAACCCCATTGACTAGTACTGATACTTATGATCAATCTTATGACCCTAGTCAAGAAAGTTATTACACATACAAAAATGCCATGGTAGATTATGGACAATCCGATGAGCCATATACATATGGATCTGATAGTTATGATGGTTATCTCGGATATGATCAGGACTATGTGTGATTAATGTACACTACTCCTAGAGCCCCAGTACCACAACGGCCAATGAATAGACCACCTGCTCATAGAGGAACATGTTATAGATGTGGAGGTGATCACTTTATTAGAGAGTGTACATTGCCTAACCCACCACCACCTCAGAAAGTTTTGGAAGGCTACTGCAGTGATTGTGGTAGAGAACATCTTTTTAGAGATTGTCCTAAGAACCTAAATAAAATCAATCCCACTGCACAAATAAATGTTACAAAAGTGGTAGAATCATCAAGGAGTGATAAGGAATACATTTTTCCATTGAAAGCAATAACTAGGGCAAAAGCAAGAGAAACCCCAAGTAAATCCAAAGAAAATGATGACCCAGACAAAGAGTTGAACACCCCAACACCACAAGTAGTTGCAGATTCTAAAGAGTTTGAGAAAAATGCTAAATCTAAACGAACCCAAAGAGGGAAGAATCGCAGAGAAAAGATAAAACACAAGAGATCACAACAAAAGTTGGATAATGAGTCTAATAAGCAAGCCAAAGACGAGGAACAAGAACCTAAAGGAAAACCTGACAAGGAAACACAGAAACATCAAAGATAAGAGGCAGGATCAGTTTTAGCCGATCCAATGCCAGAAGATTTAGCCATGTGGATTAAAGCATATCAAGCACGAATAAAGGCAAGCCCACCCATCAAGCAACACGAAAGAGAATATCCAAGAGGTGACTTAGAGAAAGAGAGATTGGAAATATATAAGAAGTTAATTGAAGTGGCTCAACAAACCTTACAAAAACCTGTTCAGCCACTACCCAGCACAAGGATTTCCGAAGAAGAATTCCAAGAATGTGTAGCACCTAGTCATCTTAGGGAAGGAAAGAAAAACAAGATCTATGAAGAAAATTGGCATGAAAGTAAAGAAGAAGGATTCGTGATCCCTGAAGTAGATGTGGAATGGCCTAGAGACTTATGGGCAAGAGTTCAAGAAGATAGATGGAAGAAAGCAGAAGGAATCGAACCACCTTTTGAGGAGATAGAAGTAGTAGGCGAGCTTGAATTATCAATTCTTGAATTAAACCCAGAAAAATCATCTCAACTAGATGACAACAAAGATGAGGAAAGCAGTGTGAATGTATTACCAAATCATATGGGGGAGTATGAACATAGCTTTGAATTATATCATGTTTTCTCAATGAGGAGAAAGGGACAGAACCCATCAATCCAAACCTCTGACATAATACAACACCTTAAAAAAGTAAAAATACCATGTAGTCTGACTCTGGAAGAACTCTTGAAAGTGAAGCCTCAATTGAGAGAGAAAATCACCAACCAGTTAGAGACAAAGTCAGACAAAAGCGGGATGCGAGATGAAGTAGCCACTGTTAAAATCCCAATTGACAAGGTTGGAGATTTCATTGAGGGAGATGAAGGAAATATGTGCCTCCCTATCACTTATAGAGGATATACCACGAAATCCATATTAGATTCGGGAGCTGGAGTAGGAATTGCAACCAAAGAAATATAGGAGAAATGGGGAAACCCAACTTTATGACCAACCAGAATGAAGATTCAAATGGCAGATGGACACACAGAGCGACCCTTAGGATTATTGGAAAATGTATTATTTGCCACTTACGGAGTCGAATTCGAAAACACCTTAGCAATATGTCAATTTGAAAAGGCTAGAAATTATGAGATGATACTTGGAAGGCCTTTCATGGGACAGCTCAAGGTAGTGCAAGACTGGGGAAAAGACACAGTATATTTCCAGCATGGAGGAACGGCAACTAGGATAAACATCCATACTTACACTTATGTCCCTCCTCTACAATGGAACTCGATACACAAGGAAGACAATAATTTGTCCATTCATAGTGTATGATTGAGTAGTCAAACATGGATGAATGAAGATAATCACCTATGGATGTGTAAGGAAGCTAAAAGGGAAGAAGAAAGGAGACAAAGATGGCAGCCATGACAAGGAGTGTCTATACTTGTAGCATCGACCTATGAATGGACTGGACATGAGTTGTCCAATCAATTGGATCAAATCAAGAAGCTACATGAAACTAAATTACAGGTGGTAGGAGGCATTTATGCTACAAAAAGGTGACAAAAAGCATACTTTGATGCCCAAATCAAGAGTAAAGGTTTGAAAGAAGGAGATTTAGTTTTGGTATATACTTTAAAGCAACATGCCAAGAAGCTGCAAAAAAAGAGGATATGGACCCTTGGTGATCAATCGTATATCAACTAGCGGAGCCATCAATCTAGCAACCCTAGATGGAGAAGTACTACCGAATTATATAAGTGGTTGTCGAGTGAAGAAGTATTTAGAGCCATTAATAGAGGAGATGCTACCAAGACTTCTAGGAGCAAAGAGTAGACGAGAAGAAGAACGAAAAAATACATGAAGAAGCATGACAAGAAGCCCTAGAACGAATAAGGAAACAGAAATAATTGATGAGAGAGAGGGATGAAAGATATCGATTAGGTGAAGAGCCATCCCAATGGCTAATTTTAGAGCCTCAAAAACCCTAGGACATCAAGTGCGACAACCTTATTTGAACCTAGGAATGGGAACAGAGGAGTATCAACTAGCAGATGGCCTCATCGACACAAGAGCAGCTCTAAGCTGCATCAGATTTTCTTTGACCCATCAACCTAAGATCCAAATGCAACCCACCAAAGCACATTTGATTGGAATAGGAGGCAATATTATTGAATGCATAGGTGAGATAACCTTATCATTGCACCTAGGCAATAACACGATGCAACAAAAGCTATTAGTGTGCAACGATCAAGATCTATTAGAAGAACTTGTATTAGGTCAAGATTGGATATATGAATATGAGGTAACCATCCAACTAGCCTTGGGCTACATCTCAGCCAAGATAGGACATTGGGAAGTGTTTAGCTTATTAGATGAAAGACCAGTCAAATCAACTTGCTTAGCTCTGAGAGATCAATCAAGCATGCATGAAGGTGATTGTACATCTACCTCTACTGTGGATCCCTCACTTCCAAGTACTTCACCTGTGTTTACACCATTTATTGATCTCACACCTCCCCATCATCCATTGGACCTTTCAACTAACATCATTTCCATTGAGAGCTCTAGTGAGGAATTGAGTCCAAGAGCTACTAGTCATAGTAATCGACCCAAAACTTCCCACATTAGAATATATCCCATTCAAGGAACCAGACAGGCATGGATTACCAAATCAACTATTCCAACAAAGAAAACTAAATTGAAGACACTAGTACAAAGGAGGGATCCATCCAAAATGAAGTCAAAGGAGCAAGAAAGACGCAATAACCTGAAATTGAAGAAACAGGAGTACTCAAAGAAATCAACTCAAAGATATGTATGGCGAGCAAAGAAGAATCACAATATGATAGCTACACAAAGCACAAGAGGAGACAAAGTTACAGTCAAGAACAACAAAATAAAGCCGATTTGGATACCCAAATCTCGATAGCCATCTACAAACCCGCCAACAACTTCTTCCTGCACATAGCTTGAGTTCCATACATCTCAAATGTGCATGATAGGGCCACATTACAGGGCCATGCATTCAACACGAGATTCTCCTTCTACTCATTAGTGATGCACATTTCCCTCCCAAAGAATAGGAGAACACTTGTACAATATCCTCACATAACATAATTAAAAATAAAATACAGCTTCGGCTATTCACTAACATTTTTGTTTTCTTTCAGCAAAAAATAAGAAAAATCATATAAAAAAATCCCAGGTATTACCTTCCTTACACCCACGGGAAGGACGACACAAGTCACTTGAAAAATTGTTCGATTTATGGCGACTAAGTGGAAGATAAGTAATGCAACCACTTTTACACTGATTGTGGTGTGCTTTAAGTGCAGACGGCATCATCTGATTCGGAAGTTACGCATGAGGAAGAAGTCATGGTTCTTCCTTTGGAGTCAATTACAAAAGCAAGAGGTCATTGGTGCCACGAAGACCAACCGGTGGTAGACCTCATCTTTTTTGCCACAATCAAGATCATGGACAGAGACCATCAATTTCCATTGATGTCGCAAGATTTCCAAAGTCTGCAACATGGATTACCAAGCATTACGGATGCATGGACAAGGGCAGGAATTGATGCATTCTTATGACTACCAATTTACTTACTAGACTTTCAATTGTTGGAGATAGACGTCTGCGGAAGCACGCGAACAGCACAAGGAAGAAGAAGAAGCTTGGAGCACAAACACACAATACTGATTGTATTACTAGAGAATGTACAAAGATAAGTAGCCCATTAGGGCAATAGGCGTATGTACAAGCCGGGGGAAAAAAACCTCCTAAAGAGGGAAAAAAGTGCCCCGGCGGTCCTAGAGTGTTCACACACATCACTACCTAAATATATCAACAAATCCCCCCTGGGAGTGATGCGGTGAACAAGGAGCTGGCACTCATGTATAAGGAAGTGCCAAGCTATGTGGAAATCACTCCACAAAAGGAAGTAAGCCCAAAGCTTTGCGAAAAGCTTCAAACTTCTCCCTAGGCAGAGCCTTCGTGAAAAGGTTTGCAATGTTCTCCTGCGTGGGCACATATGCCAAGCTGATCTCCCCAGCAGAGAACCTCTCCCTGACATAGTGATAATGCACCTCAATGTGCTTAGTGCGAGCATGGAACACAGGGTTCCTCGCAACTGCCAATGCGCTCTGACTGTCAGTGAAGATGGTGGTGGCAGAAGACTGGCCAACACCCAAATCAGCCATAAGGCGTCTGAGCCACACACACTCAACAGTCGCTGTGAAAGCTGCCCTATACTCAGCCTCACAACTGGAAGTGGCCACAGTAGGCTGCTTCTTGCTCAACCAAGATATACATGAGCTACCAAGCATGAAGCAAAAACCACTGGTGGACACACGAGTGTCATAGCAACCAGCCCAATCTGAGTCAGAAAAAGCATGCAAATCTGGCGGTAGTGATCCCCCCTTGGGATAAAACAACCCAAGTGGCCGAGTACCACTCAAGTAGCGAAAGATGCGCTTAACCGCTTTCCAATGCGTGACTCCTGGGCAATGCATAAACCTGCTCATCTATGAGACAGCAAACTGAATATCTGGCCGAGTAATGCATAAGTAAATCAAGCATCCAACAGCCTGCTGATAGAGAACAGCATCAAATGCATCTCCAGCATCATGAAGACTCAATCGTAAACCTGTCTCCATAGGAGTGGCAATAGGCTTACAGTCTTCAAGGCCAAAACGCTGCAATAATGTGTCAATATATTTCGTTTGACACAAAGCCATTCCACCATCAACGTGCATAAACTGAATGCCCAAATAGTGATGCAAATGCCCCAAATCAGACATCTCAAATGAGGCATGCAAATCAGCCTTAACATCAGCAATATGTGTCTCAATAGGACCAGTGAGCAGCATGTCATCAACATAGACAACAATGATCAGAAGCACATCATTAGCACGTTTAACATATAAGGTGCTTTCAGTTGGACTGTTCTCAAAACCATGTGCAATCAGATAGGCATGTATCTTCTCATACCAAGCACGTGGTGCTTGCTTTAAACCATATAATGCCTTCTTTAACCTGCAAACCTGGTTTTCATGCCCTTTCTGCACAAAGCCACGGGGCTGAAAAACATACACTTCTTCATGCAAGTCACCATTCAGAAATGTTGTTTTAATGTCCAACTGATGTACATTCCAACCATGATGGGCTGCAAGTGCACAAATGCTCCGAACAGTAGTCATACGGCATGTAGGTGCAAAGGTCTCATCAAAATCAATGCCTCTTTCCTGCGCATAACCCTTTGCAACAAGCCTAGCCTTATACCTGTCAACGGTACCATCAGGTTTACGCTTCAGCTTGTATACCCACTTAGTGCCAATGGCCTTCTTGCCAGGAGGCAAGTCACATAAGGACCATGTACCATTCTTCATTATAGCATCATATTCAGATTGCATAGCAGCCATCCAATTTTCTGAATTTTGTGCTTCATCAAAAGAAACAGGCTCATTCTCATCACAGAGACTAGATGCAGCCATAACTTAGCAATCTGATGCAAAGGAGGCACTATGAGAGCCTGAACGAGTACGATATGACAAAGGTGCATCTAATTTGCTGTCACGCAAAGTCTGCACCAGCCATTTTGGCATAGTTTTTGCCTACTCAATATGAGCTCTCTCATCAGCAAGTGCATCATGTAAATCTGCATCAAAAATGGAATGATCTGCATCATCATATGAAACCTGCAAAGGCTGAAAAGTTGCCTCATTGGGACCAGCACTAGCCTGTCCACCTGTAAAAAGAGGCATCAAAGTATCATACATGTCTTTGGAGCTAACAGATGTCTCCTTAGTACATGAAAGCAATGGCTGAATAGCATCTTCCACAAAGACAACATCACGGCTAACCAGAATGCGTTTAGTCTGTGGATGATACAGACGATAGCCTTTACTTTCAGAACTGTACCCAACAAAAATACATTTTACTGCCTTATCATCCAATTTTCTACGATGTTGTTCAGGCACTAATGCATATGCCAAACAACCAAAAACACGCAGATGAGCAACAGATGGCTTGCGGTCATGCCAAGCCTCATATGGAGTGATAGACTGCAACGCTTTAGTGGGACACCTGTTCAGTACATATGCTGCACACATGACAGCCTCAAGCCAGAAACTATGTGGTAAAGCCTGACCTTTGACCATGCACCTCGCCATCTCCATGAGTGACCTGTTCTTTCATTCAGCAACTCCATTCTGTTGAGGTGTATACGGTACTGTACACTGGTGTTTTATCCCACGTTCAGCCAGAAATGCATTAAAATCTGAAGACATATATCCCCCCCCTCGATCAGAACAGAGGGTGCCCATTTTACATGCTGACATATTTTCAGCCAAAACCAAAAACTGTTTGAAGCACATGAACACTTCGGACTTTGCTTTGAGTGGATATACCCATGCATGCCTGGAAAAATCATCAATGAAAGTCACGAAGTAAAGGTAATTTCCAAAAGAGGGTGTCTGCATAGGACCACAGACATCACTATGTACAAGCTTCAATTTCTGCGTAGCCCGAACTGAACCATCTTTTGGAAAGGAAGAATGCTGCATTTTGCCCAAAATACAGCCTTCACAAACATGTTTTCCAGGTGC
Source organism: Ceratopteris richardii (assembly GCA_020310875.1). Lineage (NCBI taxonomy): Eukaryota > Viridiplantae > Streptophyta > Polypodiopsida > Polypodiales > Pteridaceae > Ceratopteris > Ceratopteris richardii. The sequence goes on along the minus strand of CM035414.1, from coordinate 85,399,219 downwards.
CTCAAGTTTGGGCAAAGAGGACACCATTTCAGATTTCTGCAGGCGTAACAAACTAGCAAAATTCAGATGACCAAAGCGTGCATGCCAAAGCTTTGCATCTGACATAGCCTGAGAATCATGAACTGCACATGCCGAATCATTCATAGATCTTTCATAGTCTATGAGCTTATACAGCCCACGACATAAGATGCCAAAAGCAATAATCACATCACCATTTGAGAGATCATGGACTGTACACCTGTCATCAACGAATTTCACAACCAAGCCAATCTTGGCTAATGTAGAAGCTGATAACAGGTTCTTTTTGATCCCTGGCACAAATAAAGCATCTGACAAAGTGAAAGAACTACCATCAGCAGTAGTCAGAATGATCTTACCAACTCCCATAACAGGATAAGAGGAGTTATTGGCGCATGTGACAGTATTCCCTGTAGGGGCAGGCTCGAGTGAAGAGAAGAAACTGCGCTGCGAGGTAATATGTTTGGTCGCCCCACTGTCAAAGTACCAAACATCTAAGTCTACTGCAGACATACACTGATCATGAGAAGATGGGTCAAAACTGCAGATAGTAGTAAACGCCCATTCTTCTTCCTGCACAAGATTTGCAGACTCTGTTTTTGGTGTAGAGGCCTCTGCAACAACCATTCCAGCCTCTTTCTTCTTTGCCTCTTTAGCAGCCAGCTTTGGACAGTTCTTTATAATATGATCATTTCCTTTACAGTACTTGCAGAACAATTTCTGCTTTTCTGATTTCTTTTCATCTTTATCCTGGTTCTTCGATTGTGCAGCATTTGCAGATTTTTGCTTACTAGTAGAAGAGCTCCATTTTCCTTTGCCCTTCTGACTAGCCAGGAAAGCTTGATCTGCAACACGCATAATGGACCTGTTCTGCCTGGACTGATCTTCCTGCAACAGAACAGAGACTAATTCCTCAAATGACAAGGCATTCGGATTGCCTTTCATCATCAACCGAAGAGTAGAGGCAAAACTCTGATATGAATCAGGAAGACCATTCAGAACGGTCTGCACAAGTGAGCTATCTGGTATAACCTCATCAGCAAAAATCAATTGTTCCTTCAGGTCTTTGATCTTTGTAAGAAAACTGTCCATAGAATCACCTTCATTCATGTGCTCACTCTCCAACTGTTTTCGGAGGTAAGCAACACGAGCCTCATTCCTAGCCTGGTACAAAGTGGTAAATGTATCCCAAGCATCCTTTGTTGTTCTGCAAGAGCGAATGTGAGGAATAATGGCACGTTTGACAGACAAGGCTATCAATGCATGTGCGTGGGCATCTCTTCCATCCCAACGAATCTGCTCTACAGTAGGTGCAACAGAAACAACAGCACGAACAGGAATCTGCGGAATATCATCTTCGACACCATCTTCATCAGCTCCAGTACCTCCAACACCTGTATTTGTAGTACCTGTAGTCGCAGGTGTAACAGGACGTCTTTCAACACCCTGCACAATGTTCCACAGTCCTTTTGCAACCAGTACATGTCGCATCATATAAGCCCATAATGGGTAGTTGGTACCATCCAACTTATCCTCAACAGCCAACATACGGAATACATCACTGCTTTCAGCCATGGTCGTGACTAAAATACCTTGATGCAGAAATTTGACTGTATCTCAAAAAGTTGAACGGAACTGCCCAGACGAGTTCTGCTAGACCTGTAGCAGACTTTGAGACGCTTAAACTGGCGAACAAAAGCTGGTATATACCTTTGGCACAAAAGGATGAAATAGCCTGCACAAGCACTGTGATAGTGTGTCCGGAGGTCAAAACGAGCTCAGATCACGATTTCGGCACCACAGAGCAAAACAGTTTTGATCAAGGAAACACCCTGAGTATGCTCACCAAATTTCGTGCGAATCTGAGACTGCAAACGGAGGAGTGTCGACGGCGCCCTAGAAGAAGCGACGACCTGCTCTGATACCAATTGTTGGAGATAGACGTGTGCGGAAGCACGCGAACAGCACAAGGAAGAAGAAGAAGCTTGGAGCACAAACACACAATACTGATTGTATTACTAGAGAATGTACAAAGATAAGTAGCCCATTAGGGCAATAGGCGTATGTACAAGCCAGGGGAAAAAAACCTCCTAAAGAGGGAAAAAAGTGCCCCGGCGGTCCTAGAGTGTTCACACACATCACTACCTAAATATATCAACATCAATGATGTACCCAGGTGATGAACACATTGCAGGCAGTAGTGGATATGCCATCAGTACAAGAAGCTACAGTTCTTAACAAAATGGGAGAATGGAAACATGTTCGATTTACACATGAGCTTATCAACAAAGATTTTGGATGGAATCAACACAGCCTAACAAATCTCAGAAATGAATGTCACGATGCTAAAAAGAAGACCTTTATGGAAATCAATAGGACAGATATTGAAGAGTCAATTCATGTGGTGCATCAACATTTCTGTTTCCCAAGCATGAACTGATATACAACGCCTCAAAAGATTGTAGTTCAATTGCTATCTCATGTTATGAGGCAAATCGAGAACAAAGTCAACTTTACGCCATACATACAAGAACATTTATTTGAAGCTAAGAAGAAATGGGACCATAAGAAGTTTTTAATTGGAAGCTCTGCCTTGACACTATTGATCTACAATGCACTAGAAATGAAGGAATGCTTATGAGTAATGCCAACGTCTATTGAAATGGCCAAGTACACAAAGATGGCCACTGTACCACAGAAGAAGAAAGAGCTAAAGTTGGTAGAGGAAGTAGAGACCAGCTCTCAACCACGCATGAGAGGAACAAAAAGATTCCGAGAAATGAGTAAGGGTGAAGAGTCACTTCCTACTCCCAAAAGAGTGCATGTCTTGCCAAAGATCAAGCTTGAAGATTCAAAGCCTATTACAGAAGCAGAGTTGCAAGAAGCATTAGAAGCAACTCACCAATATATGGAAGGTCAAGTCAATCTGCCAATACAAGGGCATCATTATCACCAGTCCCATAAAGACATGCCTCAAGGAAGGAAATTATTGAAGTCTGACACCTATAAAGAGTTGGGATTAACAACCTCAAGTTCATCCTTAGAAGCTAAAGAAGATCAAGACACATCTATGATGAATGTGGACATTAAAAGTGATTCAAAAGATGATGGTAATTGGGAGGAATTGAATCAAGTCACGGATGACTTTGGAGTGGAAGGTACAAAGATAAACCAAACTCTCAATGACACTATCAAGGACACAACAAGGCAAGCATCACGTAAAGAATGAATTGATGTATTCAAAATGAATGAAGAGATGAACATTCAACTCATAGAGACTCACTTAGATGGAGAGGCCCCAATAAAGAGACCAAAGGAAGAGAAAGAACAAGAAGAAGTGGAGGAAATCGGGCCATTCACACCAATCAGAGTTGTAGCAGAACCCTCTCCATTAGATGTCACTTTTCTAGGCAGTGCTACAAAATCGACCACAAATGAAGAAGAGGAAAGAGAGAGAGAAGTGCACCTTTAGATAAGACAACCACACGATGAAACTATACAGGTGGAACAAGGCAAAGATGTTCAAACAGAGGAAGAACCAAGTATCCCCAAAACATGGTTAAATGTGGATGTAGCTCAATTAAAGTCGGTGGTGAAGCAAATGATACAAACGGCTATGGACACACAACAACAAATGCTCGAAGTGGATGTAGACTATGACACGGCCATGAGAGAGAGAAGCCATTTCTAGGTAATGAGTGAAAACTTGTCTGCACAATTAATTCCAGCTCAAAAGGCACTCTTGACAAAGGAAATAGAGGCTCAAGGAGCCAAGGATAAATGCACCACTTTAACAACAGAGAACCAGAAGCTTCAAGATCAACTTAAAGAGATACAAAGCAATTATGAAGCAGGAGAAGCAAAAAAGCCAAGAATGAATGCCAGAAGTAAGCTGCTTGGAACTCAAATCAAAGTATACATGGAGGAAGAAGACAATTTAAGAACAAGAAATAAAGAACTTATGAATGCAATATTGTGCAACCAACCCATAGAAGCATAAGCAGCGACCGCAAGCGACACAAAGGCATTGGAAGATCAAATCGTGAAGTATGAAGATCAGCTAAAACAAGAGCAAGTTATTAGAGAAGAACGGGAAAGAAAGTATATGCATTACACTAACGAACTCAGAAAGCGATGGAAATCGGCTGAAGGTATAAACTTCTGGTGGTATATAATGAAGACATCGATCAAATAGCTTCCATAAGAACTGAACTTTTGACTGCTAAAGAAACACTAACAGAGGCTACCAATGACATCAAAGCAAAGGATGAACTCATTGCACAATTAGAAGCTCAAATAAAACAACAGGCAACAACGGGGACACCAGTAGTTCCAAGCTCCAAAGAGACTATGGTGGAAATTAAGGTACGTACTCTTTCTCCTCCCATGCATCATTCACCTATAAGGGAGGAAGAAGAGCCAAACACTGAAAGCCAAGATCGGGCTATTGCAGAACTAAGCGGATAGAAGCGAGCACTACTGGTGTTCCAACTTACAAAACAATTTGAAGATCAAGTGATTAAAGTCATGAAAGAAGCACAGATCGAAAATAAAATCCTCGAGCAAATTTTGAAGCCATTTAATATACCTTATGGCTTGCTAAAAGAAGAAATGAGACAATATATCAAGAAAATGACTAATAAAGAACTGGATCAGGATCTACAATTCACTTTACAGACATTTATGTATACACAGGTCGAGTTTGACAAAGCAGATCCGATTTGGAGGCAGAAATTTTTGGAAATGAATCCAACTTTAAGGGTACATTGGGAAGCATCACCATATGTACTTCAAGTGAATCCTGCTTTTTTCCCAATACTATGAAGACGTACCTGGACGCAATTTTGGGAAGCACAATGCCAAGGTACATTAAACAATCATTGGCTAAATTATTTGTTACTGCCTAGTCCTCCACAAAACTATCTACCAACAAAATAGTATCTGGTAAAGACCATAGAATTTTGGCTATCTAGATATGCCATAGTGCTAGATTTAACTATCAAAATGACAAATAAGATATTGAGCATGCTCCTCACAGTTCTAAAGGTATTCAAACATGTGTAGTATACATTTTTAAATTTTATTGGCATTAATCAAGGAGCATATGCTTTAGTTTTTTATTTATCTACAACTCCAAGCAGACTTACGATTATGGCACTATATTCACGTCTCATTTTCCTTCTGATTCCATACATGCAGACCTTCGAGGAAGTGTTTTTTATAGGTTTTTTGAGATGGACTTAGAATTTTTTATCAAGATCACTTCCAACTTAAATGCTAGACCGATAGCCTATGAATTGAGCTTCTTTGCAGATCATCGACAGGCACCAGGTGATGGAGTCAAATCATCTCAATGGCATGAACTAATGGTATGTGAAGCTAATTTGCTAAATCATAGAGAGCAGAAAGTGATTCAAATGTACTCTCGTCGATATCTCAAGCCTGTCAGGGACGACAGAGTTCAAGAGGGGGTGGTGTTGAAGGAGAATCAAGCAGAAAGAAAAGACAAATAAGTTCAAGACAGAAGCTTCATTAAATAGAATATATCTGAAGACATATCTTTGTAGGAAGCCCCGTAGGGGCACACAACATCCATCTCTGCATAGAGCCCTGCAGGGGCACACAACAGTGGAAAGTATGCAACGGGCAAGGACGGATCAAGGCCAGCAACTACCCATGATGAAGTGCAAGAAGATATTCGGCGGATCTCGAGCCCCAGAAGATGCTTCAACCTCTTGATCTTCGAGAGGTCCATATCGAAGGTTAGAAATCCAGACCTTCATACCTTCCACTGGTTGCATGCATGGCATCTCGACTTAACACAACAAAATCCAATGCAACAGGTCCCGAGTTATGATCAGTTTCTTGACTATGGGTAAAACTATATCATTACGACTTCCACAGGAGCTAGTAATGGTCAACTATAAAAAGGCTATCAGTTAATAAGGAACCAGATCGACTACAGGCACAGAACTAGACACAAGAAGCAAAGCCTGTTAAGGGATGACAGAGACAATGAGGGGGAGAGTGTTGTAGGGCAAAGAAGAGAAGAGATGCAGAGAAAAAGAAGGGCCTCAAAAATTTTCGGACACTTTATTTTCGTAACATAGTCACCTTTGTAATATCTTTTTCGATGTAAATGTACTATAAGAGTCCTCTAGATGCATATCTAGAGATATATGTATCATTATCCTTGTAAACTAGTAGGAAATTAGTCTTTTTGTCAATAAAATGTCGGTCTCTTGTGTGAAAGGACCATTTTTAGGGCACATGTATATAATTCATTTTATGACTCTTTGTAAGGACTTTTTGCCATTGTGAGAATCAAGAACACATAATTTTGAGAATCTCCTCTCTATATCTTCTTCCATTGTGAGCTTGCATTTTGTAAGGACTTTTTGCCATTGTGAGAATCTCCTCTCTATATCTTCTTCCTTGTGAGCTTGCATGCATGTATGTGGCTTGAAAAGAGTGCTTTGAAGTGTTGTCTATCCATGGTAGTGCTTGTTTGTTGTTGGTAATGTGTGTGCAAAGTTTAGAAAGTGCTGAAGCATAGGTAGGTCTTTCCCACGGCTCAGTACTTTGCTAATAGCTTGAAGCAAACGTGTTAGAATCAAGTGAAAATATGACCATTGGATGCGTCTTCTTGAGAGCTTCAAAAGCAATCCATTGTTTGCGATATTCTAAGTTCGGAGCTGAGAGAAAAGCTCGATTTACTCTTAGCTACGGCTCTAGGTGTCGCAACACCATAGCCGACCATGAAAGCTTTGAATGTGATAGTTTACGCTTGTTTGCACCTTTGTTAGTTCACATTTGCATTGACCGTCATTTGAATGCATGTCCTCATACACTCGGCTAGGTTATGATACTTCTTCGATTGATAATTAAAGCGTGAATCCCCACTATATGCACTTGTAGGGGATTGAGGTATAGTCTCTTTCTCCTCAAGTCCCTAAGTCGATATTTAGGTACACAAATTCGCACAAGAGTTATGGATAGGGAAGCCACCATATTATGATCATCTTCGAGTTTTTGGGTATGAAGCATATGTTCATATACCCAAGAATCTTAGACAAAAGTTGGACCATAAGTCAAAGAAATGCATTTTTCTTGGATATGGTAGAGAAGGACAATTTGGATATCGCTTATGGGATCCTAAAACATGGTTAGCGATTAGAAGTAGTGATGTCATTTTCAATGAGTTTAAGATACATAAACAACCCATTAAGGAGGTTGAAGTGAGAAGAGTGGTGTTTGAGGATACTAGTCCTCTAGTTAGCATGCACAAAAATGTTGCACATAGGGACATTCAAGAGAATGTGCGATCAGATCAGTCTACAGATGTTCTTGTTCAACAACCATTGAGACGCTCTGCATGTGTCTCACATCCACCTGATAGATATGTTACATGTTTAAATTTTGTTATGCTAACAGATGCCGGTGAGCCTTCTTGCTACAAAGAGGTTATGCAGACAAAGGATCATGTCAAGTGGGAGTGTGCTATGAAGACTGAGTTGGATTCTATTCACAAGAATGGTGTACTTATGATTTAGTACCTTTGCCAAAGGGCAGAAAAGCTTTTCCATATAAATGGGTGTATAAGCTGCAATTCACATCAGATAGTGCTTCTCCAAAGTATAAAGCACGACTTGTTGCAAAGGGTTTTAAGCAGCAACATGGTGTTGATTTTGAGGAAATTGTTTCTCTAGTGGTCCAGATGACTACCCTACGCATGTTGCTTGGATTTGTTGCAATGGAGGACTTAGAGCTAGTCCAAATGGATGTGAAAATTGCTTTCTTGCATGAAGATCTTACAGATGAGATCTATATGGAACAACCAAAGCGTTATGTAGTTCCTGGCAAGGAAAGTCTAGCTTGTAAGCTCAAGAAGAGCTTGTATGGACTTAAACAGTCCCCTAAACAATGGTACCAAAATTCTGATGCTTTTATGAAGTCTCAAGGCTATTCTCAAAGCAATGAGGATCATTATCTATACACAAAGAGATGCTCAGATGGCAACTTGATATGCTTGATACTTTCTGTCGATGATATGTTGATTGTTGGGAAGTTCTCTTATGACTTGTCAATTCTCGAAAAGAGGTCGAGTCAGACATTTGATATGAAGGATTTGGGGGATGCCAAACACATTCTTGGCATGTGCATTACTCATGATAGGAGTAAAAGATGCATATACTTGTCTCGAAGTGAGTGCATATCCAAAGTACTTCACAGGTTCAATATGCAGGGTGGAAAGGCATTGAGTACACCTTTACCCACATATCTGAAATTGAGCAAGAATGATTGCCCCAAATCAGATGAGGAAAAGGAATTCATGACCAAAATTCCCTTTTAGTCTGCTATTGGTAGTCACATGTATGCTATGGTAGCTACAAGACCAGACATTGCATTTGCAGTGGGAGTTGAGCAGATATATGTCTAATCCCGGCAAGAAACATTGGGAAGCAATCAAGATGATTATGAGATATCTAAGTGGCATTAAGGACAAGTGTCTATGCTTAGGTAGAGGGAAAGCATTCATTATTGGTTACATAGATTTTGACTATGTTGGTTGTGTAGACAATCATAAGTCTACATCAAGGTACATTTTTCATTTTGCTGGAGGTGCTATCTCTTGGGATCTTGTCTTCAAGAATATACATTTGTTTCCACCACAGAAGCAGAGTATGTTGCAACAAGTGAGGCATGTAAGGAAGCATTGTGGCTTTCTCATCTTGGTTGTGATACGGTTTTACCTCAGCATGTACCTCGTTTGCTCAGTGTCAATTAGAGTGCCATTGCTTTGGCTAAGAATCTGATCTATCATGCAAAGACCAAGCACATTGAGGTGAGGTATCACTTCTTTAGAGTTTGCTTAGCCACTGAGCGCATTATTCTTGAGAAGTTTCACACACTCGATAATGTTGCACATGCTTTGGCTAAAGCTCTACCATAGGATAGCTTTCGACATTGTTGTTACTTGATGGGGGGTTACTTGATTCATGATCTTACACAGTCAGTTGTATACTGTGTAACATGCCCATCCGGTGGGAGGTATAGTTTTTATACTTACACTGAGGTATTCTTTATCATTATTTATTTTTCTCCCATAGTTACTTTGGCCATATTGGCCATTAGTGAGAGATTGTTATCGTTAGTGTCCATGTGAAAGGCCAAATGGCCACGGGACACTTCTTTGCATATGTTCTTGAATAAAACATATAGTGGTCTATTCAACCACGGACTCCAAATGGACACCGGACACTTCTTTATATATGTTCTTGAATAAAATATATAGAGGCGTGGTTAGCCACATACTGTAAGTTCGATCGCATTTGTAAGACCTAAGAAGTCTATCTTCGTGCTCCCTGTGTACTGTGTTTTTTCTTGCGTATTCTGCAACCTCTGTGCAGAGTACCATGTGCAACCCTAGGAGCTCAATTTTCTACTCTAAGGATATCGTCGTGAAGCTCTTGAGAAGGAGAGCGCACTATGGTGCATCACCATCAAATTACTTTAGAGACCTATGCTGAGATGTTTTTTATGGGTTCTTGGAAGTAGAAGGCTTCGGTGTATGCTTCTTCTTGTAGCAAAATTTTTCCGAGTGCCTTGTTTTTCCACAGAAATTACAATTGAATTTCTTCGATGAAGTGTTGGAACCTTGCTTGGGTGCATTGCGAGTATTATGAATAGCATATTTGCCCTTGTGGAAGGGTCCCTTATGTTGGTGCATTTTACCCAAGCCTACATGCTTGATATATTTGATATCATCCTCATTTGTAAGTCACATGAGTAGTCATGTGAACACCTCTTGTAAAAGAGTTCATTTTTATCTCTTGTATTTGAAAAAAGAAAAAAGGAAAAGGATGGCTTACCTCATGCATGATGTAAAAGCAAATTCGTGGCTATAACTACCAAAATCATGAATTTTTGAGCTGAGGGAATATCTCCTAACTTTGAGGATCACTTTTAGGTGGAGCCATTCGAATTCGAATTCAAAACTCCCTCCAAGAATAGCTATAAAAGGAGCAAGAAGGAAGAGGCGATTAGCAAGCCTTGTACGTGACCACTTCATATCATTTTGTAGAGATTGAAGAGCTTAATCCATAGCTCTATCATTCTACTCCCATTGTGCAAAGATTCATTGCCAATGTGGTTGTAATCATATGTGAATCTATACATTTATTATCATCTACTTCTCTGTTTTGTTCTCTGCTATACTAACTCAGAGCAGTACCTTCAGAAGGTCATATCTCGATTTTTACTAAACATTTTTCAGTGATTTAACATTCGTTGGATAGCTCTGACTGTCTATTTTCTGCATATAAATTTTCAAGGTTATTGGATTTATAGTTTTGGAGATATATGCATTTTACTGCTCACTGGTCTATCTCTATAGAGCCCCGAGAATGGTGGGCATGTTCCAGAAATTGATAAATGTTGTTCTCAGTGCTCAGTCCATCATTTGAAGTGTTTTAACTTGGATTGGGAAGCTTGCTAAGTCTATTTGCTATGCCCAAAAGGACTTTTTCTAATTCCTTCCAGGTTGAGAGCACTGTTCATTTTTTCCAGCAGGTGTATGTCCAAAAATAGCAAGTTTTGGGAGCTAGTCATTTCGCAACTAGTCTGTCTTGACTTAAACTTTTGGGATACATGTTCCAAAGTACTTGGCTGATATTTTGGTGGATTTAGGAAGCTTAAAGGGTATACTAATCAACTCTGAAGTCTCAGTTGGCTGGTGTGAAGCTGGTTGTAGCAGCACCTACTCATCTTTGGATTGCATCCACCATCTCTCTTCACACCTTAGGCTTCATGGCTATCTCTTGTGAGGAAGTTGACTTTGCTCATGATTCATGGAGGAGCAAAGGTCGACGAACCTCTTCCCAAGTTAGAACTTGAATCTGTTCTACAAAGTGGTCAGAAATGTTTCATAGGACCTAGGAAGCTTGTTGAGCAATCTTATAGCCATGTCTTCAATTGAAATTTTTCATCCATAAAGTTCTAACTTGCATTGATAACCTTCAAATTGGTCTATCACTTTTTGTGATGGTGTCTTGTGGACGTATAGTGAGATTGGGAAAGTCGGCCTCTAGAGTATAAATCTTAGAAGGTGTTTATCTTCATATAGATTTGCTAGAGTATCCCAAGATTCTTTTGAAGTCTTACATGTAGTGATGTGACCCTTTGTCAATTCATCACATGCGAGGAGATGTTGGCCTAATGCGCGCTTGTCCTTTACATTCCAAGCTTCTAGATCGCTTTCCTTATCAAGTTCTCGTTATGTTCCTTCAACTACCTTGTACAATAGATTTGTATAGAGGTAGGCACTAATGGTGTCCTTCCATAGGTTATAATTCATGCCATTAATTTTTTCATCTTTCAGTATGAATATGGGCACAAAGGAGGGTAAATACAATTGACTTGAGGATGTTGCACTTGAAATCATTGACATTATCATCATTGAAATGAAGTCACCACACTTACGATAAAAATTGGTTCACCAAATTGAATTGGGGTAGGGGTGGGGGAGCTTAGAGTAGCCCTATACTTGCACCAAAAATGAAGTAGATACCTTGGAGAGGGGGGGATTAGAGTAGATGTACACTAGATAATGCAAGAGAGGCACCTTAGAGGGTGGGGCTTAGAATAACTTTATGCTTGCACAAAAATCAAGACAAGTTGACACGAGAGGAGGGCTTAGAGTAGCCTGTTGCACATGAAGGTACCCTTAGAATAGGCTGGGGAACTTAAGAAATTGTGTGGGTGGGCTTAGATTAGCCTCCAACCCACAAATGCACATGCAAGAGACCTTCTTCCTATATTCTTGCCATACAAAAAGGGGACACTTAGTGCCAAAAGTGTGCAAAAATAGAGGTGTGATACCCTAAAAAATAGACCCCTTTTATACAAAGTGATCAACGTAGGCCTATAGTGAGGGATGAACCGCACTGAAGGATGGGCACTTTTAAAAGATGTGCAATTTATTCAAAGTGTACTTGATGCTCAATCTTATCCTTATGAGATTTTATTATGAGATAAGCTAATTATGTTTGAAATCCACATGGAGGTGCATTCTAGTAGCATTGATACAAGAAAATCAAATTTTATGTATCATCTTGCTCTCCCTGTCAAGTGCATGATAGATCTACATGTGGTGATTTTAAAACTAGCAAACTTCAAGCCACAAAAATACAATGTATTTGAAGTCGTTTGAGGAGGGAATACATAATTACTTATGCCATTCAACAAGGCTGCGTGCCAAAGATAGAAAAAATGGATTAGCTAGGTTAAAAAAATTTGGCAGAGCTCTTTATATCTCTCTCTCACACATTCTTGCATTGTGGTGCACCTTCTTTGTATGACAAAATGGCACAGCTGGACTCGGCCTGTATTTTGTCTATACTGCCAGTTGTGCCTTGGGACCTGACAACTACAGGTAGCTAAGACCAAATGATTGACAACTTTCTTGAATGAATTGAGAAGTTTTTCCAATGCTGCCTACTGTTGGAACACAACAATCACAAATTGATGATTACAAAGAGCTTGAAGCAATTCTATGATCAGATTGAAGTGAAAGAAGTCATTTGAGAAAATGAAGAGATCTCAGAAGTGAAGCTTGTAGACATATGTACACTACAGTTGGAAATTCTTGTAATTTGAGTATAGATAATCCTTAGGATGATAAGGAGTAATGTAATAGACGCAGAATAAGTCTAGAACCATATGTATATAAGTCAATGATGTGAAGAAATACATGAGATAGAGAGTAATTAGAAGACAAGTATCATAGAGATAGATGTGAAGAGAGTCATCTTCATAAAATAGCGACGAATATTTCGTAGATTTCTCTCAGTCTGATCACGTGGATCAGAAACCCTTTTGTACACATCTAATCTAGAAGCTAATGAAGCTATGTTCAAAGTCTCATGGTCTAATTCCTTTCATGTTGTGAGTATAATCAATAGGAACATGTGTATGTAAAGTCTGCAGGTAGATCTCTAAAAGTTGTGCACTTTTTCGTGTAAAAGTTTTGCTTAGATCTCCATGCACAGCGTAAAGTTTTTGATGAGTAGGCATTCAAAATCTAAGTTAGAAGGTAAAGAAGCTATGGCTAAAAGCATTTAGCAAAATGGGATCTGTGCTATGAGAAATCAACCTTAGAACTTACCTATGTCAAAGTCGCTTGTTCAGGAAGTCAGTTTTGACATACTCATGATCTTAAGGATCAAATTAAAGTTTTAATGATTCTTTTGAAGGACTAATGGTTGATATGATTGCGCAAAGGTAGTGTGGAGATATGTGCATCATTGGTTTGAAGAAATATGAAGATATGTGTAGGTAATGAAGTCAATCTTTGAAGCAGATTATTGAAGGATGAAGATTTTCACTCAGAGAAGTGATAGTTGAAAGTTTTGGTAAATGAAGATAACATTTGTGTAAAGTTTGGTCCATAACTAATATAGAGGTGATCTTAAATCAGTATAGATCAAACCTTTGGAGATTTAGAAGTCTCCAACAGTGGTATCAGAGCTGAAGGTGCAATACAAGTGAAGTAAAGAGCATTGGAAGTTCCGACTATTGCAGACATTGAAGTTTTTTCAAATTGAATGAGCACATGATCAAAGTCTGGAAGAAAACCTGAAGGAGAACCAAGCACAAGTTCAAAGGATCAAGAAGGATTAAAGCTTTATACAAAAGGTACACTATATCATCATAAATCTTAGTAATTGCAGACAGAGAATATCAAAGATGGGAGAAAGCTTGCAAATTGATAAGCTAGATAGGGAGAACTATCCAGCCTGGTCCATGAGGATGGAGGCACGCCTCATGAGTAAAGATTTGATGGCATTCATTACAGGAGAAGAAGAAAAGCCTGAGTTTGAAGATCCTAGTGTTCCAACTAGGGAACAACTTGCAGATTTGAAGAATTGGATGAGAAAGGATGCTCAAGTTAGGAGCATCATTTACATGGCTGTAAATGATTATCTTCTACCTCACATCAGAGGATTAGAAAGTGTAACAGATGTGTGGAACGCTTTGGAAGAGCATTTCCAAAACACAACCAAGTCAAGGAAGTCCTCATTATGGGCAGAATTCACAACCTTCAAGAAGAAGAGCTCACACTCAATTTCTGATTAAGTGGCAAGAATGAAGGATATTGCAGATCGCTTGGGAGCAGTAGATGAAGACATTGAAGAGGATAAGTTGGTAAGGCAAATACTTACATGTCTGAGAGGAGATGAGAAGTGGAAGCCTTTTATATTGTCCATAGAATTGTCACTAGATCACTTTACTCCTGATCTTAATCAATTGCTAGGACACATGCTAACTTTTGAGCAGGACATTAAGGGAGACAATGATAGGAGTGCAAGTCAAGCTATGTACTCCAAGGACAAGAAAAAGAATGGCAAAGGGAAGCAGTCAACTGATGATGAAGGAACTTCAAGTCAAGCTAACTTTACAAAAGGAAAGATGAACTACGGAGGTAAAGGAAGAGGAGGTAAGAACAAAGATAATACTAAAGCTTGTTGGATTTGTGGCAGAACCAATCATTTGGCAAATGATCGTTGGTATAACAATCAAAATGGTGGAAGTAATAACCAGATCTTCAATCAAAGAGGTGGAGGAGGTAGAAACCAAAGAGGCAACTTCAGAGGAAGATGTGGTAGGACATCATATGCTCGAGGAGGTGGAAGAAATTTTCAACCTCAGTCCTACAACAATAATTATTATAATTATGCATCAGATCAGAAGGATGACATGAATCTTATCTTGAATGCAACTCATGAAGCAGTAGGAGAAGATCAAAGGGTGTTTTATATTGACTCAGGATGTAGCAATCATCTGACTGGCAATATATCATTGATGACTGATATGGAAGCAAAGGTGAATGGACACATTGTTCAAACAGATGACAACACCAAGCATAAAGTGTTGGATCAATGAAGACAAAGAGTGGAAGTACACTCTTGAGCAAGGTACTTTATGTTCCTACTATTCCTAAAAACTTGATAAGTGTAGGGCAAATTGTGGAGAAGGGATATGAAGTCAGATTCACAAATGCTGGTGTTTATGTGCAAGATCCAAATCAGGGATATAGAAATATTATTGCAGGTAAAAAGGAAGGAAGGCTATTTACTCTCAAAGTCCAAGGTAATGTGGGACATGCTTTATTTACTTATGGAAGTCAAAATATGTCTAAGTTAGACCTATGACATAAAAGGCTAGGTCATTTTAATGAGAGAGCCATAAAGGAAATGTCAAAGAATGATGTGGTGCTTGGTATGCCAAATGTTGAAGGTCAACACATGGTGTACAAGTGTGAAGCTTGTCAATTAGGTAAAGCACACAAAAGTTCATACACTAAATCAGGGTACAAGTATTCAAACATGCTTGAGTTAGTTCATAGAGATGTGTGGGGTCCTTCAAGGGACTATAGCATAAATGGATCCAGATATTATGTGTTGTTTGTTGATGATGCAACCAGATGGATTACTTTATATGTAATCAAGGACAAATCAGAAGTGTTCAAGACATTCAAGCATTATCATGCTTATGGAGAAAGGATTACAGGACAAAAGCTCAAGAGGTTGAGATCAGATGGAGGGGGATAGTATTTTTCTAAAGAGTTTGATGATTACTTGTGGAATGCAGGTATAAAAAGAGAAGTAACTTGCAGGTACTCCCCTCAACAAAATGGAGTTGCAGAAAGAAGAAATAGGACTCTTGTAGAGTTTGCAAGAGCAATGATGAAAGAAAACAATTGTCCAAATTACTTATGGGCAGAAGCTATCGACACTACAACATACCTTGTGAATAGGTTACCTTGTAAAGCTTTTGATGGAAGAACACCTTATGAAGCATGGTGGGGTAAGCGACCTACTCTTGATCATTATAAGGTACTTGGATGTTTAGCATATCCTTATGTTCCTTCACAATTGAGACATAAGCTAGAACCCAAAGCAGAGAAGTATGTATTTATTGGGTATGATGATAGACAGATGGGTTATAGATTGTGGAGTCCATCCACAAAGCAATTTCTTGTTACCAAATATGTTACATTTGATGAGCAAAGCACACGGTATAGAGGGCCAACAAATGATTATGCAGATGTTAAAGAAATACAAAGGAAAGGGAAGACAAAAGTAAGTGTGTATGAAGAAGATATTGATGATGTTGATTATAAAAGTAAATTGCAGGATAATGTTGAAGATGGGCCAAGATTTGATCCAGAATCAAATGTGGCTGAGTCTTCAAGAAGTGCAGAGGTCAGAATATCCTTGAGAGAAAGAAAAGAGCCCATCAGGTATAGCTATGATACATCTTTCCTAACAACAAAAGATTATGCTTACATTGTGAAGACAGAAGAGGATCCAATCACATATGAAGAAGCTAAAGCTAAACAGAATTGGGAGAAGGCAATGCAAGAAGAGTATGATGCTCTACTTGAAAATGAAACTTGGGAATTGGTGTTGAGACCAAAGAATCAGAAGGTCATTGGATGTAAGTGGGAGTATAAAACAAAAAGGTTTGCAGATGGGAAAGTGTCTGGATATAAGGCTAGACTTGTGGTTAAAGGTTATGCTCAAACTAATGGGATAGATTATGATGAAACCTTTAGTCCTATTGCTAAGATGTCTACAATTAGATCATTGATTGCTATTGCTGCTTGTAAAGGATGGAAGTTATCACAATTAGATGTGAAGAATGCATTTCTAAATGGATAGATTGCAGATGAAGTGTATATGGAGCAACCAGAAGGCTTCATGGATTTAAGTGGATCAGATTATGTATGTAAGCTCAAGAGAGCTTTGTATGGATTGAAGCAGGCCCCAAGAGCATGGAATTACAGGCTTGTTAAGTTTTTGAATGAATGTGGATTTCAAGCATCAAAGGCATATAGTAGCTTGCTAGTGAAGGCAAGTGAAAATGGACACATATACATGTGTATTTATGTTGATGATATTATTGTCACAAGTACAAATGCTCAAGTAATCAACGAGCTTAAGAACCAAATAGAGAAGGAGTTTAAGATAAGTGATTTGGGAAACTTATCTTATTTCTTAGGGATGCAGATTGTGTATACTCAACATGGAGTATATGTTACACAAGAGAGATACTTGAAGAATCTTCTGGTCAAGTTCAACATGGAGGATTGCAAGCCTTCAACCACACCATTGGAGGTAAATCATAAGCTAAGCAGATATGGAGGTGAAGAATTCAATGACATGAAGAAATATCAGAGTTTGGTAGGTAGTCTAATCTATGCTACCTTGACAAGGCCAGATCTATCATATGTAGTAGATGTGTTATCACAATTTATGCATTGTCAAAAGAAGACTCATTGGATTGCAGCTCAAAGGGTACTCAGATATATCAAAGGAACCCTAAGTGAAGGTTTGTATTATGGATTTACTTCTGATACAAGAATCAAAGTGTTTAGTGATGCAAATTGGGCAGGTGATTCAAATGATAGAAGATCTACTTATGGGTATCTATGTTACATTGGAGATAAATTAGTTTCTTGGTGCTCAAAGAAGCAACATACAGTTGTTTTGCCATCCACAGAAGCTGAGTATAAAGGAATGGTAGAGGCTGCAAAAGAAGTGATATGGTTAAAGACCTTGTTGAAGAGTTTTGGAACTGATCAGAGTGCTCAAATTACTTTTGGAGACAATATGAGTTCATTGTATTTGGTAGCTAACCCTGTTTTTCATGCCAAGACTAAGCATATAGAGATTCAGTATCATTTTTTGAGGGAAAAGGTACTTAATAAAGAGATTGAAGTGTTGTATACTCCAACAAAAGAACAAGTTGCAGATATGTTAACAAAAAGCTTGGATGGATCTAATCTACAAAGATTCAAAGAGATGGCAGGAGTAAAGAAGAATGGAATAATCACAATTAGTGATTGAGGGGGAGCTGTTGGAACAAAACAATCACAAATTGATGATTACAAAGAGCTTGAAGCAAGTCTATGATTAGATTGAAGTGAAAGAAGTCATTTGAGAAAATGAAGAGATCTCAAAAGTGAAGCTTGTAGACATATGTACACTACAGTTGGAAATTCTTGTAATTTGAGTATAGATAATCCTTAGGATGATAAGGAGTAATGTAATAGACGTAGAATAAGTCTAGAACCATATGTATAGAGGTCAATGATGTGAAGAAATACATGAGAGAGAGTCATTAGAAGACAAGTATCATAGAGATAGATGTGAAGAGAGTCATCTTCAGAAAATAGCGACGAGTATTTCGTAGATTTCTCTTAGTCTGATCACATGGATCAGAAATCCTTTTGTACACATCTAATCTAGAAGCTAATGAAGCTATGTTCAAAGTTTCATGGTCTAATTCCTTTCATGTTGTGAGTATAATCAATAGGAACATGTGTATGTAAAGTCTGCAGGTAGATCTCTAAAAGTTGCGCACTTTTTCATGTAAAAGTTTTGCTTCGATCTCCATGCACAGTGTAAAGTTTTTGATGAGTAAGCATTCAAAATCTAAGTTAGAAGGTAAGGAAGCTATGGCTAAAAGCATTTAGCAAAATGGGATCTGTGCTGTGAGAAATCAACCTTAGAAGTTACCTATGTCAAAGTCGCTTGTTCAGGAAGACAATTTCTGACATACTCTTGATCTTAAGGATCAAATTAAAGTTTTAATGATTCTTTTGAAGGACTAATGGTTGATATGATTGCGGAAAGATAGTATGGAGATATGTGCATCATTGGTTTGAAGAAATCTGAAGACATGTGCAGGTAATGAAGTCAATCTTTGAAGCAGACTATTGAAGGATGAAGATTTTTACTCAAAGAAGTGATAGTTGAAAGTTTTGGTAAATGAAGATAACATTTGTGTAAACTTTGGTCCATAATTGATATAGAGGTGATCTTAAATTAGTATAGATCAAACCTTTGGAGATTTAGAAGTCTCCAACACGTACATGTGCACACAACGGATGCCTCCTTAGTATTGTTTGGCTCACGATGAAGCATGAGCGTACGTTGGAGATGAAAACTCAACTACTATAGGTATAGAATTATCCAATTGTCTGTTGTATCCGAGAGATGGCATTTAGAGAGATGAGAGATGCTCTCTCTCTCTCTCTCTAAATGAGCAAATAATGCCTTATGTGTCTTTGCGTCAAGAGGTGACTAGAATGATATGGTATCGAGCATCGGGCTTGCAAAGGACAATAGTTCTTTCTCTATCGCTTTGTAGTGCAGAAAATTTGACTTCTGCTTCCTCTTTGGGAGAGAGAACACAAAAGGAAAATTTATTGATCCTCTATCACATAGAAGATGCCTCACATTCTTTCTCTATATCTCTCTTTGTGTGTCAGAGACTCATGCAAATTGCTCTCTCTCTCTCTGACGTGCTAGTGCACAAAAGTCAATTGATATTCATGGGCATGTTGGCTCAGTTTGAGTGTGTCCCAGCCATTGCTTTGTGATACAGAGAGACCATAGACTTCATGATTCTGATGCAGAAGAGATTGAAACACAAGACAAGAGATGTAAATAGTTATGGCACACTATACTTATTAGCAATATCTTGCTATCATGTTGCCCCTGAAGTTGGAGTGTAGCTATGTGTTGTAGTGTGTTTGGAGATCTTTCGTGACATAGCGAAATGCTTTCCTAGTGATGTTGCTTGGAGTGGTAAGTCTGTACCTCTCACTATTAGAGGCCAGGCACAAGTGCTTTGATTCTCTTGTTTGGACTTTCCTCTCCAATAGCCTTGTTCATGCTTGGACTTGCCTCTATGATAGCATCTATGTGCCAGCAACTCTACAACACACACTTGGTCGATCTGCAACAATTGATGGCAAGTGATTTTTCAATAAACAAAGTCCCACCAAATTGTGATATGGTGTGATGAATTGGAAAAATTTGTTGCCACACTTCATAGAAGCTAGAGAACCTTTTATTGACCCTATCTGTTCTTGGTTCCTCTAGTTCACATAGAAAACATGTGATGCTACAAAGAGGCATCACAATCGAGTATAATTCAAGGTTGAAGACATAATGATGAGTTTTAATCTAAACATATGAAGTCGTACACAATTAAAATGAAATGAGAAGAGGATGCACAAAATAAACGTGTCAAGTGATAAAGGCGGTACAAAATTGTCACAAAGACTATGGGAGGGAGGTAAAATGGGGTAAAATGCTGAAATACAAATGAATAAAAGGGTGGAAGGGTGGGCAAATGGGCAATGTAAAACCCAAAGAGAGCACAAAATGATGGCAAAAGGACCTCTCCCAATAAGTGGAGAGCCACAACACCAAACTCTAGTAGTGACACCTCCAAAACAACCACTAAATACACCACCAAGGCCTCCCCCTAGTGCTTTGATACCATGTGGAGAGTATACGCACAGAAGAAAAATGAAAGGAAAAGTGTACTCACAAAAGAAAGAGTGTGAGAGGCTTAACTAAGTAGACCAAGAAATGGGTAAACTCACATAGATTAGAAATGAGCTTGATACCAAGAGCATGGAGTAGGCTCCTGAAGCTTCTAACCAATTATAAATGGAGGGAGAGGCCCTCCTTATATAGATTTGGAAGAGGCTCTCCAAAGTACATCTCATGTGGGATAATTCCTCTCAAAGGAGAATGAATACAATGGTAGAAGCAAATGGCAAGTTACCCAAATACAAAAGAGATACAATATAAAATGGAAATAAACTAGAAATGGAGTGCCTTCTATATACAAATGGGGATGCACTCATGTGGATACAAATGGAGATGATGTAGGAGCAATCATGTCGTCAACAAATCAGATACTGAAAGATATGCTATGTGCATATGTTTCACAAAAATAAACAGATTGGGATAGTTTCCTCCCATTGGTTGAGTTTGCATATAATATTTGGAAGCACAAGACTATTAGGCGCATACCTTTTGATGTGATTTATGGGTTTATTCCCCACAGTCCAACTACCATTGGGTTACCCAATAAATCTCCGGGTGCTTCATAGCTCCTTACAGATATGCAAGATAACTTTAAAATAGCTTCGTTTGATCTTTAGCAAGCTATTGACAAGATGAAAGCATTTGTAGATCGACATCATACACCATAGATGTTTCAAGAAGGCGATCATGTGTTTTTGCAAGTTCCACTTCATTTGTCACTGATAGTGGGTCAAAAACCCAAGTTATCCCATAGGTTTTATGGACCTTGGATAGTAATAAAGAAGATTGGTGATCTTGCATACAAATTACAATTGCCAGATGATTGCAAAGTTCACCTAGTTTTTCATGTTAGCAAGTTGAGACCATACATCTCCTCAAGATTAGAAATGTGTAGATGGTTTAGTTGCTTTAGAATATAGAACATCTGAGCCAGATGTTCCATTTTGATTTCTTAATAAGAGGGAGTAGAAGTTACACAACTACTCCATACCAAAGTATTTAGTAGCATGGACAAACTGAAGATTAGTGATCTTGCATACAAATTACAATTGCTAGATGACTGCAAAGTTCACCCAGTTTTTCATGTTAGCAAGTTGAGACCATACACCTCTTGAGATTAGAAATGTGTAGATGGTTTAGTTGCTTTAGAATATAGAACATCTAAGCCAGATGTTCCATTTTGATTTCTTAATAAGAGGGAGTAGAAGTTACGCAACTGCTCCATACCATAGTATTAGTAGCATGGACAAGTCGTACACTCACAAAGCTACTTGGGAATCAGAAGCTCTGATTCACAAACACTTTCCTTCCTTGATCACTAAGGACAGTGATCTCTAGAAGGGGGAGAGAGTGTTAGATTTATTTAGACATTCATGGTCTACCATTGGTCTACCTGCATTTGGTCGAGGACCCTAGCTAGGTCAAGGACTAGAGCTCGAGGGAGCCAAGGCTCTAGCATGAATCTTCAATGTTATTCCATATCCTCAAAGTGGCCATATGAGGTGTGTTTGGACCTTAGATAAGACTCTAGATGTGCAAAGGGAAAGGGCTATTTAGGTTGGGAGGAGAGTGGGAGGTAATGAATTGGGATCTATCAACAACACATATTAAGATGCAACCACCTCATCCACAAAATGTAGTGTTGAAAGTATACCCAAGCTGAAGAGAATACAAAAAGAGTGGTAGTACATATGACTCATTTGACCAACATGGATAATATCAATCAGGGATACAAGCAAAACAATGGAGATTACTATGCTTATGATAAAAATCCTATAGAGTATAAAGCTACTTACGAACATCAAATTGCAAGTATGATGATCATGGAGGCTCATATGGGTCAGAATATGCCAATGTGATGTACATTGTACCTAGACCTACAACCCATGCATGACAAATGATCAGAACAAAAGAACGCCATCAACGAGCATCGACTAGCTATGAAGAAGCCATTACAAGAGAGCCACAAGATTGCAATAACAAGTAGAATCTCTGTATCAATTCTGCAGTCTACTCTAAGTCATGTTCAAATTTGGATACCAAAGAGACTAATGGAAGTTCAACAACATTGTCAACAAATATGGGTGCTTAGTCAAGCTCTAGCTGCATCACAAACTACACCACGAGCTAAAAAGGGCAAACTGGCTTACAATTGAGATACTTCACAAAGAACTCCTATTCTTGGTAGATCACTCAAGAAAAGAATACCAGAAAAGCAAAGTATTCAAAGCAATCCAATATGGAGAATTAAAGCCAAGGAGGCATGACCCATGCAAAGAAAGTTGCAAGGACAATAGAATCATCAATAAGCAACGAAATGACGATAACAATAGAGAACACAACTTATTACATCAAGTCAAGAGAAGGAGAATCATTTTTCTTGTTGCACACATGATGGGTTGAATGCACCTAGAGTATGCACATAAGGCCACACTGGTGGGCCTTGCATTCATCACATCAATTCTTTTGATCTTTGTAGGAATAGGGTTTCACTTGTACACAAATCATATAACAATTTTATTAATAGGTATTCACTAACACTCACAATTCTTTTCACTCACTTTGGCTATTAATTATGGCTATTTGTTAAAAAAAAGGAACCAACTAGGCTAGAATATACAAACTACTTTGGGGAGAATCATAGCTACAAAGGAAACACAACAATATGCATGAACACTAATCCAAAAACATTGGTCTATCACATATATTTTTTATAGTACTATTGAAGTGCTATATATTCCATCTATATATGTCTATGGACGTGTCAACTAGGGTGTCATCAGTGTCTACCCTACCCTACCTAGTGATTGTGCCACAAGAGCACGAGAGCATTGGCTATGAGATGGGCAACTAGTCCAGGAACATATATTCCATGTAGATGTACATGTTATGGATTGGGACCATCAATTTATGGTGCTCATCCAAGATTTTCATATTGTGCACAATATGAAGTTCATCCAGGATGTATGGAAGTATGTTGGAATTGATGCTTATCTTAGATCGCCAATCTATATGCTAGATTTTGAATGAGCTCAAGTTATGAACACTCTTCATCCAACAATGGATCAACCAATAGTACTAGAAGTTGTTGTGATGGACCTCATAGGAAAGCTCATGGCAATTAGATTCACACACAAACTAATAAAAGAAGCTTTTGGATGGAGAACAGATGTTCTAATTGATCTAAAGGATGAATAACATGATGCTAAGAAGAGGACATTTATCGAAATCAATAGAATTGACATCAAAGACGCAATATGATTGATGCATCAACATTTTTGTTTCCCTAGTATGAATTGTTACACTCCACCCAAAAAAAATGTAGTTCAACTTCTATCACATACGATCAAGCAGTTAGGGAATCAAATAAATTTTGCAATTATGTTCAAGAACAATTGGGCACAACCACCTCCGATCACTCAAGAAGATTTAGAAGAAGCTCTTTGTGCAACACATGAATATACTGAAAGACAAGTCAACCTTACTATGGAATGACACCGTTATCAACAAACAAACATGCGAAAATAAATACAAAGGGAAGGAAAATAGATGAAGAGTTTATGGAGGTATGCAAAGCTTGGGTTAGATGATTCTAGATTTTATTTAGGATCGAAAGAAGAAGAAGATAAATTTCAATTAGATGCAAAGTTGCAATTGGAAGAAAAGGTGATAGAAATTGGGAAGAAATAAATCAAGATCCTAATAATAATGAACAATAAATGCATCACCATGAACGCAAAGTAGCAAGGGAAGAATCACCAATGGGAACGCCACAACCTTGCATGGATTTCACACTTCACTTCAATTTGGCAAGAAAACAAATAAAACCAAAAGTGTCTATAGACACTAAAGAAGAAAGTGATATTGAAGATAATGAAGAACAACAGGAAGCACCAGTTCTACCATTGAGGATATCAGTTGAAGATCAACCAAAGACCACAAATGAGATAACATTTGTCAAGCAATTCACTGAAAGATACTCACGTGACCAATCAATCGAAACTGCAACTGCAATGAGATGATCGAAGTGGATAAAGAATATGAAAAAATGAGCATAGAAAGAAATCAATTGAAAGTAAAATTTTTAGAATAACTATTGAATTCTCAAAGCCAACATGCAAAATCAAAGAAGGAATTGGAGGAAGCTATGTTAAAGATTGACACGTTGATGTCTCAGAGCACTAATTTACAACTGAAGGTAAAAGAAGTAACAACAGATTATGAGCAAGCATTGGCCCAAACCATGAAATTCAAGAAAAAATGTGTGAAATTAGAAATAGAAAAAGGTGCACCTACTCATCAAAGAAAAATTGATTGAGTATCAAGTCACTTGATATATGGAATAAATTGAAACATTGAGAAGGAGGAGTAATGAGGTGATAACTTCATTGATATACAACCAACCCTTGGAAACAAATGAGAATGTTAATGAAGAGGCAATCATGCTACGAAAACAAATGGAGGAAATCCATGATCAACTCACTGCAAGGTCAGATTGAAGAAAGTGGAAGAAACCAAGGAATTGAGAAAGAAGTTAGATGAATCCTTAAAGCTTTATTTGGAACAATGCAACCAAGATATTGATCAATTAAAATAGGTTTGGAAAAGCAAAATGTAGATCAAAAGAGGACTTCAAGAGAAAAAGGAGAAATGCCCAGACGAATTCTACTAAATCTGTAGCAAACTTCGAGATGTTTATACTGGCAAACCGAAACTGGTATATACCTTTGGCACAAAAAGATGAAATAGCATGCTGAAGCGTCAAGTATGATCACCAAAATTCGTGCGATTCTGAGACTGCAATCAGAGAGGTGTCGACGACGCCCTAGATGAAGCAGTGACCTGCTCAGATACCAATTGTTGGAATTAGACATTTGCGAAAGCACGCGAACAGCACAAGGAAGAAGAAGAAGCTTGGAGCACAACATACAATACTGAATGTATTACCACTAGGATGTACAAATATAAGTAGCCCGTTAGGACGATAGGCGTATATACAAGCCGGGGGAAAAAAACCTCCTAAAGAGGGAAAAAAGTGTCCCGCCAGTCCTAGTGTGTTCACACACATCACTACCTAAATATATCAACGTTAGTATGCCTTGCCATTACCAAGAATCCATTGTTTCACCCTCATACAAAGTATGTCGAGATCTACTACCATTTTATTCGAGAGAAGATCTCATCCTATGAAATCTATTTGAATCAATGCACCTCTTATGAGAACTTGATGAACATGTTCACAAATGAATAACCTCCTACTCCACTCCAATGCTTGGTGGACCTATACAACATACAACCACTCAATGGAGTTGCGGAGGGTGTGTTGAAGAAATGATATCCTACTTTTTCATACTTCCATCCATTTATCCATTATAGCTTATTTCTATAAAAACATCTCCATTTTGCATGTCTTTATTCCGATTGGGATACTTTGGAATGGAACTCTAGTTTTGTATGCATTCACCTTCAGAGAATTATCCCACATATGATATACTTGGCTCTCCTCAAAATCTACATAAGGAGGGCCTCTCTCTATTTCTAAACTTGGTTAGAAGCTTGAGGACTCACTCCATGCTCTTGGGACGCTCACTCTAATCCATACGTGAATTCTCTCATTTCATGGTCTAGTCGCTCTTTGAGTTTTATACGTTTCATTTGTAAATACATGTTTTAGTTCATTTTGCTTCCACATATGATATACTTGGATCTCCTCAAAATCTATATAAGAAGGGCCTCTCCCCATTTCTAAATTTCGTTAGAAGCTTGAGGGCTCACTCCATGCTCTTGGGAAGCTCACTCTAATCCATACGTGAATTCTCTCATTTCATGGTCTAGTCGCTCTTTTGAGCTTCACACTTGTTTCATTTGTAAATGCACGTTTTAGTTAATTTTGCTTCCACATATGTACTCTCAACATATGGTGTCATGTATAGAATTTGATACCACCATTGAAGGGTTGAGTTCATGTGTAAATATATAATGGCATATAATAACAAGTGTAGGTTCACATGAGATTTGAATACATGCAAGCAATAGAACATATGAAAGAGTGAAAAATGCACAAATGAAAAATGAAAACAAACATTAGATTGGGTGCAATCTTCCCATGCATTTTGTTAGACAAATCTTTGATTGTCAGTATTAAAGACATTTTCCCTTAGTGCAAAAATAGGGGATTACAAAAAAAGGCGTGGAAAAAAAATATTTTTATTTCACAAACACGTCATGAGAAACAATTCATATGCATATTTTATTAAAAAATTGTGTGCTCCTTCATGAATCTATACCTACTAATCAAAACACAAACTACATTAAATTCTTTTATCTAAATATGTAATGAGGCAACCATCACATGTTTACATGTGAGAATTCATAATTACAGAGTCACTATTTTGTGATAAATGGAAATAAATAAAATCTAAAAATTCCATCAATAATAAGAAATCTGATGATGGGGTATAGTGGCAAGATTGAAACTCACGCGATTTGAAGATGCCTTACATGAATGATGGAGCATACAACTTATTTTGATGAAACACACAAAGCCTTATAAACCTTTGACATATGAATGAGATATGAATAGCTATGCTTATCCTTAATGAGATGAAATATAAAAAGTTATGCTAATGGTACATGGCTATCATAATCTTAAAATTGTTCTCTAAGCTTCTAGGATAAATTGTGGTATTCACTTTATTGTCTTTTGTTTAAGTTCTATCGGTTTTTAGCATTTCTCCATATAGAAAAGTGGCCTAGTGGTAAAACTTAGTACTATGTATTGAATAAATGATCTCCCAGCTTTTCATATTTCCATCCATCTATCTATTTGTAGCTCATTTATTTAGTCCTATGGGGGACTCTTTAAGTGTAACTTTTACTTTGGTTATCATTTTTCTTCAAGGAGAATTATCCCACATGTGATGTTCTTTGAGAGATCCTCTTCCAAATCTATATAAAGAGGGCATCTCTTCACTTTCTACTTGATTAGAAGCTTGAGATCTCACTCTATGCTCTTTGTGAGCTCACTCTAATCCACATGTGAGTTTTCCAATTTCATGCTCTACTCATCCTTTTGTCTCATACTCTTTTCATTGTGAGTACATGTTTTGGTTTATTCTTCCATGCATGTACTCTCAACATAGTATCAAAGCTTTAGGTGGAGATCTTGATGGTTCATTTTCAATGAAGTGGTGCTTGTGGTGACATTCTTTTGGTGATGGTGCTCCTTCATGAACAAGGAGGAGTTTTTTTTCATCACTCTCACACTCATGGAGCATATTTGAATACTATCATCTTCATTTTCCCACCCTTTCATTGTCTTTCCACATATCTTTCCCACCCCCCACTCTTGTCCTAGGAGGATTTCGGTGTGTATCCTTTCCCTATGGGGATCATTTCATGGTTTTTGTGGTGGCACTCAACCATTCTAGTGCATATATGCTTTAATAGGTAGTCATTTTGATGACATGTGGTGTGCAACTCATCCATCTCAATTGTTCATCAACAACTTGGTGAATTTTGTTTTATTAGTTACCTCAAAGGCTTCCTCTATTTGCACCCAAGAGCATCCAAAGGCTCTAGTCAAAGGTGTAGCGCCCATTACAAGTTAGCATATTTTATCTATATTATTTTGAATATGTGAAGCATGAGACGTAGTAGATAGCCCAACCTTTGGATGAATCTAAAATATAGAGTTGGAATCATCTATATACATAATGGCTTTTTTTTTTGCCTACTCATTCATTGTGGCATCCAGAGCATGGCATGCCTCTTCTTTTGCTCCATCTTTTGTGTCATCGCTTTATTATCTTTGCACCTAATGAGGAACCTCCTTAAGTTCCTAATGACCTTTCTACAACAATACCAATATTGACTGTCATTTGAGAACAACTCCACCATATGCGTGTCTAAAGAAGGATAAAAATCACATTGATATGTGCATTGATACAAGCCCTTACAAAGGAAAGGATTAATTTTTCTTCACACAACTACCAAAATTTTGCCCTTCTAGTATTTGCCAATAAAGAGGATCTTCCTAGTGCTATGAATGCAATTGATATAAATGATAACTTGGGGTTGCATTTTGTTCTCTCCCTCAACAATATCCTCCACTTCCTCTACCATTCTTTCAACTTGCATCGACAACCTTTATGTGTGCCAAACCCTACACAACTCTACTTTATAGCCCAAAGATCTTCTGTTCACTATGTCAAAGGGAGGGGGTTACAAGGTGTGTGAGGAGCTACTTGCACCTTGGAGTCAGCACACGTAGGAAACGCATCTACAAAGAGACAACTTCAATGTGTTGTGGATCACTTTTGACAACAAATGTGCGACAGTCCTCATGTGTTGGGTCGATTGGTTGAGTCCCTTGCCTCTTGAGGTGGGGGCGAGGGTTAACTCTCCCTACTAGTAGGACATATGTAAGCCTTCGGGCAATTAAACTAATTGAAGCCTTCCGGTAGTTAAACAAGTTGAAACCTTCAGTCTGTTGTAAACTCTCATCTAACCCCTACTCTATGAAATAAGGGGGTCCCATGGGTACTATGCCCATTCACCTTATATAGTTGTTCTTTCAAAATTAAAACCTAGGGGAGTAGGCTTCGACCAAACCTCGGCACACACACACAAAGAAAGAGAGAGAGAGAGATCATCCCATGTATGCTCACGTGAACAAAGATTATACACACGTATAAAGAAGAACTCCTTATCCGTTCATTTCCACCCATCCACAAAAGAACCATTAACTTGGTTGTTGAAGATGTTTATTTAAAAGAAAAAACACCTGGCATCACATTAATGTCATCTCTTCCTATTTCTTTGTGACAAAAACAGAGACAACACGTCCAACATTTTGGCACCATCATCATTTGGTACCAAGTGCCATCATCTCTTGTATTTAAAAACTAGTCCAAAAACAAATTATGAGTAAGTGGGCTGGCTACTCTAAGCTACCTTTGTGCCTCTCACGATTCATTTTGGTGCAAGGGCTATTCTTAGCTCTGGAGTTTGATTCATGTTATTTCCTTGTGTTCAATTTGTCTCGACTCTAACCATCTTGTGCACTTGTGGTCCCCCATTGTGAGGTTCAATTTTTTTTTTCACCATTCTCAAGTTCGGTTTGCAAAATGCCCACTCTATCACTTGTCTCTCTAACTTCTTTATATTTCCCCTCCTTTACATCCATGATCATGTTCAAGTGCGAACACTTAAATGGCAATAACCATAATTTAATGGAAAGATGTTATGAAAGTTTACTTGTATACAAATCTTCTTCACCAAGTTGTATGAGGCACCTGATCCCAACAGATGGGTCACGTGAGCATAGCCCTTAGAATATATATAATGTAAAAGATGAAAGAGTTTTAGGTTAACTTCATGTAATGAACTCACAAAAGGCACATCACTTTCCACAAGACTTCTCGTAAACACCTTTTGGAACCTATGCTTTAGAGGTCAAATTCCAAAATTCGAGCATTAGACCTCAAGATAATCTCTCTATAGTCATTGCAAAGTTTGAAGATTATCAACATAAGACTCTGAGTTTGAAGATTATCAACATAGTACTATGTGGAAGGAAGATCTCAAGTGAAGGTATGTCGATTTGACTTCTTAGCAAATTCCCGTACTCATATGGACCCTTTATAAACCATGCTTTACAATAGGGGTCAAGATCTTACTTGGGAGGAAGTAATATGAATTTTACTTTTACATGAATTAAGAAATAAGGCTATATCAAGTACAGAAACAACCATGAAAGTTAAAGGATTGTTCCACAAGTCTAAACCTCGAGGAAACAAACACATGCAAGAATCCAAGGATAAACACTCAACCACACACTCACAATGGATTTGTAGAAAGAAAGATTAGTAGTAATATGAAAATGGTACAAACAATGCTTTACAACAAGGACCTTCTCTACAAGTTTTGGCTTGCAACATTTCACACTGTCGTGCACATTATCTATATAGGTTTTATAAGTGTGCATAAAAACCTAACTCCTTTTGGGGCTTACTATGGAAGGAAGCCTAATTTTAGCTATTTCCAAGTATTTGAAAATATTTCTTATGGGCATGTGCCTAAGGACAAAAGACGCAAGCTAAATTCTGAGTCAAAGAAGCACATTTTCATTGGCCATGGTGACCAGTGAAGGTCCATAGACTTTATGATATGGAGAATTGTTCTATCACTATTTCTAAGGATATCATCTTTGATGAGTATTCTAAGTATGCAACTCAATAAAACCATTTATGTCCTACTCCCATCCACCCTCATTCAAGCTTTAGATGGGGACACAATAATTCATAAAAATAATCAAGAATTAAGTACTTCACACCAACCATGAAGATTTCAAAGGTTACTTGAGAAGCAACAAAGACAACAAAGTCACTTGGTCAACTATGCACTTATGCCAAAAATTTAAGAGATACCCAAGCCATCCTAATTGCCCACTTCAAGTGGCCAGTGTATTAATTAGATGTTAAGAGTGCTTTTCTAAATGGTGATCCCAAGAAGAAGTATATGGTTGAGCAAGCAAAAGGTTTCAAACTTTAGGACAAAGAAGATCAAGTATATCTTTCAGGTGAAAGCACTCTATGGATTGAAGCAAGCATCTAGAGCATTATACGATACGATTGACTCCTTCTATGATCCTCATGATTTTCACTATTGTTATGTAGATGTCAACCTATATATATATATATATATATATATATATATATATATATATATATATATATATATATATATATATATATATATATTAGAAGAATTCAACAATTTCTATTCTCACACTATATGTAGATGATGTGAGCCTGACCTGATGTGCTTTAAATTGTATACAACTTCTTATATCAAAACTTTATCAAGAGTATTATATGACAAAATTTTGCTATGCTATATTGCTTCTTAGGCATGGAGGTTTGACAACTACACAAAAATATTTTTTTATCTCACAAAAAATAATATTCTTATTTACTTTTTGTGTATAACATGGACAAATATCATTCCATCTCTACGCCTTTGGATCCATGCACCAAACTCATAATCGGGGATACTACCCCATTGGTTGGTGTCCATGATTATCGATGGCAAGTGGATCTTTGTACTTGATTAGAAGTTTGGGAGCTCACTCTATGCTCGTGGAAAGCTCATTCTAATCCATAGTGAGTTTTCCCATTTCATGTTCCACTCATTCTTTTGATTTTCACATTCTTTTCATTATGAATACATATCCTAGTTTGTGCTTCTTCATATGTGCTCTCAATACTATGGGCATATGCTTTAGACCTCTTTGAGATTGGATGCACTCTTGAACTTGAGACTCGATGTGCACCCTCGGTGAAGGAACCATACCACATTATTCTAAAAGAAAAAAGATTGCTCTACCTCATTTTATTACATAATTTTTTTGAAGGAAAAATGCTACAAAAAGTAAATTCAAGAAAATCTACAGACTCTATTTATTACAAACCTCTTGATCTTTGCCAAACCTATTCAAGGGATCTTATTTCGTGATTTCAATTGAATTATGGGAGGAAGGAGTTGTCTGCCCTTCCTCCGTTCATTTCATTACAATTTTCTTCCTAAAAGAAGTGTTGTGTACAAAAGTAAATCCAAGAAAATATCTAGGGTTTACCTCTATAAAGTTCAGAACATTCTTCGCAATTGCCGGCTTCTTCAGTCGGAGTTCATTCAGAGTTTCAACTTCAACTAGCGATGGAGACCACGTTCATCATGATCAAGCCCGATGGTGTTCAGCGGGGTCTTGTAAGTACTCCATTCGGCTGTTGGGCCTAATTGCGAAAGGACGGGGAGATATGGACGCATCTCACCCTACTGCTACTTTGCATGCCAGATCTGCATATGTGTTTTCTCTATATGTTTCCAGTTTAGTTAGTACGTGTAATCTGCAGTGATACGTATGAGTGAAGCGAGGACTATACTTTTTCTTTGCATATGGTTTTTCCGGAAAGGCTTACTTTACTCTGTTCGCGGGGATCAATGTCTGAATGTGATAGGTCTTGTCAATGATTGTAATGTGATCTGTGACGAATGTAAATGTTCTCTGCAAGTTATGCATTGATTATGTGTGTATTACCGTGCTCAATTGACCGAGACTCATGCATTATTCTGTTCATGTTGGTTATCGCATGTGAACTGCTGTAATCTTCCCATTTCTATGTGGTAGATGATTGTTTTTGAAAGAGTTCTGAGTGAACTTTTCGACAACATCAATAAAGTTTGATCTGTATGGGGAGTAAGTTTAAGCGACTGCTGCATTGATCGAAGAATGACAGCACATAGTAATATTAATCATGCTTTTGGTGTTGCAGGTTGGTAAGATTATCTCTCGATTTGAGGAGAAAGGATTCATTTTGAAAGGTATTCCCTGTAACTTCGTCCGATAGAAGATATTTGGGCTTGCTTTTTCTTAGCGTAGAAAGCACGCTAATACCTCAGCACGGTCTAGAATCTCTCCTATGTGCGGTTCATTTTCGTGTCTGGAAGTGTGTTACTAGGGCATCTGATCACGAGTATATGCGTCTTTCATGTAGAATACATCTAGGATTTGTATTCTGGGTTCGCACACTGAAGAGTTCTATGGAATGTGTGCATGTCATGAATATTGTCTGTCATATCTTAAGTTTTGATAACGTTGGTGTGCATTTCCAGCTCTGAAGTTTCTTCAAATCGATCGCTCGTTTGCGTCGCAACATTATGCGGATTTGGCTGGGAAGCCTTTCTTTGATGGTCTGATTGATTATGTCACGTCCGGTCCAGTCGTTGCCATGGTATGGTATGGACGTGGTGCCGTTCTTACTGGCCGTAAGATGCTCGGTGCTACGAAGCCCGCCGATTCAAATCCTGGGACCATCAGGGGTGATTACGCTGTCGATGTTGGGAGGTAAGATCCCTAAATAACATTATTTACTCGTACAATTAAATGGTGGCTGAGTTGTTGATGCATATAGATAGATGTCTCGTGTATTGTCACGTCGATTAGATTCTAAAATTTGCATCGTGGAATTTGTGGATCCAGCTTGTGTGGCTCATCGATAGGGTTATCCAAAACGTGGTTTTTGTTAGGGAATTGCCTGCCAATCCAAGTTGTGTATTGTACTAATTCTTTTCTCTGTGTCAGGAATGTAATCCACGGCAGCGATTCTGTGGAGAGTGCTCAGAAAGAAATTGCACTGTGGTTCCCAGAGGGTATTACTGAGTGGCGCAGTTGTGCACATGATTGGATCTACGAGTGAAAGTAAGGGTGAATTTTTGGCGAAAAGGTCTTTGATTGCCCCAATTATGATTGTAATAGGAGTAATACAGTTTTCCTCATTCTATTATATATACTGATCTTACGGTTCTTTGTCTCTTTTACTCAACACTTGTTGTTTCGTTTCTTTACTACTGTTTCGTCTGATGTCTGTGATGAAGTTTTCAGCTGACCTCGAATCCTCTTCATGATGATGGACATGTATATGCTTTGTAGGACCGTTGAATGTCCAAAAAATTCATGTTTCCTCAAATGTCTTTAGTTGCGTGTATCTTGTATGCAATTTTAACGTTCAGCTGATGGAAGTGGTTGTTCAGTTGAAGGTCTCTCATTGTTGAGCTCAGGTTTTGCTGATGGAAGTGGTTGTTCTGGTGAAGGTCTCTCATTGTTGAGTTCAGTTTTTAGATTGTTATTAATGAGTTGAACGATTTCAGGCTTTCTTATGAGCGAGGGCTCGCAGTCTATTAAGGCTTAACCCTTGTACGGTTGTTTTTTTCATCAATTCGAACAAGGGAGAATAGCCTCCTGCCGAACTTCCTCCTTGAAAGTCTTTATAAGGTGAAGCGTGCTTCTATTATCAATGTAATGTTTGCACAAACAGCCTATGTTTATCTACGTATGTAGACTCTATTAAGTCTTAACCCTTGTACAGTTGTTTATTTCATCAATTCGAACAAGGGAGAATAGTCTCCTGCCGAACTTCCTCCTCGAAAAGTCTTTATACAGTGAAGCGTGCTTCTATTGTCAATGTAATGTTTGCATAAACAGCCTATGTTTATCTACGTATGTAGACTCTATTAAGGCTTAACCCTTGTACAGTTGCTTATTTCATCAATTCGAACAAGGGAGAATAGTCTCCTGCCGAACTTCCTCCTTGAAAAGTCTTTATACAGTGAAGCGTGCTTCTATTGTCAATGTAATGTTTGCGTAAGCAGCCTATGTTTATCTACGTATGTAGACTCTCTTTATTGATTGCCTTTCACTCTATGAATTAATAAGTATCATAGCTTCAAACTGTATGCTTGTCATCATGAGCCACGATAACTCTCAAGTTTGAGCAGTTATACCAAATGAACAGATCATGAAGCCAAGCCTGACAGGGGTACTCGTATGTAGAGGGTATATTTGGTACAATTACTGGCTGTGGGGTTCGCTTCTTGTAGAATAATCTCTTTGCTTGCAGGCTGTTAGTTTACATCAAGAAGTCTCCAAGCAACCATATGCCATATTTCGTATCATGTTATTTTAGGACTTAGAATGATTTATCAGCCTGCAATGCCTTTGATAAGCCCATGTCATTATTTTAGTGCTTTGAATGATTATTCAGCCTGCAATGCTTATGATGCCCGTTGTACTTCAATTTGGAAGTACAAGTAAACCTTCAACCAATAATCTCTAATGTACGCTAATAATGTCTGATAAGTAGAGTTGCCGTCTTGAGTTCTTATTGGGGAATCCTTTGTCACCGAGGTTTAATACTTGTTGCCACTCATTATAATGTGTTACATGGTAATATCTATACATTTGGGCTGAATATGTAAGGCTTGTATGGTTTGGATTATTTTTTTGGTCCCACGTTACCTTTAGATCTGACCATCCGTTCTCTGGTAGGAGTCTTGTGGAGTGCGCATATCCTAGATTGAAGCTGAGTTTGCACTCTAGGAGGGTGGAGTAGCTAAGCTTGTTTTGGTTCTCTCTTAGGTGATAAGAGGTAAGTTTGCTTGGTTGCTTTTTGTAAGGGAATTTGCTTAAGTTTATGACAGCTCGTTTTTTAGACCTAGGTTCTCTTCAGATCTCCCTTGGAGAGAAATAATGATATTCTCCCTTCCTTTCCTCGAGGAGATGATGAGATGTAGAGTTGTGGTGTTTAAGGTCTTATAGGATAGGCCTCAGCTCATATTAATTATGAGTCTATCAGATCCCTTTCAAGAGAAATAATAATATTCTCCCTTTCTCTCCACAAGGAGATGATGTCGTGTAGAATTGTGGTGCTTAAGGTCTTACAGGATATCTCTTAGCCCTCACCTCGTTAATGATGAGTTGGGAAACTTTGACTTGATCGTGGATTATTTATATTGAGCTGATAGCCCTTGTAGGATATGGCGTTCCTCTTTTGGGAACACATTGGGTAGATAGTTTAAGGGTGATGAGTCTTTGTAAGTCCTTACAATGCATCCAATGTATAGTTCGGGGATTTCGGTAAGTTTTGGATGAAGCGGCAAATAGATTCTGCTTCATGAGTGGGATAGTTTTTGGAGCCCTCCAATGTTGAGTCTCATATTCCTTTCAAGAAAAATAATGATATTCTCCCTTTCTCTCCGCTAGGAGATGATGTCGTGTAGAGTTGTGGTGCTTAATACCTATGGTCTTATAGGATAGGCTTTCAGCTCATATTAATGACGGGTCTATCCCTGGTGCTTAAGGTTTTATAAGACAGCCCTTACCTCATATTAATGATGAGTTGGGAAGCTTTGACTTGATTGTGGATTCTTTGTATTGAGCTAATAGCCTCTTTGTGGGATATGGCGCTCCTTTATTAGCAACACATTGGATAGATAGTTTAAGGGTGATGAGTCTTTAAGCCCTTACAATGCATCCAATGTAGTGTTTGGGGGTATTGGGTCACATGTAAGTTTTGAATGAAGTGGCAAATATATTTTACTGCATGAGTGGGTGTGTTTGAGCCCTCCAATGGTGCGTCTTGGGCATTGGGTGTCTTATTGCATTGGTTTCCCTTGGAGATCATTTTATCATAGCACAAGTTAGAAGGTAGCATGTAAGTCTTCTTTGTCGGATGTAGTGGAGAATAGATTTCACCTTTTGAGTGGAATGGCTCTGAAGCCACATCCCCTTGTACTCCATTGTCTTGTTTGGGGCATCATATATCTCACTTCATCGGTTTCTTTTAGGGATCAGTTGACTTGAGCACTGGTCGAGAGGTCACATAAATCTTTTTTGGGAGGTCAATGAAGTTGATAGATTTTGTTTTACGTGACTAGCTCTTGATTCCCTAAGTGTCTTTGAAAGTAAGACCAAATCAAAATCGTTTACATCTATATCAATGATTGATAAGGCTCAAAATTTGACATGAGCTTAGCGAACTTCTTGCAAATACATGGACTTGATAATGGACAGTACATCCCTCTCAAAGGTGTGATTGGAAGATTTGTAAAAGACATTGTTACTTGTAATATTCTACTCTATATTTTAGGCTTAGCAAAGCTTGATAACTTGATTTAGGCTTAGCAAAGCTTGATAGCTTGATAGGGTAGTTTTGCTCAAGTTTTTGAGCTACAATCATTTTTTTGTACCATGGTATTTTCGTTAGTGGCCATGGTTGAAAGCAATGATGTATTCCATGTGTTGGCTGTTGAGGATAGATTGGATGGTACTAATTACCCATTGTGGGCATATATGATGTGTCATGTTTTGGTAACAAAAGGATGATTATTGTGCAACGAAAAATGCCCTATTACATCTTCAAATATAGTTATTGAAGGTGTTGTACACGATATTGAAGATGATCTTCAAATTCTTGTTTGTGTTGTTCAGCAATTGATTTTTGCTGATGAGTCGGTTTATGTTCATGAAGTCTTGTCAGACTGTTCTTAATGGTCTTTTAGATTCATATCAAAGTTTTGCTTCTCTCTTTGATTAACGATGAAAGGCAATCCAAATGCTTTTGACATTTGAGGAGTTTGTCTTTGTTTTCATGCAAGAAGATTAGTCCAGGTAGAATAAATCCATTATGCGTGTTGCAGAATGTGAAGGTAAATGGAGCTCATTTGCTAGTAAGTAGAAATGTGTTAATGTTGCACAATTGAAGAATGAAGACAAAGATGAGAAGAAAATAGAAAAGGAAAAATAATTTTGCAAATACTACAAGGGAATAATTATGTTATAGAGTTGTTCAAAACTGTCTTACAAAAGAGGCAAAGAGGAGAGAGATTGGAATGGTTGTTATAGAGGCCTCTGCTTAAAACAGAGTTTTGCTAACCTTGTTCAAAATAAAGAATGGGCATTTACCATTGTATGCAATTATGTCCCATCTTTTCATGAGTAGTGTATGTCTATAGTAGACTCAGATGTTAAGTATTTTGATAGTGGGGCAATCAAATATATCACCTCAGAGCATAGTTTATTTAGTTTACTTGAGCCTTCCCCTATAAGGAATATTGTCACATGTACTAACAACTCCTCTATCTTGTTGGAGTTGGTAAGATCATTCAGACTATTACTAGTGGTAGTTCTTTCACATTGTCAGATGTTTTGTATGTATCAAGGATCAAGAAAATTTTGTTGTCAATTTCAACATTAGCCAAGATTTGCTTCGTTTTCATATTTGTTAATGATAGATGTACAATTCATGATCTCTCAAATGGTTATGTTATTATTGCTTTTGGCATTTTATGTCATGGGTTGTATAAGCTCATAGACTATGCAAAATTTGTGAATGATTCAACATTTTCAATTCAAAATTCCCAGGTTATTTAAGATGCAAAGCTTTGGCATGCACACTTTGCTCATCTAAGTTATACTAATTTGCTATGCTTGTAGAAATATAAAATGGTGCCCTCCATAATAAAGTAAGTCTATTATTTAAGGATCCGACCGGTTCAGACGGATCTAAAATCAGACACCGTTTGGTCACTTGTGTGTATGGCCAAAGATCTTGGAAATAGACTTAAGTTGAAGTTCACGTGTTGCCTTAAACAAATGATCCACTTAGCCTAGTGGTTAAGTCTCAAGCTTATGAAGGGTGAGGTCTTGGGTGTAATCCCCATGGGAAGCATGGGGAGAGAGTTTTGCCCAAGGAGCTCTAGAGCCTTCTAACATGTGAACGTGAGTTAACTTGAGTCCAGCGAGACTTAACTCGAGTGGCAAGTATACCAACCACTAGTAGACTCTCGTGGAAGGTACTGAAGCAGTGGTCGAGATCACCAAATGACTAGTAGACTCTAGTGGAAGATATGAAAGAAGTGGAGGAGATTGCACATGCACTTGTTGACTTTAGTTATCATTGATTCGAGCAATTGTATATACAGGCATAAGGTTAGGAGGAGAGTCATCTCTCTAGCATGTGGTGGTTGTAATCCTTGGTTTCTTGCATTGGTATCAGAGCTAGGAAAAATAGCAAACTAGGTAGTGTAGGCTCTTAACTACCAAGCAACTCAAGTAGATAGTTTGTTTTTGTCGAATGTGATACTTAGGTATCATAAATTAGGAGTCTTGGTTTCTTTGAAAGTCAAGTGTTCAATTTTCTTGATCATTGGAATGGCAAGAAAATAGGGATGCTTGAAGGTTTCCATGATGACTATAAGTTTAGGATCCTAACGACAAGCCTAGATGTAGTCGTTAGCTTGGATTTGAGAAATCATGCATTCAAGTAGGTTGATGAAGTTTCCTTTGGAACTTTTATCTGATTCTATCCCAAGCCATGATAAGGATAATAAAATCAAATGGAACTAAAATCATTTGAGCTTTCAAGTTCAAAGGATAGGTGATATCTTCCAAATTTGTAAATAAACCATAAAGTTTTTGAATTTTTCACTTTGAATTCTATCCCAAGGAGTTTGAACCTTAGCATCAATTGAACTTTGATGTTCAATAGGAGGATGTTAGGTTCCATGATGATTGTATCTCTGGTAACGATGCAACTTGCTAAGCAATCATGGAAACTTGAAAGAACACTCTTAGAGAGTTAAGTTTTGGTTTCATTTAAGCTAAGTGGAGCTTCAATAGGAAACACTATCAACTGATCGTTAGAAAATGAGAGAATTCCTAAAGAAATGAATCGAACCATGAACTTTTCATTTAGGAATACAAAGTTCGAAGAAATGGATTTCTAATCCATGAATTTTTCCTAAACAAGCTATAAAGTTCAAAGTTATGTGTTCATAGTAGCATTACTATTGGATCAATCGTCAAAAGATGTTTAAAATACTCTAGTAATATCTAAAGATTGATCAATAATAATGAATCTTGTATCAAACTCAAGAATAGGAATCAACATCACATAAATGAAAGTTCAAGTTAAACTTTCATAGTGGAATGGAAAACCAAAGATGATATTTATTCTCTAGTTTGATACTCAAGAAATGAACATAACTGAATCAGTAAAGCTTCTGGATATTGTTTGAAATCTAAGAGTTTCTTTCAAATATTATTCCAGCATTGCAAAAGATTACAAGTTGAATCATTTGCTCATGTTATTTGATTCTCTAGAATGAATCTCAAGTTCTTGAAGGATAACATTCTCCCAAGTAGTGAGAATGAAATTCTTCAAACTCATTAGATAACAAGTAGTTCTCTAGAAGTCCCAAACCACTAGAAGTGGTACTTGAAGTCCACTAGTTGAGATCACCTGGAAGTGTATCAAAGACTCTTAGCTTTAGAATATGAAAGGCATTGGTACATGCTTGGACTTGAGTAGAGGAAAGATCTCTAAAATCCCATGGGTAAGCAAAGAAGCTTTTGATAGTTCAAGAGATTTTAACGATAAAGACCAAGTCTTTATTTTATCGCATGATCAACAAGACTTGATCAATCTTGGCCATGGTTGTCCAAGAATTTGCGATTGGAACTACTTTAATGTTTGCCCAAGTATTAGCAATCAAAATACTAAGTTGTTCCAAGTCTGAAGAGAGTAGATATTCCAAGTATGTAGTCTACAACCATGAAGACAATACTTAAGTCTGTGGAAGGGAAAACATAAAGTTTACCTATCCTTAAAGGGATTTTGGTATAATAGAAAAGCATGAGTGGATGCTTAGACTGAAGCAGTATAGAGATTCCTGAAAAATTCCTCGAGGTAGCAACGTGCAAGCTTTTATTAGAAAGGAATCTAAAGGCAAGTAGTAAACCATACTTGTCGCTACAGATGGGTCCATCATAACCAATCCGACTTGAAATGGTGAAAATTCTAGTACTTGGAATTCTAAATGGTTTTCCTTTGAAAACCCGAGCAAAGAAGAATCGATATTCTATCAATTGGTTTTCAAGTTCCCAAAGGAAAGCACAAGATCGTGAAACGATCATGTGAAGGGATCAAA
The DNA here is from genome assembly GCA_020310875.1 of Ceratopteris richardii. NCBI lineage: Eukaryota > Viridiplantae > Streptophyta > Polypodiopsida > Polypodiales > Pteridaceae > Ceratopteris > Ceratopteris richardii. Next base: position 85,358,459 of record CM035414.1, on the reverse strand, counting down.
ACCTAGAATCTCAAGTTAGAGATAATGCCTGAAACTTCAAAATTCTTTTAAAGAGTTGAAGTAAAAGGTACTCCATCAAGATATGTTTAAACTAAAGGATAAGTATCACCCAAAATATAAAATAGGGTGGTATGGGACACCAAATTTTATACTTAGATTGATGTAGGAAAGATGGTATGGGACATCGAATTGTGGGATGATAATTATCTTTTAGTCCTAGAATAAATCTTGAAGTTAGATCTGATCCTCAAGGGAATTAAAGACTTCAAAGGAGAAGTTTGAATTCAAGGAGAATAAAAGTGAGATCTCAAGATACTTCAAGATCAAGTATGTATGAAGATATGAAGTAACTTCCAAGATCTTCTTAGAACACTCCAAGATAAAGTGTTGTTGATTCAGTGATATTTGATAAATTTTTGAAGAAGAAGGACTTTGACATTAAAATGACGTTTCAACTAAGGAATTGGAATGACTAAGTCAAGAATCAAGTTCCTAATGTAACTTGGTAAGTTCAATCCTTTGACTCAAAGAAAGGCATAAGAGTTGCATTCCTAGTAAGGAGTCATAAAGATTGAATATAGCCATGAACTTAGTCTCAAGAGAAGCATTATTTGAGTAAAATGCATCAATAGAACCTTAGTGGGTCAACATACTGATGTTGGGTACCACACTAGTATCTTGTGGTTGAATGATGTTTTAGATTTATTGTGAATCTTTTTGAGAATCCAATTTATTTCTTTCAAAGATAGAAAAAGTGCTTCAATACCTTGTTAAAACAGATTGTTAAGAAGTTAAAGTCTTGAGTTAAAGACTTGAGTCATCAAGTACTTGACTCATAGCAACTTTATATCTTAGAAGTTTGAATTAGTGAATACAGAGTTTTAGTTCTTTCCTTCCGCTTTCCAAATCTTTTGGAATTGACTTAAATATGGTATTTGATTCATTTCGCAAAAGACTAGGGTTAGTCGATTAGAACTTGATAACTAAATTAAACATCCTAGATAAATGTTCTGTGTAAGCACTTATTCAATCTTCAAAAAATGACAAGTCCAAGATTGACTTATTCACTTGGGTTTGCTTCTAGTCATTAGCATAACTCTCATGATTTTTTAGAGTCCAATATACTCTAGAATAGAGAAGTTAATTGCTCATCAGCTTGTCAATTCCCAAGAACTTAAAGATAAAGACCTTGAGTAAAGTCCTCAGTTGGATAATTTTCATTTTTGAATTTGACTTGGTCAAGATATAGTAAAGTTGAACCAAAGTAAATGGAAAACTTTCTCCTACAGTTTACAGGACAAAGTAGTCCTATAGTCGGGTGAAAAAATCAAGTAGTCGTTGGATGGGAGTAAACCATTATACAAACATCCAAGTTAGATGTTTGGTTAACCAAACTTCAAGTTTTCCAAATCAAATTCATATGAATCAAGAGTTCTCAAAGTCTTGTGAGGGATAAGAATCCCACCTTCATTACTAAGTCCATGCATCAGTTATGCCCAGAAATGGACTAGTAATTGGAATCTATCCATTTCATATGTTTGTGCCTAGATTGCACATCGAGAAATAATGAAGTGGCTAAGGATATTTTTAGATCCACCCTTATAATTCATTCACTAATTTGTACTTTGACCAATATATCTAAGTGCAAAGCAAGACAGTGTTTTGAATCATTTGGGTAAAGATCCCACCACAGAGATGAGACATGTTCTTCTAGTTTTAGAACATGATCATGTTCTTCCGGTTTAAGAACATGAGGCTCGGAGGTTGCCTATGGTTACTATATATATAGCTTTATTTTCGAGGATGAAAATCTTTCTCAAGGGGGGAAGAATGTAATAAAGTAAGTCTATGATCTAAGGATCCGGCCGGTTTAGATGCATTTGAAATTAGACACTGTTTGGTCACTTGTGTGTATGGCCAAAGATCTCGGGAATAGACTTAAGCATAAGCGGATCACTTAGCCTAGTGGTTAAGTCTCAAGGTTGTGAAGGGTGAGGTCTTGAGTTCAATCCCCATGGAAAGCATGGGAAGAGATTTTTGCCCAAGGAGATCTAGAGCCTTCTAACTCAAGTTAATGTGAGTTAACTTGAGTCCAACGAGACTTAACTTGAGTGGCAAGTATACCAACCACTAGTGGACTCTAGTGAAAGGTACCAAAGCAGTGGTTGAGATCACTCCAACCACTAGTAGACTCTAGTGGAAGATATGAAAGGAGTGGAGGAGATTGCACATGCACTTGTGGACTCTAGTTACATTTGTGGTCCTTATTGATTCGAGCGGCTATATATACATGCTTAAGGTTGGGAGGAGAGTCATCTCTCTAGCACGTGGTGGTCGTAATCCTTAGTTTCTTGCGCCCTCTCCCCAACATTAGTAGCTAAGTCCTACTTGATTTCCATCAATTTCTCAAATAGCTTTTTTGCATCTTTCTACATGCCCTCAAGCACCTTCCAGCTGTTAGACAGTAAGGTCTTGTTGTGAGCCTCTAAATGGCTTGTATTCATACCAACTCCAAGATTAGTGATGGGTAGGTTTTCCCCCACAACCTTGGAGTGTAAAAAATAAATCCACTGAACATTGCACCGAACTGTTCAAAAGTTGCCTCACACCTAAGTCATTGAGCAAAAAAATAATCTACATCAGACTTATCGGCCCCTCGCAAAAATTCGTGAGGTTTGAACCTTGAATATTCAATACATTTCACTTCAAGCTAACTTTTTGTATCCAACACTCTAAGTACTTCCTTTTCATGTTAAAAGAAAATCCCTTTCAATGTTCACGAGTAGATTCCTAGCGAAAAGATTGTTCATGGTCATTTTTAGTTTATCCAATATGTTAGTGCGTACATCGGAATATCGTGTTTGGGATATATAAACATTGCCAAGGATGCAAGTCTGCACCCCAACATGAAACGAGACATAGACTTAGAAATATATGAACACATTAAGCTCAAAGGAGCATACGTTTGAGGCAAGAAGAAAGCAAAGACCTTTTGAATCGGGCTCATGAGAGCTAAGTCTAGTGAAAACCACGAACCCATGCATCCAAATTTGCCAACATCCCTATAATTGGAGAGTCTCTTGAATCCCCATCACCCGCTAAGAGTGGGCCGATATCAAGCATGATAGCTCAATCCTCTTGAGTCTGATTCCATTAATGTTGATCGTTAGAATGCTCAAAGTATCTCGAGAAGTGCACCCCACTTGCAAAGAAGAACCACTATTGACACGATTCAAAAAAGGACGAGTTAATTGACTATACGACCCATTGAGCCTACTTTTTAAATTTAGTTTAGCCAACAAGTCATGCGGTCAACAATGGAATGACCCACACGAAAGATCTTAACAATCCAATCATACATCCGAGCAAGCCCCAATTGATCCTAGAGAGTGGAGACACCTAAATGACGATGTCCCCATAAGCACACTAGCCCCCACTCTATCTACCTTATCAATGTTTGTAACCCATCACATTTCACAACTATGCAAATAACATTTGTATTTACACCTTAGACCTAGTTTGAATCCAGAGGGATGGCAAGAAAACCATCCAACATACGCGACAAACCATCCTCACCAAAAGCAACAAAAGTGGGAGCAAAGGAACTTAGTTGAGCCAGATTGACTCATTATCAAGGCATGCCACAAGGAGACATCCTCTCCTAATGATCGAATATAGGTCTCAAAAAATTACTACTAGAATCAAAATAAAAAGGGGATCTTCACTTATCAAGGATATAATCGAGACATTGGCCATCCCTTTTTCATTCAAAATTTTGACAAACCCTTTTAGGGTGGCTTCACATTGGGACTGTGGAACAAGCAAAGAAAATGCTTCAATTTTACCTTAGACTAGCATAGGCTAAATAGTTTTTCCACCCATCTATTCACACTTGAATAGAAATTGATGTAAGAAGAGTAAATTATAGTGATGATTCACTTTTTTAAACTAATTATTTTCAAGGACTTTTTTGTATGAGTTTGGAGCAAAGAGGCTTGAAAGGCTTTAAAAATATTAATTTTATAAAACAAAAATCCACCTGAGATTGTTACATAGATTGGGGCGAGGGAGGGTATAATGTTGGTGAACATAGTGTGCCACCTAGCCAACAACTTTATGCATTGTTCAAACACATAGTCTAAATGGCCTTCAAAGAAATTGTACACATCTTTTAATTATTGGACTCATCCAACACAATGGTGCTGTCGTTCAGTTTGAATCCAACATTAGATTCATCTTCACATTGTTCACTTCCTCAAGAGAAGAATAAAGCAAAGATCTCCAGATAACTTGGAAACAGAATTTTGGAGTTTGAGGTATGCCAAAGCACATGAACAACACAAGGAAGAAGAAGAAGCTTGGAGCACAACAAAACACTAAATGAATTACCAAGTCAATGTACAAAGATTAGTGACCCGTCAGGGTTCTAGGAGTATACAAGCCAAAGGAAAAAACCTCCTAAAGAGAGAAAACCATAGGAGTGGCAATAGATTTTCAATCTTCAAGGCCAAAACACTACAATAATAGGTTAATATATTTTGTTGGAAAAAACATTTTTCCCCCATCAACTTGCATAAAATGAATGCCCAAATAATGATGCAAATGCCCTAAATGTGACATCTTAAAAGAGGCATGCAAAGTAGCCTTAAATTAAAAAATATGCTTCTCATTAGGACTAGTGAGCAACATGTCATCAACATACACAACAATGATATCTGCACGCTTAACATATAAGGTGCTCTTAGTTGGATTGTTCTTAGAACCATGTACAACTGAGTAGGCATGCATCTTTTCATACCGAGCACGTGGTGCTGGCATCAAACCATATAATGCCTTTTTCAACCTATACACTTTGTTTTCTTGGTCAATTGTTCCATCATACTTATGTTTGAACTTGTATACCCATTTAGTGTCCATGAATTTTTTGCCTGGAGGCACATCACATAAAGACTAGGTGCCATTCTTCATAATAGCATCATATTTTGATTGCATAACATACATCCAATTTTTTGAATTTAATGCTTCATCAAAAGAAACAGGCTCATTCTCATCACAGAGACTAGAGGCATCCATTGCATAACAATCTGATGCAAAAGAAGCACTATGAGAGCGTAAATAGGTACGATATGACAAAGATGCATCTAATTTGATATCTCTCAAAGTCAGCACCAACCATTTAGGCATAGTTTTTATCTCTTCTATATCAACCCTCTCATCAACAAGTGCATCATGTAAATCTTCATAAAAAATGGAATGATTTGCATCATAACCTACAAAGGCTAAGAAATTGCCTCATTTGGACCAAGACTTGACTATCCACATGTAAAAGAGGAAATAGAGTATCATACACATCTCTAGAGCTAACTAAAGTTTCATTGGTACATGAAATTAACGGATGAATCACATCTTCCACAAAAACAACATCATGGCGAATCAAAATGCTTTTACTATGTGGATGATATAGACCATAGCCTTTGGTTTCATAACTATACCCAACGAAAATACATTTCAGTGCTTTATCGTCTAATTTCTTACATTGTTGTTTAGGCGCTAATGTATATGAAAGACAATCAAAGACATGCAGATGAGAAACATATGCCTTGCAGCCATGCCAAGCCTCATATGAACTGATAAATTGGAGTATTTAGTGGGATACCTTGTTGATATATTTAGGTAATGATGTGTATGAACACACTAGGACTGTCGAGGCACTTTTCTTCCCTCTTCAAGAGGTTTTTCCCCCCAACTTGTATATACAACAATAACCCTAACGAGTCACTTATCTTTGTACATTCTTGTGGTAATACATTCAGTATTGTGTGTTGTGCTCCAAGCTTCTTCTTCTTCCTTGTGTTGTTCATGTGCTTCTATAGACCTCAAACACCAGCAATTGGTATCAGAGCAGGTCATCGCTTCATCTAAGGCATCGTCGACACCCTTCTGGCCACAGTCTCAGAATCACATGAAAATTGGTGTGCATACTCGAGGTGATTAGGAGATCAAAACCGCTTTGCTCTGTCATGCCAAAATTGTGATATGAGCTCATTTTGTCCCCCGAATGCACTATCATACTGCTTGTGCATGCAATTTCATCTTTTTGTGCCAAAGATATATACATGTTTTGGTTTGCTAGTATAAGTGCCTCGAAGTCTGCTATAGGTTTAATGGAACTCCTTAGAGTAGTAATGTTCAACTTTTTTAGATAGATTCATTTTTTTTCATCAAGGTATTTTAGTCAGTGGCCATGGCTGAAAGTAGTGATGTATTCCATATGTTGGTTGTTGAGGATAAGTTGGATGATACCAATTACCCATTGTGGTCTTATCTAACATGTCATGTATTGGTTGCAAAAGGATTGTGGAATATTGTGCATGGTGTTGAAAAATGCCCTATTTCACGTGCAAACACAATTGTTGAAGGTGATGCAGATGCCATTGAAGATGGTGATATTCTTCATGTTCCTATTTGTGTTGTGTTTCTTGCTGCACCTGCTACAAAGAAAATTTTTTGGGATGGCAAAGATGCTCACGCACATGCATTGATAGCCTTGTCTGTCAAACATTCCATTATTCCTCACATTCACTCTTGCAGAACAACGAAGGATGCTTGGAATACACTTACCACTTTATACCAGGCAAGTTAATATGTGAGTGATAGAGCTTATAAGGGAGCCCAACCACCTCCTCCTAAATGCTCCTACCACTCTATAGTCCACCATTAGATGCAACAAGGAATGGAACTCTTCTCCCTCAGCACAAAGAGGACACGTACTCTTCCCCTTACCTTCAATCTTATTAGTTGTCATGGACACAAAGGAAACCATCTTGAACCTCCTATTCCATGTGACTATATCTCATTATTGGTTTAGAATTTGGAGCAAGTGATGCTTCCATCACATCTAAAACATGACAAAACCCTAAGATTGATTGTCTACTTTCTTGATTTTGATATCTAGAGGTCTTGTTTTGGATTGCTAACATCACAGATGACATGACCAATTCATAACATCCCTTCACCACTCCCCTTGAGAGCCTATATAAGGAGGGCTTGCCCCCATACATCCTCAGTCTTGCCAATGCCATTCTTGGGAGCTCAAAGAGACATGATCTCCAAGAGACTTGCCAAGTTCCAGCTGAAGTTCTACTCTTGTCTAGTATAGTATCATAGACATCCTTCCTTGTCTTGTTGTATCTAGTTCATCACCCTTATTGGAGTTCTTGTAATCGAGATATATTACTTCATACCTATGGTCCCAAGTTGTGGAATCTCTTCTCTTGTCCAATTGTCCATAGCTATCAACCCCAATTGTGGGACATCTTGTGATAGTTTGATATTCTCGTATTATTTCCCTTGTGTGGGTGATCTTGTGATCAAAATTATAGTTCTAAAATCTTGTCTAGTCTATTTAGAGGGCATAGTCTAGTGCTCCCCTTACATTTTGGCAAGACTACCTTCATCAAGACCAAGCAACATAGAGATTATTTGTGAATAACTTTTTACTACACTTAAAGTTATTCAACAACAAGTCCAAGAGATATGAGAAAACCAATACCTAGAAAATGCATTTTCATGGTAAAAAAAGGCAAAATTCTAGGACTCATTGTCTCAAAGAAAGCCAAAAAATATGAAGGAGGTGAAGGCTTACATGGGGCATTGTGGTTATTATCGATGATTTATACACATGTATGCGATCATCGCAAAGCCTCTATGTTCCCTTTTGACTAAATTTGAATGGATGAATGAATGAGAGAAATCATTCAATGAACTTAAACAATGTTTGTGTTCAACACCCATATTAATGACACCATATTGGAGTAAGCCATTCCATGTGCACATGGATGCATCCAACTATGCTATAGGGTGTGTGTTGGCACAACCTACAAGCAAGAGCAATATAGATCTTCCCATAGATTATGTAAGCAGACAACTAAATGCAGCAGAAAGAAGTTATACCACTATAGAGCGCGAAACATTAGGAATGATTTATGCGGTAAAAAAAAATTAGGCATTACTTATTGGCAAATAAGTTCACGTTCTTCACAAATCATTAGGCATTGCTATACTTAGCCAATAAGCCTTGTAACACAGGACGATCGATACGTTGGTTTCTACTATTGATGGAGTATGATTTTGAAGTAGTAGTCAGGAAATGAAAGTCCCACCTTAGAGTATATCATCTTTCATGGATAACTACTTGAGAATCTCCTCAAGGGATAGTGGATGAACTACTAGATGCATATTTGTTTGATCTTGAGGTAGTACCCAAATGGGCCAAGCCTATTAACCATATTCTCACATTTGGACCAAAGAATTCTAGGATTAAGATTGGATAAGGAGAGATCACCAAGTCACAAAGATACCAGATACTAGTAGGACACGTGTATAAACAAGATAATCAGAGAATTTTTGCTTGTTGCATAGAGGAATCAGAATATGAGATATGGTTGCAATTTGCACATGTAGGTGCATTAGAGAAACATCATTCGAGACAACGTACATTACATACTTTGCATATATTGGGACTATATTGGCCTTCTATGGAAGCAAATGTCTATAGACTATGCAAGGAATTCCTAGTCTGTTGTGATAGACCACCCCTGGAGCATGCCACCTTATACCATGTGTCTCTGACACCTGAATGGAGTGAACCAATGGTGACCTACTTGAGGATGAACACATTCCCTCAAGGAATGACTTTAGCTAGACAATGAAGTCTAGAGCAGGAAGCCCAAGACTACACACTCATTGGCGATAACCTGTACAAAAGTTGAAGAGATGGATACTTGAGACAGTGCATTCATGAGAGTGACTACTTAAGCCTGTTAGAGACTGCACACTAAGGTGTTGCAACATGTCATTTTGGCCCTGATAGAGTAATCAAAGCCATACTATTCGTAGGATTATGGTGGCCCACTCTTCATATGGATGCACATACATATGTGAAGAGGTGTGATGTATGCCAAAGAGCCTAGTTTCCTACTCATAGAGATGAAATGCCACTGAAACCCATGATGGGACTCTACATGGAGTATAGATTTTGTAGGTCTCATCAACCCCCCTGCTAAAGGCACTCATGTTGAATACATCATAGTAACGACATATTATCTCACCAAATGGGTAGAGGAGAAGGCTACCAAAAAGAATGATGTGCACACAACTGCAAAATTCTTATTTGAGTTATGACATATGGATTACCTATAGAACTAGTGAGCAAAAGAGGGACTCACTTTCTAAACCAAGTTATTGAGTATTTGATACAAGATTTCATGGTGGTTCACAATAAATCTATACCAAATCATCCTCAAGACAATGGATAGCCAGAAAGCACTAACAAGATCCTTTGTAATTTATTGATGAAACTCGTAAACAACAAACGTTCAGATTGGGACAAACAATTACATCATGCTATTTGGGCATATCAAGTGGCCTTTAAGACCATACTTAGTGCAAATCCCTTTCAAATGGTTTTTGGTCAAAATGGAGTGCTTCCCTTGGATTTTTTGATACCTATCCTTAAGGTTTCACAATAGCATCAGTGGATTGGCCACACATTATCTTCAATGATAAATTTGGACTTGGAACAATTAGGAGAAACCAGATTTAGAGTGATACCAGGCATATATGTAGCCAAGAAGTGACAGAAAGCTTATTTCAATGCACATGTGAAAGATAAAGGCTTGAAAGAAGGTGACTTAGTCCTAGTGTATACGTTGAAACAACACACACGAAAACTAGAGAAATATGGTTATGGACCTATGATTATAAACCGAGCTTCGACAAGTGGAGCGGTACAATTAGCCACACTAGAAGGAGAGATAATGCCAAATTACATTGGTGGTTGTAGAGTCAAGAATTATCAGGAGCCTCTTACTGAGGATATGCTTCGATGACTGATGTTGGCAAAGAACTGCAAGGAGGAAGAGAAAAGGATAGGAAAAGAAGCTCAAGCGAAGGCCTTAGAATGCATTAAACGTATAAAAGTAAGAAGACAAGGAGTAAGAGAGAACGTTATAACCATCCTGAAGGCTCTAAAATAAACACCAGTACCAAGGAAGTAGCCCCCAGATATCCTATGGCCATGTGCCAAAAAAAGTCAACCACTCAGCCTAACATAGTGGATAGGAGACCATTCATCATAGTCATTTTAAGGCAAGGCAATACCCACCAGTAGATTAGGGATTTGATTGATTCAGGTGCTGCAACTAGTGCGATTAGGTGGTCTCACCGTCAGGACATGGAATTATAAATGCGATCGATTGAGGCATACCTCGTAGGGCTAGGAGGCATGGAAACCCCTTGCATGGGTGAGGTGGACCTTCCTATTCTCATACATGATGTAACCTTAACTGTGAAACTCCTAATGTGCCATGATGACTACCTGATAGAACCATTAATTCTTGGCCAAGATTGGTTATATGATCACTTAGTGGACTTAAATCTTAGAAAGTGCTCCCTACAGCTTAGGATCTTAGACCAGCAACGAGTGATACCGCTTGACTTCCCTAACAATACCCCCCCTGAGGAATGTAACCCCAGCCCATATAAGATGCATGGTAAGGAGGACTGGAAGATTTTTGGACAAATGCTTCCATCGACAACAACCATCGCGGGGCAAGCGATGAATAGACTTTGCCCCAAGAGATGTCAAGAGATTTTTCCCTCCTCTTTCCTCGGATGAATGGGGATCAACAACGATCAGGTGGGTTAGGTGGGTTACATCAGTGGTCAAGTGGGCTACATTAGTGGACAAATGGGGACAATAGTCTCCTCGGGCCCATCCTCCACACTTCTTGCATGCCTACCTAGATCTATTGTATAGAATGCCTCACTTCATGATGGCTAGGTCATGAAAGTGTTGGAACTCCCTTCTTTTCCAAAGCATAGTGTTGACCCAATCTCTCAACCACCACCATAGCGAAAACAACCAGGATTTGGGAACCTAAACCGATGACAACTCTAGATGACCCCATGGTGGAATCAACATTGGCATGCCAAAACAATCGGTACTAAGCAAGTATGGGTACCAAAAGGTCAGAAAGCACCATCCATCTCTTGCAGTGCAAGCCATGATGGGAAGAAGCCAAAGCAGAGTCAGACTCAATGTTTGACATTCCCTCAACCTTCTTCTCCACCAACAAGAACTCAAAAAATTTGGGTACCTAAGAAGTATCTGACCATCAAGACCAACCCCACTCAGATTTGGGTGCCCAGAGCCTATAGTATAGGTCAACAACCAAGCCTTGTAATAATCATCCCTCTAAAATCACTCATTGATGCAACCACTGCTCGATTCATCCCTTGTACCTCATCAAAAGAAGCATATCCACTCACCAACTCTTAGGAAGTGGATGTCGAAATACATCCAGAAACCTCCACACAATCCTTTGTACAATATAAAATCTCTCACAACTAGCCTTTATCCTTGTAATAAGTCACTGATGCCTAAACCTCATATACATCCACCTTCACTAACCAACTAGCACTTGTAATGACATCTCACAAACAACAATGTATGCATTACTCAGAGCATGTAGGATGTCTAGCAACCTACATTAGTTACTGAGAGAGCATTACATCAATCACCTCACAACACATGACTACACAGGTCACATAGTTATGGAAAGGGATTGCGGTCTCACTTTATTGGGATCATAATTAATTTTCATGTTAATGTGTTATCCTTTTGTAGAAGATCCTTTACACACACTCAAGTCACCATTAAGTTGAAGGAAACTATGAGGCTAGCACTAGCACACCAATAGTGGTTTTTTAGAACTTATTGGTCAAAGCCAACCCTTGTATGAAACCTCTAAAATTCCAAGACTTCATGGGGCCAATGCCAATTGATGATACCCCTATTGGAAGGATCGAGAAAGTACATAATAAATCACATTGGTTTTAGGGCTCAACAAAACCAATGGCACATGTAGAACACATTTATAATGCAATGCTATGCTTCAATGATGATACTTGGGGTAGATATCAATTCTTTTCCTGTGATTTTGAAGCCCTTCAAAATTCAGAAGAGTTACAATCAATTTGGGTGAGGGCGGGATTTACATAATATTTTAGTGCTCCTCTCCCCAAACCTGACTTTTACTGTTGTTTCTATTTGGTCACCACACTGCAACCCCTATGAGGAAAGAAATCCCAGGCATGTTCATTTTGACCCCACTAGTCGTAGATCCCCCTTTCAAAAAGTTGTACCTCTTGGCAGATCTTATCAGAGAAGCACTCAAGATCCAGGGCATGCATACACCAACGGAAAGAGAGAGACTAATATCAAGGACAATGAAGAAAGGTGATGTGCTCAAATGGCTAGATATTTTAGCTATAACACTTGAGCTATTAAAACCACTACGAGTTTGTATGCAACACTTTGACCGTTTTACACTACTATAGAAACAAATTTTGTTTGTCTTATACTTGGAAAATATAGGGCCTTAGACTATTGAACTTGCTAGTTGGGTTCAAGAACAATTATATTTGGCACAACAAACATGGGAACAAAAAAGGGTCATTCATGGATGTTGTGCAATCACCAAGATTGTGTACATGCTCTTGGAATTTGGGACCCCAGGATCGTTCCAATACTAAAACCTTTTGAGCATACACACTTAATTAATTAAGATGATAAGTGAGAGATAGAAAGAAAGAGATCTTGAGACAAGAATAGAGAACGTAAGCTGGATGCTTACTCACTAAAAAATAGATGTCCAAATTGCAACATGGGAGTACTACTCAACCATATAAAGTGGTGCACTCACTAATGGAAGAATATCCAAGAAGATGGTGATACAAAATTTAGATTATGTTGAAATAATCTAAGTGTGTGAAGTGAATGAGCAACAAAGTTAACCTTATTCTCACAAAATAGTGTAACAAAATTGTAAATCAACCAACCCTAATTTTGAGATTAGGGTAGAGAAACCCTAAAAACAAAATATAAGGTTAACTCACAAAAAATAGTTACCACCACCTTGTAGAAGACTTCTTGGTCCAACAGAGTAGCCTCTCCTTCACCAAATCTTCACCTCCAAAGCTTCAGAATCTTCAAACTCTAGCTTGAGATCTTTGAGTGATCACCTCCTCCAAGTGTGTGAGACTCCTCCTTGATCTCCTTGAGAGGATTGCTTGGTGAGTGATGATCACATAATGAGCCAAGGCTCTCTTTATATAGTTTGTGTACTCCAATGAAAAGAAATAGCGAAACTTCCTCGAATAAAGAAAAAACATGAAACTGCTACGCGATCAATCATCAATAGCTTTATCGCAAAAAGCTCTCGCCAATCCACGTTATTGTGAGGAAAAAGCAATGAAAGAAAAAAAAACGTGCTACTTTTGCGTCCAATGGGATTCGAACCCGGGTCAAACTACAAACTGTATATCAAGACATGTATTACACAGATATATCAAGCAACCAACTACTTGACTATATAAAGTAGCATCACATGGCACTGCATTTGCTACCATTTGTAAAGATGCGTTTTGATCCATAGGTGTTTGCATAGGTTTAGAATCAACCATCTGAAACCTTTCCAAAAGTTTCTCAATGTATTTTTGTTGTGTCATATAGATACACTTATCTTGAAACAAAAACTGAATCCCAAGATAATAATACAAAATGCCTAAATCATTTACATCAAATGTTTGCTTCAATTGTTATTTGAACATCTCCAAATCTTCATCTCTGGGACCTGTGACTATAATATCATCCACATAAATGATTGCTATAATCATCATACCTGGTTCAACTTTAACATAAAGAGTTGGAGCTGCATCTGAGTTATTGAAATCAATGGACAAAAGATATGTATGTATCTTTTCATATCATGCTCTAGGTGCCTGTTTTAAACCATACAAAGATTTTATAAGCTTACACACTAAGTGTTCTTTACCTGTCTCTTCAAAACCTTCTGGTTGCTAAATATACACATCCTCATGTAAATCACCATTTAGAAAAGCAGTCTTAATGTCAAGTTGATATATATGCCAACCAAAATGTGCTGCTAGAGCTAGTATTGACCTAATAACAATCATCCTAGACGTAGAAGCAAACGTCTCATCATAATCAGTACCTTTTTGTTGTGCATATCCTTTGACAACTAACCTGGCCTTGTATCTATCAATAGTACCATCTACTTTCCTTTTGATTTTGAAGATCCATTTTACACCTATAACCTTGTTTCCCTCTGTTAACTCACATAGTTGCCAAGTTTGATTCTTATGAATATAATCAATCTCTTCTTGCATAGCTTTTCTCCAAGTAGGAATGTTAAGTGCATCTTTAACACACGCAGGTTCATCCTCAACTATAGTAAGTGCCAAAATATCATGAATCTCAAAGTCTTCAGCAAAACTTACATGATCTTTTTGTTGTTGGTGTCTGGTCTGACTTCTTGTTCTTACATGATCTTGTTGTTGTTGTCTACTCTGACTCCTTGTTCTTCTAGTAAAAGTCTTTATACCAATCTTTCCAAGTCTAATATAACCAAGTAGGTGTATCCTTAAATAGTGGTGAAACTCTTTCTGAACAGTCAGCTTCCACAATTTTTGGAACTTGTCCTGCCGAGGTACTAGGACTTTCTAGAACTTTAACTTCTTCCATTTTTGGAACCAAAGTCTCTTGTGGAGCCGATTTTGTAGAAGGTTGTGAGATTCCTTTTTCTTCAGCTTTTTCTTGAATCGTAGGAATTTTAACTCCCTCCTGATATGGCTGAACATGTACATCCATAATCTTTCTAAAAAATTCAGTCATTTTCACTAATGAACTCTAGACTTTTTGCTTCTTTATCATAAACCTTATTTTCAGCAATATAAGCATTACGTGAAAGAATAACTTCACCTGTCTCTGGAACATAAAACCTGTATCCTTTACTCTCAATAGGATATCCAATGAAAACAACTTTCTTTGCTTTTACATCTAGTTTGGCTCGGTCCTTTTTCTCAAGATGTACATTAGAAAGTGATCCAAACACTCTGAAGTAACTCACATAAGGATATGCTTTTTAACACTCATTGCTATGAATGAAAGTGCTAAAGCATCTCTAGCATCCCACCTTGCCTGATCTTCAGTAGGAGGAACTGTAGGTAAAGACCTACCTGTGACTCTGAATGTCGAAGTGGTTACCTCTTCTTCAGTTGGTTCTATAATAGTAATTCCGGTACCTCTTGAAGTTGCTATAGCCCCTTCTTCGCCTTCTCGTCTGGGTCTTGTTAAGGATCCATTGATGATACTCCATAAATCCTTTGTCACTAAAATATTCATCATCATGAAATTCCACATTGGATAATTAGAAGATCCATCCAACTTGTCTTCAATCTCAATTCTAATCTCACTCATTTTAACTAAGTGTGTATGTCAATTATGCTCTGATGCCAAGTGTTGGAATTTGGGGCCCCAGGATCATTCCAATACTAAAACCTTTTGAGCATACACACTTAATTAATTAAGATGATAAGTGAGAGATAGAAAGAAAGAGTTCTTGAGACAAGAATAGAGAATGTAAGCTGGATGCTTACTCACTAAAAAATAGATGTCCAAATTACAACATGGGAGTACTACTCAACCATATAAAGTGGTGCACTCACTAATGGAAGAATATCCAAGAAGATGATGATACAAAATTTAGATTATGTTGAAATAATATAAGTGTGTGAAGTGAATTAGCAACGAAGTTGACCTTATTCTCACAAAATAGTGTAACAAAATTGTAAATCAACCAACCCTAATTTTGAGATTAGGATAGAGAAACCCTAAAAACAAAATATAAGGTTAACTCACAAAAAATAGTTACCACCACTTCTTGCTCCAACAAAGTAGCCTCTCCTTCATCAAATCTTCACCTCCAAAGCTTCAGAATCTTCAAACTCTAGCTTGAGATCTTTGAGTGATCACCTCCTCCAAGTGTGTGAGACTCCTCCTTGATCTCCTTGAGAGGATTGCTTGATGAGTGATGATCACATAATGAGCCAAGGCTCTTTTATATAGTTTGTGTACTCCAATGAAAAGCAATAGCGAAACTTCCTCGAATAAAGCAAAAACGTAAAGTTGCTATGCGATCAATCATCAATAACTTTATCGCGAAAAGCTCTCGCCAATCGGTGCTATTGTGAGGAAAAAGCAATAAAAGAGAAAAAACGTGCCACTTTTGCATCCAACGGGATTCAAACCTGGGATTCTTTGCTTTCAAAGCCTGTTTCTGAAGCATTTTGGGTGTCTTTTGTAGCCATTTTGGAGTACTTTTGCACATAGTTCTCTTCACACAGGTCCACGAACATCAAGAAGAGTGTTCTTTATACTTCTTTGACAATAAATATCAACCTTTGGGGTTGTGTTTTCAGCCACACTCACAAAACTATAGGTTTCTGGAAAGGTTTTTAGTTTTGGTGGGAGCAACTGTTGCAAATTTATGCAGGTTTTTTGAGCCTAAAACATCAGAGTTGACAGACACTTGCAGGTATTGTTGGCTAGTTTTTGGGTTGTGCATTTAGCCTTTTAGTGTCATTTTACTACATAAATTGAGCACATACACACCATGTACGCTTCTGTGGATATCGCTTATGTACGTCCATATGGTCATTGATATAGCGGTTACGTTCTTGCATTAAGAATTTTACGTTTGAAAAAGAGGCTCATGGTGAGGTTTTCTTAACTCGGAGACACCCAGATGTCGGGGTCTATTCGGTGATGCAGGTGGAAGACTTACCCAACGTCGCCATAGGAGATGTATGATAGTTGTTCATAGGTGCTTGATAAGCTTAGTTGGCTTCTATTGGATAACTGATTATATGCAATGGAGTCAGTGATTCACTATGCAGGTAAACATGTCACTACTTACAATTTTATGATAGTTTGACATTGGTCATATGCTCATTTTGCAGAGGATACTCTCGTAAAATTTTTCCAAATTCTTGGTTTAGTCAATTATACAATGGTCGATTTACTCTTTGATACACTTATTCGTTGGTGTTTGGACTTTTCTAGCTCCATTATCATTCTATTCAGTTCTCTACCATCATGGCATTAGAGGTCTCAGGCACATCTGGTGGACCAGGGTCTAGTGCTAGTGTTCCAAGGAGGAGCTATAACTTGCAAGGCAAAGACCATTTTGAGATCCGAAAATTTGATGGCACAAAATTTTCTCTATGGAAGAATCAGATTAAAGATGTGTTGATTCAAAGGAGGCAATGGAAGCTAGTAAATGAGATTTCAAAGAAGCCTGCTGACATGGATGAAGATGATTGGGATGAGTTAGATGAAATGGCGAGGTCTACCATTCGCTTACACATGGCAGATAATGTTTACTTTACAGTATTAGACTGTGAATGTGCAGAGGAGCTTTGGAAGAAGTTATGCAATACATATGAAAAAGAGATGGCATCAAATAATGTGTATCTGATGAGAAAATTATATGAACTTCGCATGAAGGAAACAGATAGTGTTGTTGCTCATCTAAATGAGTTTGATGCTATATTCTCCCAGTTATAGGCTCAGAAAATGGATATGGATAACGAAATTAAAGTAATATTTTTGTTATGCACCTTGCCATCATCATTGATACATTTTGCACAGCTATTAGCAATAGTGCACATGGTCGTAAACTCGTCTATGATGACATATGTGCAACACTCTTGAGTGAGGAGATTCGTAGAAAATCTATGCTTGGCACTCAGAGTGGAGATGCATAAAATGTTCGTGATTCTTACCAAGGAAAGAATCAGCAATGTGGAAGGAGCGAGAACAAGGAAAAGAATGGTCAACGGAATAAGAGTAGAAGTAAATCAAGGAAAAGGGATATCAAATGCCATTATTATCATAAGAAAGGACATATGAAGAAAGACTGTTATGCATTAAAGAATGCTAAAGGTAAAGGACAGAACGTTGATGGGCATGTTAAACAGTTACCTGCACCATCTACTTTGACTGTGAAGATTGAAGAAATTAATGCTATTTCTGATGATGCTGATGTGTTGACACTTGATAGTACTGTGCCATATGAGGTGCTTATGGCTGATTCTCTTTCCCACACATGGCTGCTAGATTATGGTGCTTCTTTTCATGTGACACCACATAGAGAATTGTTCTCTAATTATGCAAGTCTCTTGGTACCGTGAGACTTGGTGACTCTTACTAGTGTGATGTTGTGGGGATTGGAGATATGGTTGTGAAATTTATTGATGGTTCAAAATTCACTATGTATAATGTACACCATATACCTCAGTTATAATGCAGTTTGATGTCACTTGTTCAACTTGATGACCTTAGTTACAAGGTGGTCTTCTATGCTGAGTCCTTTCGCATATCAAGGGCAATATGGTTATTGCAAAGGGAAGCAAAGTTGGGAAAGAAAACTTGTTAGCTATTATTGAACAGCCTATGGCTTGTATTTGCATGGTCGTTTGGGCCATATATCTCGTAGAGGAATGGAAAATATATCTCGTTCTAGCTACTTATCTGTGTTATCTTTCTCCGGTTTTTCATTTTGTGAGCATTGTCAATATGGAAAGCAAACCAGAAATGTGCATAGAACGCACATTGACTCTTCAATTCAACCTTTAGATCTCGTTCATGCAAATGTGTGTGTTCCTATGCCCACTAGGTCCTTAGGTGGTTCTCTCTACTTTGTCACTTTCATAGATGATGCTACTAGAAAATTTTGGGTATATCCTATCAAATCGAAGGATGAGGTATTCCCTACTTTCAGAAAATGGCTTGCTTTAGTTGAGACTAAAAAAGGAACTAAGCTTAAGGCTTTACATTTAGATAATGGGGGTGAGTATACCTCACATGAATTCAGCCTTTTTTGTCAGTCTAGAGGGATTTGTAGAGAGTTTATAGCTCCTTATACCCCAATATAGAATGGTGTAGCTGAGAGGATGAACAGAACTGTTCAAGATAGAGTAGTCTCTATGTTGCATCATGCAAACCTCTCACAAGGCTTTTGGGCAGAAGCAGTATTGACTGTAGTTCATGTGATTAACCTTTCACCCAGTACTACCAAAGGCCTGAAAGTGGCTCAAGAGTTGTGGAGAGGGAAGCCACCATATTATGATCATCTTCAAATTTTTGGTGTGTGAAGCATATGTTCATATACCCAAGAATCTTAGACAAAAGTTGGACCATAAGTCAAAGAAATGCATTTTCCTTGGATATGGTCGAGAAGGACAATTTGGATATCGCTTACGGGATCCTGAAACACGAACAATGATTAGAAGTAGTGATGCCATTTTCAATGAGTCTAAGATGCATAAACAACCCTTTAAGGAGGTTGAAGTGAGAAGAGTGGTGTTTGAGGATACTAGTCCTTTGGTTAGCATGCATAAAAATGTTGCACAGGATGTTCAAGAGAATATCCATTCAGATCATTCTACACATGTTCCTGTTCAGCAACCATGGAGAGGTTCTACACGTGTCTCACATCCACCTGATAGATATGTTCGAGGTTTAGACTTTGTTATGCTAATAGATGCCGGTGAGCCTTCTTGCTACAAAGAGGCTATGCAGACAGAGGATCATGTCAAGTGGGAGCGTGCCATGAAGAGTGAGTTGGATTCTATTCACAAGAATGGTATTTGGGATTTAGTAACTTTGCCAAAGGGAAGGAAAGCTTTACCATGTAAATAAGTATACAAGTTGAAATTCACATCAGATGGTGCTTCTTCAAAGTATAAAGCACGACTCGTTGCAAAGGGTTTTAAGCAACAACATGGTGTTGATTTCGAGGAAATCTTCTCTCTAGTTGTCAAGATGACTAGCCTGTGCATGTTTCTTGGATTCGTTGCAATGGAGGACTTAGAGCTAGTCCAAATGGATGTGAAAAATGCTTTCTTGCATGGAGATCTTAGAGATGAGATCTATATGGAACAACCAGAGGGTTATGTAGTTTCTGGCAAGGAAATTCTAGTTTGTTAGCTTAAAAAGAGCTTGTATGGACTTAAACAGCCCCTTAGACAATGGCACCAAAAGTTTGATGCTTTTATGAAATCCCAAGGCTATTCTCGAAGCAATGAGGATCATTATCTCTACACAAAGAGATGCTCAGATGGCACCTTGATATGCTTGATACTTTATGTCGATGATATGTTGATTGCTGGGAAGTCCTCTTATGATTTGTCAGTTCTCAAAAAGAAGTTGAGTCAGACATTTGATATGAAGGACTTGGGGGATGCCAAACATATTCTTGGCATGTGCATTACTCGTGATAGGAGTAAAAGATGCATATACTTGTCTCAAAGTGAGTACATATCCAAAGTACTTCACCAATTCAATATGCAGGGTGGAAAGGCATTGAGTACACCTTTACCCACATATGTGAGATTGAGCAAGGATGATTGCCCCAAATCAGATGAGGAAAAGGAATTCATGACCAAAATTCCCTATCAATGTGCTGTTGGCGGTCTCATGTACGCTATGGTAGATACGAGACCAGACATTGCATTTGTAGTGGGATTTGTGAGCAGATATATGTCTAATCCTAGCAAGAAACATTGGTAAGCATTCAAGATGATTTTGAGATATCTGAGTGGCACTAAGGACAAGTGTTTGTGCTTAGGTAGAGGGAAAGCATCCATTATTGGCTACACAGATTCTAATTAT
Source organism: Ceratopteris richardii (assembly GCA_020310875.1). NCBI lineage: Eukaryota > Viridiplantae > Streptophyta > Polypodiopsida > Polypodiales > Pteridaceae > Ceratopteris > Ceratopteris richardii. The sequence goes on along the minus strand of CM035414.1, from coordinate 85,337,860 downwards.
GCTGGTTGTGTAGACAATCGTAAGTCTACATTAGGGTACATTTTTCATTTTGCTAGAGGTACTATCACTTGGAGATCTCATCTTGAAGAATGTATAGTTGTTTCCACCATATAAGTAGAGTATGTTGCAGCAAGTGAGGCATGTAAGGAAGCATTGTGGCTTTCTTGTCTTGCTTGTGATATGGGTTTACCTCAGCATGTACCTCGCTTGCTCAGTGATAGTTAGAGTGGCATTGCTTTGGCTAAGAATCCGGTCTATCATGCAAAGACCAAGCACATTGAGGTGAGGTATCACTTCATTAGAGATTGCTTAGCTGCTGAGCGCATTATTCTTGAGAAGGTTCACACTCGAGATAATGTTGCAGATGCTTTTACTAAAGCTCTACCACATGATAGCTTTCGACACTGTTGTCACTTGATGGGGGTTACTTGATTCTTGATCTTACACAGTCACTTGTATACTGTGTAACATGCCCATGAGGTGGGAGATATAGTTTGTATACTTACACTCAGGTATTCTTTATCATTCTTTATTTTTCTCCCATAGTTACTTTGGTCATATTGGCCTTTAGTGGGAGATTGTTACCTTTAGTGTCCATGTGAAAGGCCAAATGGCCATCGGACACTTCCTTGTATATGTTCTTTAATAAAACATATAGTGGCCTGGTCATTCACAGACTGTAGATTCGATTGCATTTGTAAGAACTAAGAAGTCTGTCTTGGTGCTCCCTATGTATTGTGTTTTCTATCTATTCTGCAGCATCTGTGCGAAGTACTGTGTGCGGCCTAAGGAGCTTGATTTTTCTACTCCAAGCATATCGTCGTGGAGCTCTCGAGAAGGAGAGCGCACTGTGGTGCATTGGTGTCAAAATAATTCATAGTCCCAATATGTTGCCACCGTCTTCTCCTCTACGCCAATCAGTCTGTGATGCTCACCATGTAATATCTTCATCTATGTTTGAAAACCCTATGTTTGCACCCACATGCCCACCCACAACCACTCCACTATTCACCATTAGCTCACTTGATCACACTTCCAATGACATTACATCTCACCATCCACAACATTGACATACACACTCTCACATCCACACACTTTTCAAATATCACAAGATCATTCACAATCCCAACCCCGTCTCCCTTTTCCCCTGCATCAACCATTGCACAAACTTCATTGTTTAGCACCACACCCCATCACTACTATCATCATCCATTGTAGATAATGCATTCACCAAATGTTTGCTTGCATCCACCAAGTACATGAGGAATTCATAGCATTAGGACATAACTACTAGGCTTTGTAGAAAACAATGACACAACTGCAAGCTAGCCTCAATTCGCTAACCATCGAGAACGTGTCTTTAAATGCATGACATCAAGAACTCTACAATGCATACCACTCCATGGATCTGGAGTTTGAACATAAGACAAAACAAGCTATTATAGAGGAAGAAGAACACATATGAGCTTAGGTCATCAGGAATGCAATGTCAACATGAAATATGGGACTCTTGCAATGACATCTTGCAATAGAAAAGGAAGAAAATCAATGCTTATAGGAACAAAAGATAGAGAATTTCAAAGAAGCTATGGACAAGCCTGATGAACCCATTAGTCTAAGCCGATTCAAGGCTGTTCCATCTGAAAAAATGCTAGAGGATCAATCATGCACATTTATTAGAGCATTGCGACAGATTAAATGAGGACTATCAGCTTCTGAAAAGTGACAATGTCACCTTACGCCTACAAGCACCGATGAAGCAACCTATCATTCAAGAAGTCACACCGCTGGAGATAATGGAAGAATTGACTATATTAGGGGCACGTGTGTTGGAGCTCCAAGCTCAAGTTCTAGATCATTCAGAGATCCCCAAGCCTGATTCCCCACCTGAAGTCCCGATAGATGAAGAAACCATCCCCATCCCAGTGGAGGCAATGTTTGAAGAAGAATATGAACCCCAACCTGCCTTTGGTGGACACGTGACTGGAGATGGCTAGGATACATTTGAGCTCCCCACCCTCGTGTGGATGAAACCAGTAGAGGAGCTTGGCCGAACTCATTCGGTGAGGGTAAAAGCCCAACTCCATGTGTCACTCTAGCACAATGGTAATTACCAATGTGAGGAGATCCACCTCATAAATATCAATATGTGGAGATGTGAGGACCGGTATGAAAACCATGAGCAAGTGAAGGCACATGTGCATGAGTGAGAAGCACACTAGCATGCATGCACACACACATGGGCACACACAAGGCAAGAACAAAGAGAAGAACAATGGAGTGCTTTCTATTACTCAAGAAATCTTTTACAAAAGCTCAATTATCCGACAAGCTAGCCTAAAAAATGAGCTCTCTAACTCTTTTTATAGTTTTTTACTAGCTTTTGGCCCTGTCCAGACCTAGTGTCCAACCTACTTAAAAATTAGGCTTCGGGGCCCCTTATTTGAGGGCTCAAACGTAGTCTAGAAACTATGAAAATTGAAACATAGGTGCTTCTAATACTGCTCAAGCTCGAGGACTCCTCGGCTTGAACAAAATGAAATCTAATCTACCAAAAATGGTACATACAATGTTTTTGTAGTGATGAGAATCACTTTTGATTAAAAATAAGTCATGAAAAAAAATGATTAGGCCTCTTCTGTACTGGATTGTACCTGACTGCTCTATCTTCTCATTGCTTGTAGGCCAACACTCCCCTCTCTCTAGCATCTGTCACCCCTAATAAACCTCTGTTCTGTAGGGTGGTCGATGTAATATTGGATGACATTGGTGGCCAACTCATGTTCTTGGAGCCTTAATCCTTTTTCCAGATTAGCTTGCAATGCATCTCAATTGATGGCACTAGGGATATTTGGCTATGGCATCGTGTAATAATCTGAATACATAGCCTACTCACATGCAAATAAATGAAGCAGGTGTGTTCTTTTTGGTGCAAACACTTTAGAGTGATACTTCCAAAAGCCTATAGTGAACATATCTTCAAAGGTTTGTTTGTAACAGGCAGGGAGGTATTTGATATGGACATGCTAGGCATAAGCTACTCTAATGCTTGGGGTCATGCTCATGTCATACACCAAATCATAATTACCATTTGTAAAGCCCTATAGAGATACTTGTGGTGCTTGTGTATTTTTGAAGGCTTTGAGAACAATCTGCATCATATCCAAAATCTTGAGCATCATCTGGGCCACGACATCTGGCATTGGCTTCAATAGAGCGATCCAATGGCGTATAGTGGCCATCATATAAGCAATTGAAGGTGGTCCCTGTGGTGGTGTGATGTATGGGTAGTTGAGCCACTCCTTGCATTGTGCATTATTTTGTACTTTGATGTTGAATGCTTTCCATGATCTGCATCTTGGAACTGGACCATAACATAGGTTGTAAAGAACATGTAGGGGTGCAACATCTATGGATAACTTTCTAAGGATTTTTGTTGCCAAGTCTATTGATAAATACTACCTTTCAGTGCTTCCGGCGATAAGTCTTCTGGCTGGAATTGCATCACGAATGTGGGCATCTTCCATATGGCTCTCTTAATCTCTACATTATAAAAGCTAGAATTACAAAATATGGATTATACTGAAGTGCAGATGTCACAATGAGTCGTCTAGGTGCCAAGTATTGGAAATAGTTGGATTGGAGCACTGTTTCTTCTATGATTCACATGGCCTGATTTTGCACCACCGTGTGATCTTCATGAGTGCACCCAATGTCTTCCACTTGTTTTAGCCATGGGGGTTGTGGAGCTTCAAATGTATCTTGGCCTTCTAGTGTTATTCGTCCACCAGGAATGGGTTGCAGATTGTAGTCATCTTCAAATGTTTGTTCCAACGGAATGGAGACTATTTATTCTTTGGTGGGGGCCTCTGGTGGAGATGGTGGTCTTTCATATCGTAATATCCTTATTTGCAATTCCGCGACTTGTTTTCATAGTTTGTATAGCACTGCGGAGTCGCTAATGATTGAAGAGGTTGATATGGTGGTTTGTGGGATAGCTATAGTATCTGACTTTCTTTGTTGATGTAGTTGATCTAGTTCTTCTCATAATTTTCCACGGGCCTCGAGTAGGTTAGCATAATCTTCCAGGATAATCTTCATGTTCTTTCAAGACACGGATTAAAATTTTGATGGACTTATGATCGCCCTCGATGTGCTCTCTAATGCTGCTTCTAAATTTTCTTGATTTTGGAGTTATTGTTATCTATTCTCCTTGTGAACTACTGTGAGATGCCTTCTTAGTAGCGCCATGTTGCATTGGAGTTTAGAATTGCATTCCATCTATGTTTGGAGTTTAGATGCCTTCTTAGTAGCGCCATGTTGCGTTGGAGTTTAGAATTGTGTTCCATCACCTTCAACTTGTTGCATGGATTCTTGGTCTATGTGCTGAAGCTTTGCCTCCAATGTACTATGGGATTTTTGTAACATATGAAAATGTGTTTGTAGACTTTAACTGTCTTCCTCCAGTGTAGTTATTTGTTGTTGTAATTTAGTAGAGCGCACTTGTAACATTTGATTATGTGCTTGTAGTTGATGGTACTCTGTCCTTAGTTGTGACATACACTAGAGCATATTGTCAAATGCACTATCTATAGATGATGATGCAGTTTGTACAATGGTTGATACAAGGGAGTGAGAATGGGGGATGGGACGTGTGAATACAGTGTCTAATAGAGAGGTGTGTGCAGGTGAAGTTGGTGGTGGGGGAATCGGGGGTGGTGTAAACATGGGGGGAGGGGGAGGTGCTATGGGTGGCAAAATGTCCATGCTGCCAAACTTGGAGGTGAGTGTGGTGTATGCCATGTACATTGGAATGGTAGGTAGTGCATGTGAAATGGTGGTTAATACTTGTGGTGTTGGCATTGGGAATGAGACTGAAAAGGAGGTTTGGGTCGTGGCTTGAAACAATCGAGAAAGAAAGGCATGGTCAGGTTGAAGGACTCGTGGGATGGAGGGTGGAAAGTAAGAGCTTGGAGGTGGGAATGCCATGGAAGGAGGTTCGAAGACAAGGAATCCTAAAAACTCTGGGCGTGCTACCACTGAGGTTATAGAGGCAGGATGTCCTATGGCAGGATCAATGAGGGGTTCTAAGGCAATGGTGGTGGTATGATACAAGGGGTTGTCAAAAGAAGAAAATAGGGTTGAATTAGAAGGGAAAGATGAAGGTTTGCTCTCAAGTATCGGTGGTAGGAATAATATTTACAACTTGAGTGCAAGGGAGTGATGGTGGAGGTGTCGGAGGTGTCGGAGGTAGTGGCTCCATTGTATCTTCATGGACGATTATCATGTCATGGCCATGAGTTCCATCTTCTTGGGAGGTTGTCTCGATCGTTTCGGTTGTCATTATGGTGGTCTCCATAGTGGTGATGGGGATCTGAATGTTTTTTCTAGACCTTGGTCATGTTTGGAATCTGCATGGGTCATACTGGATAGGAGGCCTCTGTAATGTGGATCTTACAGCTTCCACTACACGATAGGTTTCTATGAACAATAGTAGAGTTCCATTGAATTCAGAGTCAACACCAGCCTCTTCCAAGAGATGGGCCATTAGCACTCTTCTGCTATGTTTAGAAAGTAATGTGCTCACACCCTTTCCATGATCTGGTATAATCTCTAGAGTTTTGTGGTATAGGTTGGGGCTTTGGTAGTTTCTTCTTCTTCTTCTTCTTCTTCTTCTTCTTCTTCTTCTTCTTCTTCTTCTTCTTCTCCTTCTTATTCTTCTTCCCCCTCTGGTCGTTCTAATTGCTGAGATAGGATCCTTTGTTGGTTGTCTCCCCAGTAAACATGGCAGCCTTCTATTGATTTAACCTTTCTTTGTGTGGATGTGTCAGGTCCTTCTACATCAGAAAAGAACTCTACATCGGATAGTTGAGTGGTTTGCAAAAAAGATTCAAAATCGAAGGTACTCATCCCTTCAATGTCTCTAGCAGTACCAAATTCAAACTCCGAAGATAGAAGGGGTGTCGAGGGATCTGCTTTTGATGTGTCTCTAGAGTCACCAGGGAATTCGAATCATAAAGGGAGGCACTATGGATTCCCCCCGTGGTGAGATCTCTAGGGTCATAAGAACTCCTCCTGTTTGCACACATGGAATAGTGCCTGTCATTCTCTTAGATTGGTGTGTTGAAGCTTTGCATCCTTTAAACAATTGTAATTGTGACTAGGTCAGTGCATACTCGATGGGCACATCATATGCTAAACACCTGTATATTATATGAGTAATTGCACAGCAACCATTCACCATTGGCTTCCTAGACTATCTTTTATTAGCCTCGTACAGCTGCTCCATAATCCATACAGGAAGCTTAATAGTTAATGAATCTATCTCTGCTAGATAAAGACTAAACGAGATCCTTTTGTGTGGCTGAGTGAATCCATCTTGTCTTGGAAATGCAAAGTATTGCATGCATAATCGATGTGGGATAGAAACATTAGGTGTAAGTGCCACCATATCCTTTAACTTCAATAGCTTTCTATTCTTCATGTTGTCAGGTATCAAAGCATCTTTCTCTGAGGGTACATGCATGCCATGCATGTTAAGTGCATCTCTTATCAATTCCAAGGTGATTCAAACTTCTTCAGATCATTGTTGCATGATAGAGAGGGAATTACAAAGGTATTTGGTCGATCTTTCACACTGCTAGCATGTAGGGTGGACACTAAATAATAGCAGCGTTCGAAGTTTGGCTTTGGTATGGGTGCTATGAGATATTTGGCTAACCTTGCACATTGCCAAATTACTTGTGGTTTTGGGGTGTTCTAGAGAGTCTCGAATTCTTTTGAAAAAAATTGAAATGGCCCCACACATTGCCAAATTCACACTTGGACTCACATATGTATGTTGCATCTCCGAGCTGCCCTGGCATCCCTCTGAACCAATGAGATTGACCGCTAACCTTCTCTATCAGTCATGTAGGTGGATCGAGAATTGGTATTTGTTGGAGGTGGCGCATCTCTACAGGTTGCTCGATCGATGGCACTTCAATGGGCAGGTTTTCCATACTATCTCTCGTTTGACTTGTCCCTGCCTGCGAAGTGGTGCACGCTATGTCAGCCACGATGCAAGTAGTATTGTTTCTCTCTGAATCTAATAGAAGAGGACATCATATTAGCATTACAATGAAAACATGATGATACTTTGTCTCCTTTACAATACCAACATGATACCCTTAGTGGTTAGGGAGTTATTGAGTGAGGTGTTCATGTGTGGTGAGTGTCAATTAGTAGGTCAGTGATTTCCCTAGATGGATAATTTGGATGTGCACTATACTCAGAATGTATCTATGTTGGTGCGAGTTGATTTACAAAACTAGGCAAGGGGTTTGATACAACGTTTAATTCTCAAAACTTTAAGCCCGGGATTTCATCTTGTGGCAGTGATGACATGTAATGGTCTCTAGGCTAGATCATCTTGGAGTTGGGACTTTTTGGGTACCCAATTCCAAATAATCCTAGGTGTGATTGGAGATGTGAAGGTGTGGAGTGCAGATGTTTTCCCTGAGATTTGTGTCATGAGTGTATGTGAGTGGCGATTCAAGCTCATGAGTTCATGTGAAGCTATTTGAGCTTGTAAGCAGGTCTTGGGCACCCAAATTTGTCTAGCATTGGGGTCAGCCTACATCGATGGCTTTGGGACCCAAATAGAAATGGTCTGTTTTGGGAGATTCTTGGAATATTCCTTATAACCTTTGACAAAGTGTTTTGTTTGGTGCATCGTTGGGGTTTTGTCTCCAAAGTAGAGGGTTTTTCACCCTTGTGTATCCATGAGGTACTTTATGTTGCACCAGTTGTTGAGCATACCTCTTGATTATCTATTGCAGCTTCTAGTGTTGCCTTGCTTGTCTTCCTAGGACCGTCTTTGGAAAAGAAGGGAGTTCCATATTAGCTTCTACGATTCCTTCATGATTAACCTTCTTCTGCACCTTAGAACTTTGGACAATAATAGCATCGTGCCATGTTTGAAGCCTCAAGATATATTAATTGGAGTAACATAATAAAACCTGAATTACACTTTCAAGGATTATTGGAGAGGCTAGAATACTTGATTGCTAGAAACAAGAAGAAGAGTTTGTAGAAGAATCCTTTTGTTATAGAGACACAGGAAGGTAATGTACCATCATTCTCTCAAGTGCCAAATACCGAGGGTGAAGAAAACCTTTCTTCCATACATAAGTATTCCCAAGGGTTTCTAAGAGAAGTCCAAGAAGAAAAGTGGAGATGAGAGCAAGAAACCTATCCCCCTATTCAAGAGATAGACGACTTGCATGAACATTTTCCCCAAGACATACCCTCTATCCATGATGACGTAGAGGAAGAGCCGCTTAGTGAAAAAATAGAGTTTGAATCTAACTCCTTGCAAGAGTTACCTCAGTTCACAAGACCTTGGGAAGTGAAGTCCATCAGTATGAGAGCACCCACCATAATAGTGAGAAATGAAGAATCAATAATCCCTAGGAATACGAACATGATAAAAAACACTAAAGTGCAATGTCATCTCACTTTGGAAGAATTGTTAAATCAAGCGACAGTTTTGGAAGCACATAGCAAATCAATTCCCAGAGGCTACTTCCACTCACTCTCAAGAAGGTTCACACAAGAAGGTGCCAGAAATACATGTGGAAATAATAAGAGATATGAGTGAGGGAGAGGAAGGTAATACCTATCTTCTAATAACCCACCAAGGCTACACCACTAAAGCCATCCTAGATTCAAGAACCAGAGTAGTCGTCACTACCACTGGTTTATGGAAATGCTGGGGCAATCCAACACTAAGACCCACAAGAATGAAGCTACAAATTGCTAATGGACACATTGAGAAGCCATTAGGCTTACTAGATGGGATTTAAGCACACTTTTTCCATTTGTGATTTTGGGAAAAATCATGCGTACGAGATGATTCTAGGACGACCATTCACGCGTCAGTTGAAAATTGTACAAGATTGGGGAATTAATTCCTTATACTTGCAGCATTTAGGAGTGACCACCAAATTTTATCTCAAGGACTATTCCCAATGAGATGTACCCCCAATTCAGTGGAATACAATCCATAAGACACCAGAATAGCCATGATGGATATAGTAGTGAACGAAGAACAATGGACGCCTCATTGTGATGAGGAGGGGTATGATATTTCAATCTTTATGATAGAACCCTTAGAGGAAGAGCCCATCCTAGAAGAATGCATGGAAGTAGCTCAAGAATCAGACAAGTGAAAAGGACCTAGAGTCCATTATTCCTGGAACCCTTCTGTTTGACAGAAGAAGAGTGTCTTTACTTTATAGAAGCCAATAACCCTGAGATGGACAAGGAAAATGTAACTGAACAACGCGAGTCACTCACAAAAGATACAGAAAGTAAGCACAAGAAGAGAAAGAAATCACCTTAGATAGAAGAAGAAGAAGAAGAAGAAGAAGAAGAAGAAGAAGAGGAACCACTCATGGAAGTACAAGAGAATATAAAAACATACAAAAATAGAAGATAGTACGGATGCCTAAAAGAGAAGCAGGCATTGGAGAAGTATACTATAACTGAGATAAAACCAAAAAAATAGTAGTCACAATTGAAGAAGGAGAAGAAAAATGCATATACATAGGGCATGAATTAACGACAGAAGAAGAAGAAGAGTTAACCGCCCTATTGCAAGAATATAGAGATGTGCTTGCTTAGAGTTACAAGGACCTGAAAAGAGTAGACCCATATGTATGCTCCCATAGAATCTCTATGACTCCAAAGGCCAAACCTTCTAAACAGAAACCATGCACTTATAACAGTAATTATTTAGCCAAGGTGAAAGAAGAGATAGATCGATTGATAGAAGCAGGATTCATTTATGAAATTGAACATACCGAATGGGTATCCCCCGCTGTGGTTGTGCCCAAGAAGAACGAGAAATTGCATGTGTGTATTAACCTTAAAAAAGTTAATGCCAATGCAATTAGAGATAGTTATCCTCTTCCTATCACGGAACACTTATTGGAATGAGTTATAGACAAGGAAGTTTATAGCTTTCTTGATGGATTCTCAGGCTATAATCAAGTAGCCATTGCTCTGCAGATCAAGACAAGATGTCCTTTTCCACAGTGTGAGGCATATTTGCATTTTGTGTAATGCTATTTGGGCTGACAAATGCACCTGCCACTTTTCAACGACTCATGTGTCATGTTTTTATGGAATTATTAAGGAAGAATTTGGAAATTTATGTGGACGATATATGTGCTTATTCTAACATGAAACAGACTGACATCCTAGAATTAAGGCAATTTTTTTACAAATGTTGAGAATATCAAGTTTTCTTGAACCAAGAAAAGTATGTTTTCATGGTCATGCAAGACAAAATTCTAGGACACATTGTGTCAAAGAACGGCATATCTACGGATGAAAAAAAAGTTAGAGTGATTGCAGACCTACCTAGGCCAAAAAATGTAAAGAATTACAGGCTTTCATGGGTCATTGTGGTTATTATCGACAATTTATACACATGTACACGATCATACCAAAGCCTCTATACTCTCTTTTGAGCAAGTTTGAATGGATGGATGAATGTGAGAACTCATTTAATGAACTTAAACGACGCTTGTGTTGAGCACCTATATTAACGAAACCAGATTGGAGTAAGCCATTCCATGTACATGTGGATGCATCCAACTATGTCATAGGGTGTGTGCTAGCACAACATATGAATGAAGGTAATATGGATCTTCCCATAGCTTATGCAAGTAGAAAGTTAAATGTAGCAGAGAGAAATTACACCACGACTCAAGGTGAAAGATCAGAAATGATTTACGTGGTAAAGAAATTCAGACATTACTATTGGCAAACGAATTCAAGTTCTTCACAAATCATCAGACATTGTTGTACTTAGTCAATAATCCTTGTAACACCAGATGATTGATACGCTGGTTTCTATTACTAATGGAATACAACTTTGAAGTGGTAGTCAGAAAAGGAAGAACCCACCTTAAGTCGATCACATTTCACGATTAACTATGAGAGAAGCTTCTCAAGGAATAGCGGATGAACTACCAGATGCATATCTGTTCAATCTTGAGGTAGTACTTGAATGGGCCAAACCCATTGTCCCCTATTCTCACATTTGGACCCAAGAATCCTAGGATTAGGATCAAAGAAGGAGAAATCACCAAGTCACAAAGATACCAGATACTACCAAGAAGCATATATAAACAAGATAATCAGAAAATTATTGCTTGTTGTGTAGACGAATCCACAATAATTGGTTGCAATTAGCACATGTAGGTGCATTGAAGCAACATCATTCAAAACACCGTACGTTGCAAACTTTGTGCAGACTAGGAGTATATTGGCCTTCCATGGAAGAAAATGTCTATATACTATGTAAAGAATGTCCTGTTTGTTGTGAAAGACCACCTGTGGAACATGCAACTTTGTATCGTGTGTCTCTCACACCAGAATGGAGTGAACCGATGGTGACATACTTGAGGATGAAAACATTCCCTCAAGGAATGACTTTAGCAAGACAACAAAGTCTAGAGCAAGAAGCTCAAGACTACTCAATTATTGGTGATAACCTATATAAATGAGGAAAATATGGATACCTAAGACAGGGTGTTCATGAGAGTGATTACTTAAGCGTATTAGAGATTGCACACCGAGGTGTTGCAAGAGGTCATTTTGGCCCCGATAGAATAATCAAAGCCATATTATTTGCAGGATTATGGTGGCCCACTCTTCACATGGATGCACATACCTATGTTAAGAGATGTGACATGTGCCAGAGAACTCAGTTTCCTACTCGCAGAGATGAAATGCCACTGAAACCCATGATGGGAGGATGTGCATTTTCTAAATGGGGAATAGACTTTGTAGGACCCATTCACCCCCCCGCTAAAGGTACTCATGTGGAATATATCATAGTAGCAACACATTATCTTACCAAATGGGTAGAAGTTAAGGCCACAAAAAAGATTGATGCACACACAACATCAAAATTCTTATTTGAAAATGTCTTTATGAGATATGCATTGCCTATAGAGTTGATAAGCAATCAAGGAACTCACTTTCTAAACCACGTCATTGAATATTTGTTACAGGATTTTATGGTGATTCACAAGAAATCCGCACCATATCATCCTTAGGCCAATGGTCAAGCAGAAAGTACTAACAAGATCCTTTGTACTGTATTGACGAAACTCGTGAACAACAAACATTCAGACTCGGACAAACAATTACATCATGTTATTTAGGCATATCGAGTGGCCTACAAGACTGTACTCAATGCAACTCCCTTTCATATGGTTTTTGGTCAAAACAATGTTCTTCCTTAGGACTTTTTGATACCCACCCTTAAGGTTGCAGAAGAACATGAGTGGATCGGCCATGAATTATCATCAAGGATAATGGACTTGGAACGATTAGGAGAAACCAAACTGAAAGCAGCAACAGGGATATATGCAGCAAAGAAGCGAAAGAAAGACTATTTTGATGCACATGTGAAAGATAACGACTTAAAAGAAGGTGACTTTTCCCTAGTGTACACGTTGAAACAACATGGACAAAAGCTATAGAAACATGGTTATGGACCTATGATTATTAACAAACTATCGACCAGTGGAGCAGTACAATTAGCCACCCTATAAGGAGAGATAATGCATACTTACATTAGTGGCTATAGAGTCAAACTTTACTAGGAACCTCTTAAGGAGGATATGCTTAGACGAATCACATTGGCAAAGAAGCCTAAGGAGGAAGAAAAGAGAATATGCAAGGAATCTTAGGCACAAGATCTAGAATGCATTAAATGCATGAAACTAAGAAGACAAGGATAAGGGAGAGAACACTATAACCATCTTGAGGACACACCAAGATACCCCATGGCCATGTATCAAACAAAGTCAACTGCTCATCCTAGGATAGTGGATAGGAGACCATTCATTACAATCATGCTAGAACAAGGTGACATCCACCATGAGCTTAGGGCTTAAATTGATTCAGGTGCTGTGACTAGTGCGATTAGGTGGTCTCACTATAAGGATTCACGATTAAAAATGCGGTCAATTGAGGCATACCTCATAGGGCTAGGAGGCATGGAAACCCCTTCCATGGGTGAGGTGGACCTTCCTATCCTCATACATGAAAAGCAACCATGACTGTGAAACTCTTAGTGTGCCAAGACGATGACCTGATATAATCATTAATCCTTGGCCAAGATTGGTTATACAATCACTCAGTGGACCTAAATCTTAGACAAGGCTCCATGTAGCTCAGGACCTTGGACCAGTAGTGAGTGATACCGCTTGACTTCCTTAGCAATACCCCACCTGAGGAATCTAACCCTAGACCATATGAAATGACTACGAAGGAGGATCTAAAGATCTTTTATCAAATCCACCAGATAAATTAGATTGATCTGATGTCAACCTACGAGGGCTTGGCGATGGATAGTTGCCACTCAGGAGGACGTCAAGAAATGTTCCCCTGGTCTTCCTTTGCATAGGAAGGGGACTACATCAATGGTTAGGTGGGATACATGAGCGGTCAGATGGGCACGATAGCCTCTTCAGGCCCATCCTCCACACTTCCTGGAGACCAACCTAGATCTATTATACAGAATGCCTCACTTCGTGATGGGCAGGTCACACAAGTGTTGGACCTCCCTTCTTTTCTAAAGCAGAGTGTCAACAAGACCTCTCAACCACAACATCTAAGAAGTCAACCACAACTAAGGAACCCCAATCGACGACCATATCAGACGACCCAAAGATAGAAGCTGTATCAACAAACTAGGGCAAGTGGCAGAAAACAAGTATGGGTGCCAAAGGTCAGAAAATACCAATAGTTTCCAATAGTGCAGGCTATGACAAGAAGAAGTCGAGGCAGAATCAGAGTCAACATCCAACATGCCCTCGACCTTCTTCTCCAATGACGAGGACCACACAAATTTGGATTACTAAGCAGTACTTAACAAACCGATCCACACCCACGCAGATTTGGTACCCAAGAATTGTATTTTAACTCAAAAAACAAGCCATGTAATATACATCTCTTTGACATCACCCCACCCATCGACATCACTACTACCCAATTCACCTTTTGTGCCTCAGCAGAAGAACACAACCCACCCATCAAATCTTAGGAAATGGATGCCAAAACGTGTCCAGAAGCCTCAACATGATTCTTTGTATGATAGAACACCTATCTCGACTAACCCTTACCCTTGTAATAATTCACCCATGAGTATACCTTGTATAAATTCATCTCGACTAACCCAATATCACTTGTAATAAAGACTCATCACAAGCAATGTATGCATTACCTAAAGCATGTAGGTTGTCTAGTGACCTGCATTAGTTTATAAGAAATCATTCCATAAACCACCTCACAACACAAGACTACACGGGTTACACATCAGCTATGGAAAGGGATTGTAGTCTCACTTTATTGGGATCATAATTAATTTCCATACTAATGTGTTATCCTTTTGTAGTAGATCATCAATCATCATGCAAGCTAAAGGAACTTCCGAGATTGGCCCCAGTGCGCCAATGGTCAATTTTGGTAACTTGTTAGCTGAGTCTTACCCTACATTGCAACCACTGAAATTTCAAGGATTCACGGGACCGACGCCAATCGACGATCCTCCTCTTCGATGTGCCAAAAAAGTACATAGCAACTCACATTGTGCTAACTACATCTATGATGCCATGCTTTGTTTTGATGGTAACACATGGGGCCGATATTAGTTTTTCTCTAGGGAATTTGAAGACCTTCAGAACTTAGAGGAGCTACGACCCATTTGGGCTAGGGCTGGATTCATCGAATACTTTAGTGACCTTTTGCCAAAACCTAATTTCTATCGAAGCTACTATTTGGTTACCACTCTTGAACCCCCATAGCAAAAGGAATTTCCAAGAACTTTTATTTTGCCATCACTAGTGAATGACCCCCATATAAGAGATTTTACCTCTCAGAAGACCTCATCCAAGCTGCACTTAAGATCCATGGTACTCACACGCCAACAGAAAGAGAAAGGCTCATTCTTGAGCCTATGAAAAGAGGTGACATTTTGAAGTGGGCAGACATTTGTGCCATTACTTGAGAGTTATCCAATCCATTGCATATTTGCATGCAGCATTTCGCTTACCCCGCATAGGATCACTTCACTATTCCATAGAATCGCATTTGGTTCGGCTTATATCTAGCCAATATAGGCCCTCAGACCATAGACCTTGTCATGTGGATTATAGATCAATTATACTTAGCACAGCATAGATGGGAATGCCAACATGTCATCCACGGATGTTGTGCACTCACCAGAATAATCTACATGTGTTTGGCCTACAACTTATCCATCGAATGTGCTATGACCAGTGAGGAGTTGAAAAGATTTAAAGGACCCTCCAAAAAGGCAAGAAAGTCAAGCAAAAGCAGGGTAGGCAAGCGTATGAGGGTCTCGATTCCATGCCTACAAGTCCCGGAGTCACCTTCGCCTCAACCATCCCCTCAACAATCTCCCACGAAACCTCTTGCACTTGTACCACTGATACGCATCCGACTCTCACTCCATATAATCACCAAAGGCACCACCAATGTAGTGATTCCCCCCCTAGAAGCCTCCACTCAAGCAGCTACTACGGAAGCCGCAGAGATTCCCACCACCATTGGTGTGGATGCATTTACTTTTCCCATACCTAATCTCAAGGCAGAGCCCACTAACACTACATTTGATTTTGAAATGCATGATGCATTTTTCAAGTGAATTTCAATTTTCAGAAGGTCAACTTTTCTCTCAAGAATACGAATGACCAAGCTATCCTACTACACCCCCTGACCAACAACAAGAACAGGTAGTGTCCAGCTCAGATAGTGAAGATCGGATGGTGATTGATGATGAAGAAGGCGATGATGAAGAAAGTCAAAGCAGTCTTGACTCGAAAGAAGAGGACCAATAGGAACAACAACAACAAACAAAAACTCAAGGTGATACGAGCACCCATGAAGATGACACATTTGAAGCCACTGCCTATACATTGGCCATTCAAAAACTATATTGCAAGATGCAATCTGTGTGGGCACGCTGATAGTTATCAGAAGAGAAAAGTCAAGAAATACTAGAACAAGAACTCGCTAGTGGAGGATTTGACGACTCCTTCATTCAAGGTTTTACGGAACTAGTCAAGTCTGTGGAAGCTATCGAAGCACTTCATTTTTTGAAGAGGAAACCCTTACCACACTTCGACCCTCAATGAATTCGTTTGATGTCCAAACCAAGCCAATACATTTGTGTACCCATCGATGTCCAATCCTCTTGCCATCCAGAAGAAGCAAGATTGATACCTAAAAACCCACCCGATCACCTGTCATAGAAGATACAATCATCATTGACTCCCCCCAACCATCGACCTCCATGTAGGCAACCCCCATCAAAATCACCTCCACTTCCATCGAAACTCTTCCTATACATTCAACTTCCCCCGTACACCCTAGCTCACCTCAAGTATCCCAATTCATAATAAGTGTTGCAGCAAAAGCCATAGTACCTCTAGTCACCCAAGCTATACCCGAAACCTTTACCCCTAGTACATCAAACCTCATTCCCCCCAGTCCATTTACCCCATCCTTTCCTTCATATCCCCTTCCTTCATGACCTCTTTTCCCTCTACCTCAACCTATGACCTTCTCCCCTGTATCCCCTCCCCATCCGACTGCATCACCTCTACCTTCTCCTCTACATCAAGTCATCCCTAAAACTCAACAGGTCATATATTCCTCCTCCTTTGTAAATCCCGTGTTCACACCCACCAACACACCCACTGTCACACCACTATTCACTATTAGTACACTAGATGCCACATCTAGTCACATGGACATTTCAACACCTACAACGCCACACTCACATCCACCATTTCACCACCACATCTCGGCACATCACAATTTTCTATGGTCACCACTGCATTCACCCTACCTTTCCCCTTTCTCTTTCCCCCTGCATCTACACCCACACTAGCATCATCTTCACACACTGCACCGTTGTCATTATCATCCACCATCGACATTGCATTTTGACAAATGTTTGCATGCATGACTCAAGTTAGAGATGAATTCGCCTCTCTTGAAAGCAATTACTAGGCATTGCAACATACTACTACACAGCTACAAGCACAATTAAATTCTTTTACCATTGAGAATGCTTCACTGAATGCACGCAATTAGGAACTACATGAGGTTTACCACTCCTTAGGAGTTAAAAAATGGAACAAAAGACTAAAGAAGCCTTCATAGATGTCGAGAATATTCCACATGCCCAAACAATATGGAACGCCATGCTAGCACGAAATATGGGCCTATTAAGATGCCACCTCACAACCACCAAAGAAGAGAACCAATGGCTATAAGAGCAAAATCGTGAGAACTTCGAAGTTGTGATGGATTGATCTGACGAAATATTAAGTCCTAGCAGATTCAAAGTGGTCCCCTCTGAGACCATGCAAGTATTATTGGATGATCACGTGCGATTATTCAATGACTACGATAGGATCAATGAAGGATAATAGAAGCTACAGGCAAATCACAAAGCCTTACTATTGAAGGAACCAGCATAGCCACAAAGTGTCCTAGAAGTCACACCCCCAGAAATCCTAGATGAACTCACTACTTTATGGGTGTGTGTACTTGATCTTCAAGCTCAGGTGGCAGTCACTCAGAACCACGTAGGCTAGATTCCTTCCTAGAGATTCTTGCTGAAGAAGAAACCATTTCTATACCGACAGAGGACACATATGAAGAATCATATGAACCACAACCAGTCCCAATCAAACGTGTCACAGTAGAACGGCAAGACACATTTGAACTTCCTAGTTCCACGTGGCTCAAGTTGGTCAAAGAGCTAGGTAAGATTTACTCTGCACGTGTAGAAGCGCAACTACATGCTATGGCCATGATGAAGGAATGAATTTAACAATCACCATATTTCGCTCAGCTGGCCTCCCATAGGTATATCTCCATTAATGAGCTTCAATACAAACCCTACTTCCTATACACGACAAAATACCAATTAGCTTCAGTACAAACCCTACTTCCTACACCAATTTGATCCTGAAGACCTACCCCTTGAAGCGAAGAAAGAAAAAATCTTTCAACCAAACTAGCGCATGAAACTCCTTTAGGAATACCCCAAAATGATGCATACTTGGACAAAAAGCACCACTGCACCTAAATTATAATCCATGTTGGAGTCTGATGCCATTATGCCGCTCCTGGAAGGCATTTGCGATTAAAGTTAAAAATAACAAGGAATTCTAGGATTGGCTCAATGATCCCTATCTAGCACCACATCATGGCCCTCCAACCATTGGATACATGATGGCAAACATTTGCCACTGGCTCCCTCAACTACACCTCATGGATGATGACATTACATATATAACTATTAAGATCTTTGATCATGCAAATAGTTTCCAAGATCTTTTTTCATGTCAAAGCACCACATGTCAATACCTTAGGATTTGAGCATGGCAACCAAGACCTCGCATATGATATGAGTGTTGGAGTTAGACGTCTGCGGAAGCACGCGAACAGCACAAGGAAGAAGAAGAAGCTTGGAGCACAAACACACAATACTGAATGTATTACTAGAGAATGTGCAAAGATAAGTAGCCCATTAGGGCAATAGGCGTATATACAAGCCGGGGGAAAAAAACCTCCTAAAGAGGGAAAAAAGTGCCCCGACGGTCCCAGTGTGTTCACACACATCACTACCTAAATATATCAACAAATCCCCCCTGGGAGTGATGCGGTGAACAAGGAGCTGGCACTCATGTATAAGGAAGTGCCAAGCTATGTGGAAATCGCTCCACAAAAGGAAGTAAGCCCAAAGCTTTGCAGAAAGCTTCAAACTTCTCCCTAGGCAGAGCCTTCGTGAAAAGGTCTGCAATGTTCTCCTGCGTGGGCACATAGGCCAAGCTGATCTCCCCAGCAGACAATCTCTCCCTGACATAGTGATAATGCACCTCAATGTGCTTAGTGGGAGCATGGAACACAGGGTTCCTCGCAACTACCAATACGCTCTGACTGTCAGTGAAGATGGTGGTGGCAGAAGACTGGCCAACACCCAAATCAGCCATAAGGCGTCTGAGCCACACACACTCAACAGTCATTGTGGAAGCTGCCCTATACTCAACCTCACAACTGGAAGTGGCCATAGTAGGCTGCTTCTTGCTCAACCAAGATATACATGAGCTACCAAGCATGAAGCAAAAACCACTGGTGGACACACGAGTGTCATAGCAACCAGCCCAATCTGAGTCAGAAAAAGCATGCAAATCTAGCGGTAGTGATCCCCCTTGGGATAAAACAACCCAAGTAGCCGAGTACCACTCAAGTAGCGAAAGATGTGCTTAACCGCCTTCCAATGCGTGACTCTTGGGCAATGCATAAACCTGCTCATCTGTGAGACAGCAAACTGAATATCTAGCCGAGTAATGCATAAGTAAATCAAGCACCCAACAGCGTGCTGATAGAGAACAGCATCAAATGCATCTCCAACATCATGAAGACTCAATCGTAAACCTGTCTCCATAGGAGTGGCAATAGGCTTACAGTCTTCAAGGCCAAAATGCTGCAATAATGTGTCAATATATTTCGTTTGACACAAAGCCATTCCACCATCAACTTGCATAAACTAAATGCCTAAATAGTGATGCAAATGCCCCAAATCAGACATCTCAAATGAGGCATGCAAATCAGCCTTGAAATCAGCAATATGCTTCTCAATAGGGCCAGTGAGCAGCATGTCGTCAACATATACAACAATGATCAGAAGCACATCATTAGCACGCTTAACATATAAGGTGCTTTCAGTCGGACTGTTCTCAAAACCATGTGCAATCAGATAGGCATGTATCTTCTCATACCAAGCACATGGTGCTTGCTTTAACCATATAATGCCTTCTTTAACCTGCACACCTGGTTTTCATGCCCTTTCTGCACAAAGCCACAGGGCTGAAAAACATACACTTCTTCATGCAAGTCACCATTCAGAAATGTTGTTTTAATGACCAACTGATGTACATTCCAACCATGATGGGCTGCAAGTGCACAAATGCTCTGAACAGTAGTCATACGGCATGTAGGTGCAAAGGTCTCATCAAAATCAATGCCTCTTTCTTGCGCATAATCCTTTGCAACAAGCCTAGCTTTATAGCTGTCAACTGTACCATCAGGTTTACGCTTCAGCTTGTATACCCACTTAGTGCCAATTGCCTTCTTGCCAGGAGGCAAGTCACATAAAGACCATGTACCATTCTTCATTATAGCATCATATTCAGATTGCATAGCAGCCATCCAATTTTCTGAATTATGTGCTTCATCAAAAGAAACAGGCTCATTCTCATCACAAAGACTAGACGCAGCCATAGCATAGCAATCTGATGCAAAGGAGGCACTATGAAGCCTGAACGAGTACGATATGACAAAGGTGCATCTAATTTGCTATCACGCAAAGTTTGCACCAGCCATTTTGGCATAGTTTTTGCCTGCTCAATATCAGCTCTCTCATCAACAAGTGCATCATGTAAATCTGCATCAGAAATGGAATGATCTGCATCATCATATGAAACCTGCAAAGGCCGAGAAGTTGCCTCATTAGGACTAGCACTAGACTGTCCACCTATAAAAAGAGGCATCAAAGTATCATACATGTCTTTGGAGCTAATAATGTCTCCTTAGTACATGAAAGCAATGGCTGAATAGCATCTTCCACAAAGACAACATCACGGCTAACCAAAATGCGTTTGGTCTGTGGATGATACAGACGATAGCCTTTACTTTCAGAACTGTACCCAACAAAAATACATTTTACTGCCTTATCATCCAATTTTCTGTGATGTTGTTCAGGCACTAGTGCATATGCCAAACAACCAAAAACACGTAGATGAGCAACAGATGGCTTGCGGTCATGCCAAGCCTCAT
Organism: Ceratopteris richardii; assembly: GCA_020310875.1. Classification (NCBI taxonomy): domain Eukaryota; kingdom Viridiplantae; phylum Streptophyta; class Polypodiopsida; order Polypodiales; family Pteridaceae; genus Ceratopteris; species Ceratopteris richardii. The sequence goes on along the minus strand of CM035414.1, from coordinate 85,316,917 downwards.
ATGGAGTGATAGACTGCAGCGCTTTAGTGGGACACCTGTTCAGTACATATGCTGCACACATGACAGCCTCAAGCCAAAAACTATGTGGTAAATCCTGACTCTTGACCATGCACCTCGCCATCTCCATGAGTGACCTATTCTTTTGTTCAGCAACTCCATTCTGTTGAGGTGTATACGGCACTGTACACAAGTGTTTTATCCCACGTTCAGCCAGAAATACAATAAAATCAGAAGACATATATTCCCCCCCTCGATCAGAACGGAGGGTGCCCATTTTACATGCTAACAGATTTTCATCCAAAACCAAAAACTGTTTGAAGCACATGAACACTTCGGACTTTGCTTTGAGTGGATATACTTATGCATGCATGGAAAAATCATCAATGAAAGTCACGAAGTAAAGGTAATTTCCAAAAGAAGGTGTCTGCATAGGACCACAGACATCACTATGTACAAGCTGCAATTTTTGAGTAGCCCGAACTGAACCATCTTTTGGAAAGGATGAACGCTGCATTTTGCCCAAAATACAGCCTTCACAAGCATGTTTTCCAGGTGCCTCAAGTTTGTGCAAAGAGGACACCATTTCTGATTTCTACACGCGTAGCAAACTAGCAAATTCAGATGACCAAAGCATGCATGCCAAAGCTTTGCATCTGACATAGCCTGAGAATCATGAACTGCACATGCGAGATCATTCACTGATCTTTCATAGTCTATGAGCTTATACATCCCACGACATAAAATGCCAGAAGCAATAATCACATCGCCATTTGAGAGATCATGAACTGTACACTTGTCATCAACAAATTTCACAACCAAGCCAATCTTGGCTAATGCAAAAACTGATAACAGGTTCTTTTTTATCCCTGGCACAAATAAAGCATCTGAGAAAGTGAAAGAACTACCATCAGCAGTAATCAAAATGATCTTACCAACTCCCATAACAGGATAAGAGGAGTTGTTGGCGCATGTAACAATATTCCCTGTAGGGGCAGGATCGAGTGAAGAGAAGAAACTACGCTGCGAGGTAATATGTTTGGTCGCCCCACTGTCAAAATACCAAACATCTGAGTCTACTGCATACATGCACTGCTCATGAGAAGATGGGTCAAAACTGCAGACAATAGTAAATGCCCATTCTTCTTCCTGCACAAGATTTGCAGACTCTGTTTTTGGTGTAGAGGCCTCTGCAACAACCATTCCAGCCTCTTTCTTCTTTGCCTCTTTAGCAGCCAGTTTTGGACAGTTCTTTATGATATGATCATCCCCTTTACAGTACTTACAAAACATTTTCTGCTTTTCTGATTTCTTCTCATCTTTATGTTCCTTCTTCGAATATGCAGAATTAGCAGATTTCTGCTTACTAGTTGAAGAGCTCCATTTTCCTTTGCCCTTCTGACTAGCCGGGAAAGCTTGATCTGCAACTCGCATAATGGACCTGTTCTGCCTGGACTGATCTTCCTACAACAGAACAGAGACTAACTCCTCAAATGATAAGGCATTCGGATTGCCTTTCATCATCAACCGAAGAGTAGAAGCAAAACTCTAATATGAAGCAGGAAGACCATTCAGAACGGTCTGCACAAGTGAGCTATCTGGTATAACCTCATCAACAGAAATCAATTGTTCCTTCAAATCTTTGATCTTCGTTAAGAAACTGTCCATAGAATCACCTTCATTCATGTGCGCACTCTCCAACTATTTTCAGAGGTAAGCAACACGAGCCTCATTCCTAGCTTGGTACAATGTGGTAAGTGTATCCCAAGCATCCCTAGCTGTTCTACAAGAGCGAATATGAGGAATAATGGCACGTTTGACAGACAAAGCTATCAATGCATGTGCCTGGGATCCCTGCCATCCCAACGAATCTACTCTGCAGTAGGTGCAACAGAAACAGTAGCACGAACAGGAATCTGCGGAATATCATCTTCGACACCATCTTCATCAGCTCCAGCACCTGTATTGGTAGTACCTGTAGTTGCAGGTGTAACAGGACGTCTTTCAACACCCTACACAATGTTCCATAGTCTTTTTGCAACCAATACATGTCGCATTATATAAGCCCATAATGGGTAGTTGGTACCATCCAACTTATCCTCAACAGCCAACATACGGAATACATCACTGCTTTCAGCCATGGCCTGTGACTAAAATACCTTGATGCAGAAAATTGACTGTATCTCAAAAAGTTGAACAGAACTACCCAAACGAGTTCTGCTAAACCTGTAGCAGACTTCGAGACGCTTATACTGGCGAACAGAAACAGGTATATAGCTTTGGCACAAAAAGTTTAAATAGCCTGCACAAGCGTTGCGATAGTGCGTTCGGAGTATGCTCAGCAAAATTCGTACGATTCTGAGACTGCAAACGGAGGAGTGTCGACGGCGCCCTAGATGAAGCGACGACCTGCTCTGATACCAATTGTTGGAGTTAGACGTCTGTGGGAGCACGCGAACAGCACAAGGAAGAAGAAGAAGCTTGGAGCACAAACACACAATACTGAATGTATTACTAGAGAATGTACAAAGATAAGTAGCCCATTAGGGCAATAGGCGTATATACAAGCCGGGGGAAAAAAACCTCGTAAAGAGGGAAAAAAGTGCCCCGGCGGTCCTAGTGTGTTCACACACATCACTACCTAAATATATCAACAACGAGCACCACGCCATCGCTTCAGGTATGTTATGCAATGCACTGCCGCATCGTATTTACCTGCATGTTACAAGATGACTTTTGAAGAAATGTTCACGATGGGAGTTTAGGAATACCATTCTGAAGTCTTCATCAATCGGCCTACCCATCTCCTTCAGTTGTTTGCTTGCGAACAACTTGTATATTCGACACATTACTGGCTTCCGCCTCTCGATGAACTTCAGACAATAGACTGGGAAAAATTAGGAGCTGACCTTGCACAAGGCATTCACATCATTGAGCACACCCTCGCACAAGACCTCTTGCAAAACTACATTATGCAAACCCCACAACAAGGATCTGTCCGGGACGAGAGACGCGAGAGGGAGGGGGTGTTGGCAGCAACCAAAGGCATCAACGCAGAGGAAGCATGTAGAGGTGGACTACAAAGAGTTGCGAGGGCCAGACATTCATTTTTTTTCAAAGAAATATACTTTATATTACTTTTTGAAAAACTCCAAGTAGTGATTTTCTGCAAGCCAATGAGTCCTTAAGCTTGAGGAGCTTAGGTAGAATGAGCATACCAATTTTGGTCATTTTTAGATCTCGTTTAGACCTCCGAATGACCCCTAGAACCTATTTTTTAATTATGCCAGTCACTAGATGTGAAACCAATCAAAACTAGTCTATAACCTATAAAAAGAGCTAGAGAGCTCATTTTTGAGGTTAGCTTGTGTTAGCTTGTATGAGCTGAGGAGAGATTAGAGCTAGATTGAGCTTGTAATATTGTTATTGAGCAATAGATTTTACTTTCTACCTTCCATTGTGTCTTGCTTGTCTCTTCCTTGTGTGTGTGTGTATGTGTGTGTGCATCTTCATGCTTCTCACCTTCACTCTCACTACTTCTTGCATTCATGATCTTCATATCACTCCTATCTCTTCCGTAGATTGACATTAAGGAGGTGGAGTTTCTTAACATGCTATTTACCATTGTGCTAGAGCAACATTCGCACATGGCCTTGTGATATCTTGGAGCTTCATAAGCATCTGACCTAGGCTCATCTCTACCATTTCTTCTCAATTTCATTTGTCGGATGTGTTCTAAGGCTTCTGCTTGCACTTCTTCTTGAACTTGTTTTTCCTCTTCATTATGTTTCTTGGCAGTGTTGAGTCGTTTTAGCATTTCCTTCGTGAGGGGTTCTTGATATAATTTGACTCTACATCCATTGATGTAACTCGGTAGGATGTCACTTTCTAGAGTGGTTAATTGGACAATTGCACATGTGGATATTCTATTAATAATCATGGGTCCATAGCCATGCTTTTCTAACTGTCGTGCATGTTGTTTCAATGTGTATACCAAGACTAAGTCTCCCGCTTTCAAGCCTTTATCTTTCACATGGGCATCTAAGTATGCCTTTTGTCTTTTCTTGGCTGCATAAATCCCTAGTGCTGCTCTCAATCTTGTTTCATCAAGCATTCCATATCAAAGATTCTAGATGAGAGCTCATGGCCGGTCCATTGATGCTCTTGTGCTACTCTCAATGTGGGTATTAGGAAGTGTAATGGTAATACTGCCTTTTGGCCAAATATCATCTAAAAGGGTGTGCCTTGGAGTACCGTTTTATAGGCAACTGGTATGCCCAAACATCATGGTGTAGCTGTTTCTCCCAATCAAAGTGTTTATTATTCACCAATTTTGTCAACACATTACATAGAATCTTATTTGTGCTCTCGGCTTGTTTGTTAGCTTACAGGTGATATAGAGAAGATTTCTTATGTACCACCAAGAATTCTTGGAGAAGGTTTTCAATGACTTCGTTCAAGAAGTGTGTGCCTCTATCACTTACTAGCTCTATTCGTAATTTGTATCTAGTGAACACATTCTCGAATAGGAACTTAGTCATTGTCTGAGCATTGTTCTTCGTTGTGGCCTTCACTTCTACCCATTTGGTTAGATAATCTGTCGCAACAACAATGTACTCAACATGTGAACTCTTTGCTGGGGGATAGATAGGACTGACAAAGTCTATTTCCCACTTAGAGAATGCACGTCCACCCATCATGGGTTTCAAAGGCATCTGATCTTTATGTATTGGGTATTGAGGTTACTGAAAAATATCACATCTCTTCACATAGGTATGTGCATCCATGTGAAGTGTTGGCCACCAAAGACCTGCAAAAGTATTGCTTTAATCACCCTGTCTCGCCCATCATGGGTTTCAAAGGCATCTGATCTTTATGTATTGGGTATTGACGTCACTGAAAAATATCACATCTCTTCACATAGGTATGTGCATCCATGTGAAGTGTTGGCCACCAAAGACCTGAAAAAAGTATTGCTTAAATCACCCTGTATGGTGTTGGAGATAGACGTCTGCACAAGCACGCGAGTAGCACAAGGAAGAAGAAGAAGCTTGGAGCACAAACACACACTACTGAATGTATTACTAGAGAATGTACAAAGATAAGTAGCCCATTAGGGCAATAGGCGTATATACAAGCCGGGGGAAAAAAACCTCCCAAAGAGGGAAAGAAGTGCTCCGGCGGTCCTAGTGTGTTCACACACATCACTACCTAAATATATCAACAAATCTCTCCTGGGAGTGATGCGGTGAACAAGGAGCCCACACTCATGTATAAGGAAGTGCCAAGCTATGTGGAAATCACTCCACAAAAGGAAGTAAGCCCAAAGCTTTGCGGAAAGCTTCAAACTTCTCCCTAGGCAGAGCCTTCGTGAAAGGGTCTGCAATGTTCTCCTGCGTGGGCACATATGCCAAGCTGATCTCCCCAGCAGAGAACCTCTCCCTGACATAGTGATAATGCACCTCAATGTGCTTAGTGCGAGCATGGAACACAGGGTTCCTCGCAACTGCCAATGCACTCTAACTGTCAGTGAAGATGGTGGTGGCAGAACACTCGCCAACACCCAAATCAGCCATAAGGCATCTAAGCCACACACACTCAACAGTCGTTGTGAAAGCTGCCCTATACTCAGCCTCACAACTGGAAGTGGCCACAATAGGCTGATTCTTGCTCAACCAAGATATACATGAGCTACCAAGCATGAAGCAAAAACCACTGGTGGACACACGAGTGTCATAGCAACCTGCCCAATCTGAGTCAGAAAAATCATGCAAATCTGGCGGTAGTGATCACCCTTGGGATAAAACAACCCAAGTAGCCGAGTACCACTCAAGTAGCGAAAGATGCAATTAACCGCCTTCCAATGCACGACTCCTGGGCAATGCATAAACCTGCTCATCTGTGAGACAACAAACTAAATATCTGGCCAAGTAATGCATAACTAAATCAAGCATCCAACAGCCTGCTGATAGAGAACAACATCAAATGCATCTCAAGCATCATGAAGACTCAATTGTAAATGTGTCTCCATAGGAGTGGCAATAGGCTTACAGTCTTCAAGGCCAAAACATTGCAATAACGTGTCAATATATTTCGTTTGACACAAAGCCATTCCGCCATAAACTTGCATAAACTGAATGCCCAAATAGTGATGCAAATGCCCTAAATCAGACATCTCAAATGAGGCATGCAAATCAGCCTTAAAATCAGCAATATGCTTCTCAATAGGACCAGTGAGCAGCATGTTGTCAACATAGACAACAATGATCAGAAGCACATCATTAGCACGCTTAACATATAAGGTGCTTTCAGTTGGACTGCTCTCAAAACCATTTGCAATCAGATAGGCATGTATCTTCTCATACCAAGCACGTGGTGCTTGCTTTAAACCATATAATGCCTTCTTTAACCTGCACACCTGGTTTTCATGTCCTTTCTGCACAAAGCCACGGGGCTGAAAAACATACACTTCTTCATGCAAGTCACCATTCAAAAATGTTGTTTTAATGTCCAACTAATGTACATTCCAAGCATGATGGGCTGCAAGTGCAAAAATGCTCCGAAGAGTAGTCATACGGCATGTAGGTCAAAGGTCTCATCAAAATCAATGCCTCTTTCCTGTGCATAACCCTTTGCAGCAAGCCTAGCTTTATACATGTCAACTGTACCATCAGGTTTACGCTTCAACTTGTATGCCCACTTAGTGCCAATGGCCTTCTTGCTAGGAGGCAAGTCACATAAAGACCATGTACCATTCTTCATTATAACATCATATTCAGATTGCATAGCAGTCATCCAATTTTCTGAATTCTGTGCTTCATTAAAAGAAACAAACTCATTCTCATCACAGAGACTAGAGGCAGCCATAGCATAGCAATCTGATGCAAAGGAGGCATTATGAGAGTCTGAACAAGTACGATATGACAAAGGTGCATCTAATTTGTTGTCACGCAAAGTCTGCACCAGCCATTTTCGCATAGTTTTTGCCTGCTCAATATCAGCTCTCTCGTCAACAAGTGCATCATGTAAATCTGCATCAGAAATGGAATGATCTGCATCATCATATGAAACCTGCAAAGGCTGAGAAGTTGCCTCATTAGGACCAGCACTAGACTGTCCACCTGTAAAAAGAGGCATCAAAGTATCATACATGTCTTTGGAGCTAACAGATGTCTCCTTAGTACATGAAAGCAATGGCTGAATAGCATCTTCCACAAAGACAACATCACGGCTAGCCACAATGCATTTAGTCTATGGATGATACAGACGATAGCCTTTACTTTTAGAACTGTACCCAACAAAAATGCATTTTACTGCCTTATCATCCAATTTTCTGCGATGTTGTTCAGGCACTAGTGCATATGCTAAAGAACCAAAAACACATGCAACAGATGGCTTTCGCTCATGCCGAGCCTCATATGGAGTGATAGACTGCAGTGCTTTAGTGGGACACCTGTTTAGTACATATGCTGCACACATGGCAGCCTCAAGCCATAAACTATGTGGTAAAGCCTGACTCTTGACCATGCACCTCGCCATCTCCATGAGTGACTTCTTCTTTCATTCAGCAACTCCATTCTATTGAGGTGTATATGGCACTGTACACTGGTGTTTTATCCCATGTTCAGCCAGAAATGCATTAAAATTAGAAGACATATACCCCCCCCCTCCGCAATCAGAACGGAGGGTGCCCATTTTACATGCTGACAGATTTTACACCAAAACCAAAAACTGTTTAAAGCACATGAACACTTCATACTTTTCTTTTAGTGGATATACCCATGCATGCCTGGAAAAATCATCAATGAAAGTCACAAAGTAAAGATAATTTCCAAAAGAAGATGTCTGCATAGGACCACATACATCACTATGTACAAGCTCCAATTTCTGAGTAGCCCGAACTGAACCATCTTTTGGAAAGGATGAATGCTGCATTTTGCCCAAAATACACCCTTCACAAACATGTTTTCTAGGTGCCTCAAGTTTGGGCAACAAGGACACCATTTCAGATTTCTCGAAGCGTAGCAAACTAGCAAAATTCAGATGACCAAAGGGTGCATGCCAAAGCTTTGCATCTGACATAGCCTAAGAATCATTTACTACACATGCCAAATCATTTATAGATCTTTTATAGTCTATGAGCTTATACAGCCCACGACATAAGATGCCAGAAGCAATAATCACATCACCATTTGACAGATCATGAACTGTATACCTGTCATCAACAAATTTCACAACCAAGCCAAACTTGGCTACTACAGAAACTGATAACAGGTTCTTTTTGATCCCTGGCACAAATAAAGCATCTGACAAAGTGAAAGAACTACCATCAACAATAGTCAAAATGATCTTACCAACTCCCATAATAGGATAAGAGGAGTTGTTGGCGCATGTAACAATATTCCATGTAGGGGCAGGCTCGAGTGAAGAGAAGAAACTGCGCTGCGAGGTAATATGTTTGGTTGCCCCACTATCAAAATACCAAACATCTGAGTCTACTGCAGACATGCACTACTCATGAGAAGATGGATCAAAACTACAGACAGTAGTAAACGCCCATTCTTCTTCCTAAACAAGATTTGCAGACTCTGTTTTTGGTGTAGAGGTATTTGCAACAACCATTCTAGCCTCTTTCTTCTTTGCCTCTTTAGCAGCCAGTTTTGGACTGTTCTTTATGATATGATCGTTCCCTTTACAGTACTTACAAAACAATTTTTGCTTTTCTGATTTCTTCTCATCTTTATCTTCCTTCTTCGAATATGCAGAATTAGCTGATTTCTGCTTACTAGTTGAAGAGCTCCATTTTCCTTTGCCCTTCTGACTAGCCAAGAAAGCTTGATTTGCAACTCGCATAATGGACATGTTTTGCCTGGACTGATCTTCCTGCAACAGAACAGAGACTAACTCCTCAAATGATAAGGCATTTGGATTGCCTTTCATCATTAACCGAAGAGTAGAAGCAAAACTCTGATATGAATCAGGAGGACCATTCAGAACAGTCTCCACAAGTGAGCTATCTGGTATAACCTCATCAACAGAAATCAACTGTTCCTTCAAGTCTTTGATCTTCGTTAGGAAACTGTCCATAGAATCACCTTCATTCATGTGCTCACTCTCCAACTGTTTTCGGAGGTAAGCAACATGAGACTCATTCCTAGCTTGGTACAATGTGGTAAATGTATCCCAAGCATCCTTAGTTGTTCAGCAAGAGCGAATGTGAGGAATAATGGCACGTTTGATAGACAAGGCTATCAATGCATGTGTCTGGGCATCTCTGCCATCCCAACGAATTTGCTCTACAGTAGGTGCAGCAGAAATAGCGGCACGAACAAGAATCTGTGGAATATCATCTTCGACACCATCTTCATCAGCTTGAGCACCTGTATTTGGAGTACCTATAGTCAGAGGTGTAACAAGACACCATCCAACTTATCCTCAACAACCAACATACGGAATACATCACTACTTTTAGCCATGGTCGATGACTAAAATACCTTGATGCAGAAAATTGACTATATCTCAAAAAGTTGAACAAAACTGCCCAAACAAATTCCGCTAGACCTGTAGCAGACTTCGAGACCCTTATGCTGGTGAACAAAAACTGGTATATACCTTTGGCACAAAAAGATGAAATAGCCTGCACAAGCAATGTGATAGTGCATTCGGAGGCCGAAACGAGCTCAGATCGTGATTTCGACACCACAGAGCGAAGCCGTTTTGATCTCTGAAACACCTTGAGTATGCTAACCAAATTTTGTGCGAATATGAGACTGCAAATGGAGGAGTGTCGACGGCACCCTAGATGAAGCGACGACCTGCTCTGATACCAATTGGTGGAGATAGCGTCTGTAGAAGCACGCGAACAACACAAGGAAGAAGAAGAAGCTTGGAGCACAAACACACAATACTGAATGTATTACTAGAGCATGTACAAAGATAAGTAGCCCATTAGGGCAATAGGCGTATATACAAGCCGGGGAAAAAAACCTCCTAAAGAGGGAAAGAAGTGCCCTGGCGGTCCTAGTGTGCTCACACACATCACTACCTAAATATATCAACATATGGCTCTCAATACAGGATGTTAAGGTCCCAAGGTAAGATTTAGGCACTATAACTTTAGCCAAGTCAGACACTACTTCTAGATTGAACAGGTAAGCATCAAGAAGGTCATCTGATACTCCTTGAGGGGACTCTCTTGAAGTCAATCGAGATAGGTGATCAGCTCTCATGTGAGTCCTTCCTTTCCTAACCACAACTTCAAAGTCATATTCCATTAGTAAGAGGAACCATCTTACTAATCTTCTAGTATTGTAAGGTTTGTTCACTAGATATAATAGGGCTTGATGGCCTGTAAAGAATTTAAACTTATTTGCAATCAAATAATGTCTAAATTTTTTAACGGCATATACCATGCTTAATCCTTCTCTTTTAGTAGTGGTATAATTTTGTTCAACTGCATTCAATTATCTACTGGCATAAGCAATGGGAAGATCCATATTACCTTCACCAATAGGTTGTGCTAGTACACACTTAATAGCATAATTAGATGCATCCACATGAACATGAAATGGCTTGTTCCAATCTAGTGTAGTCAAGATTGGTGCTGAAGATAATCATCTCTTAAGCTCATTAAAGGAGTTTTCACACTCTTCTGTCCACTCAAAGCTAGTCAAAAGGGAGTACAGAGGCTTTGCAATGATTGCATACATATGAATGAAACCTCGATAATAGCTGCAATGCCCCATGAAAGCTTGTACCTCTTTGACATTATTTGGCCTAGGTAGTTCTACAATAGCTTACTAACTTTCTCGTCGTCCATTGATATCCCATTCTTTGACACTTTGTGTCCTAGAATCTTGCCTTGCCTAACCATAAAAACACACTTTTCTAGGTTTAAGCTGACGATATTCTCTACATTTGTCAAAGATTTGTCTGAGCTCAGGGATATGTGATTGTCTAATGTTGGAATGAGCACAAAGATCATCACCATAGACTTCAAAGTTTTTCCTCAGGAGCTCTTTGAACACATAACACATAAGCCGTTGAAAGGTAGTTGGCACATTGGTAAGCCCAAATGGCATTACTCGAAAGGCAAATATGCCCCATTCTATAGCAAAAGCCATCTTATGCTGATCTTTTGGAGAGTGGCCACTTGATTATAGCCAAAGAATCCATCAAGGAAGTTGTATACTTCCTTTCCTGCAACTCCTTCTAATAGACGCTCAATGATAGGAAGCGGATAACTATCTCTAATAGTGGCTACATTAACTTTCTTCAAGTTAATGCATACACGTAACTTGCCATTCTTTTTAGGCACCACAACAATGGGAGAAACCCATTCAGTGTGCTCAATTTCATACATAAATCAAGCTTCTACCAACCAATCTATCTCGTCCTTGATCTTGGCAACATAATTGTTGTTATATGTGTATGGCTTCTGCTTAGAGGGTTTGGCTTTTGAAGTCATGGGGATCATATGTGAGCATATGTCAGGTTATAGTCCTTATAATCCCTTATAACTCCATGCAAATACATCTCTATATTCTCATAATAAGTCAATCAACTCTCTTTCCTCTTCTTCAGTCAGGTTGTGTCCTATGTAAGTGCATCACTCTTCACCTTCTTCTATGTTCACAATAATTTCTTAGTCACCTCTTTGTTATCATAGGCCACTCTTGTAAGTGCTTCTCATTTAGGCATTCTAATCATGACTTTCTTATCTTTGACTTCATACTTCTTAAAATTTTTAGGGACTTCAAACAAAGATTCTTCCTCATCTCATGAGACTTCTCTCTTCTTTCTTTTCTTGCCTTCGCTCTTGGTGGTTACCTGTGTGGCTAACCTCACATCATTCATAATCTCCTCTTATCCTTCAGGGTGAGCTTCCACTATGCACAAGTATTCTTCTTTTGATGCGCAAAAGGGATCGATAATGATTGACTCTAAATCTGAGTCACTTGATTGATCAAGGTTGTCCATACTAGGCTCGCATTGTTCTATAATCGAATCACACGTGAGTGGTTCTATAGTGAAACCTAAAATGTAATAGCCATCTTTGTCACAGTGTGGTGTCCATTGTTCTTCATTGATGGCTACATCCATTGTTGCTAGGATTTTTGCCCAACCATGAGGTCCAAACTCTTCATCTGGGAATACTACAAGTGCATAGGCTCGGTCTTGACTTGATCCATGAGTTTCTTTCACACCTACCTCTTTGGAATTCTTTCTTTTCTCTTCCTCCACTGCTACTTTGCACATCCATAAGAGAGTGTCTTCATGCATCCATGAGGATCCTGATCCTAGGGAGTGCACTGACTCCATATCATCTTTGGCTATCTGGATCGGATTCCATTGAATGGGAGGCACATATCTATGAGAGTAATCCTTGAGATTGACTTTAGTTGTGACACCTAATTGTTGCAAATACAAGGAATTGGTTCCTCAATCTTGTACTACCTGCAACTGTCTCATGAATGTTCTTCCCAAAATCATCTCATAGGCCTAGTTTTTGCTAAAGTTACATATGGCAAAAGTGTGCTCAAACTCTACACCACAGGAAGTGAGAGTTATCCCTTCTAGCAATCCTAAAGGTTTCTCTATGTGACCGTCAACCATCTGCAATTTCATTCTTGTTTGCCTGAGTGTTGGTTTGCCCCAACGCTTCCATAAGGAGGTGGTAGCAATTGCAACTCTTGCACTCGATTCTAATATTGCCTTGGTTGTGTAACCTTGATGAGTGATTGGAAGATAGTTGTTTCCTTCTTCACCTTCACTCATATCTCCTATCTTATCCAAAGGTATTTCAGGCACCGTTCTATGGGATCCTACCTGATAATGAGATTTTGCTACTTTTGACACTTGATTTGCTATGTGTTTTCACAATTCTGTCTTAACCTTGAGTAGCTCCTCTAAAGTGAGATTGCACTACATTTTAGTGTTTTTTCACTACTTTTGTATTCCTAGGTATGACTGAGTCTTCGTTTCTTACCATGACAGTGGGTGCTCTCATGCAGGCAGACTTTGCATCCCATGGTCTTGTGAAATGAGGTAGTTCTTGTAGAGATTCGAAGTCTAATCATTCACTTGATTGGATATCCTCTTGTTCTCCATAAATAGAAGGAATGTCTTGTGGGAATTGATCATGTAGGTCATCCACAAGTTCAATGGGAGGAGGATTTTCACTTTCTCGTGCCCAATTCTCTTCTTGAATCTCTCGTAGAAATTCTTGTGAAAACCGATTCATAGAAGAAGAGGTGTATAGTTCAGTGGAATTCAACACATAAGCTTCCTTGGGAGGAATGCTCATTCTTTCACTTGTCTTGTCCTTACCTTGGGAGGTTGCTTCCTTTCTAGATTTTGCAATTAACCTCTCCAATCTTTCTAATAGTCCATCAAAATGCAACTGAGTCTTAGTTGAACTAGAGCAATTGAAGAGGTGACTGACTTCAAACATGGTTTGAGCCAATTCTACCATCTTAGCACAAATCTTGGTTCACTCCATCTTTAGATCAACTTTGAGCTAACACTTTTCATGATCCCTTATGTTTGGCCTTTCTTGGATTCTAGCTTGATATGCTTTAAGCATCATCTCTAGGTCCTCGTGAGTGGGATCTACTAAGAGAGATCCTACTCTAGGTGGTGGTGGGATTACATGAGGTGGATTAGAAGGTGGTTGATTATAAGGTGATCAAGATGGTGGTGGTGGTGGCGATGTGTGAGAGTGCATTTGAGATGTGAGCTCAATTATTTTGGATTTTATTTCTCTTAGGTTTTCCTCAAGCTCACTCATCTTCTTTGACCATTGTTTTTTATTCTCTCTCGACTATCCCTCCAAGCTCTTGTTATTTTCTTAGTTAGACTCTCAGTCTCACTAACCTCAGAACTCTTTTCCTTGCCTAGCCTTGGTTCTGTTGTAATGCTTGAGCTCTATTGACCACTTGTAGTGGGGCAGTGGAAGTTACACCTCCAATAGAATCTACTATTAGCCCAATCACATTGATAGGAGTGATCTTCAGCCCATTGTTTGGGTTCTTACAACAATCCCACAAGAGGTGCTCCTTCCCACAATCTGGACAAAAACCTTGAATTGTCACTGATTGGGGTTGCACGGGTGCAGGTACAAGGCAATCACGATTGAAGTGATCACCTTGGCATATATAGCATGGTCCTCTAGGTGCTGGGGGTCTCATCTGTTTAGGTTGGGGTCGAGAGTTAGTGAGCCAAGTCAAAACTATGATTTTCAAATTTTCTTTAGGAGCTTCATACTTCACCGGGATCACATTGGCTGGAGGTGGAGGTTATTGAACTAACACGGGTGGAGGTCTTTGTTGAGCTTGATAGTGTGGTTGATAGGATTTCTGGGGCCGAGCATACTGCTATGGTGGCTACTGATTCTGGTATCTCCCCTGTTGTGGATATGGCTGTGGATAATTCTGCCTAACCACTTGCTTATTGTATGGGCAATCTTGTGCGGTATGGTTAGTATATATCCTTTCTATGGTGAAGTATTTGTTGTTAGGGTTCACTAGGGGTTGAGTCATGATTGGGTACACATTAGCCATATGGCCTCCTCCACAGGTAGAGCACCATTTTACTAAGGCAAATCTAGGTATCTGTTTGTTAGAGACTCCTAACTTCTGAGCCACTTTCTTTGCAAGTTCCTCTATAGATGTAGCTGGTTTGGAAGTGAGGATAATAGAGCTATCTGAATCTTTATGGATTTTTGAAAGCTCTAATTCCCCCCCTAGATTATCTTCAACATCTATGCACATGCATACACACTCTTCTATGGATCTAGGGTCCTTCAAGTACACATATGATCTCAATTTGGTACTTAATAGACCATCTAGGAATAATGCCACCTGTTTGGCTGGTCCATTATGGATCTAGGATCCTTCAAGTACACATACGATCTCAATTTAGTACTTAACAAACCATCTAGGGTCCTTCAAGTCGCTTCTCCTTGCTACACTTGTATGCCTAGGAGGTGCATTCCCAAGCCTGCACACATTGGCACTTTGCTTTGGTCTCTCCAAGAGCTCTTAATGATCCTGTGAAAGTCCAAGTTTAGCTCAATCTTTTAACTTCAATTGATAGACAATTTGATTCAGACACTTTTCAAGAACCTTTTTTCCCCCTTTATATTGCATAAAAAATCTCTAGAGCTCCCTAGGTTTTCTAGTCCTCGTGAGGGTCAACTTCAATTTACCCTATTTGAAAAAATGGATTTCGTGTGAAAACGGATTTTGTATGAAAAAGTTATGTTAGTTCAAGGTTCTAGGGGTTAAAATAGACAAACAAGATATCTTAGGGTATTTGTGTATTTTTCTAAGGTCTTGTGATTGTATAGGTAAAAGAGTTTGTAAATATGCCCAAAATTAGCCTCAATTTTCACAAAATTAACACCTTAATTTTTGTTGAAAATGTATGTCTATCATGATAGATGGGTGTCTGTCACAATAGATCTGTCTGTCACAATAGACAGGTGTCTGTCAGGATAGACGGGTGTCTGTCTTGGGGTTTTTCTGTCACGACATATGGATGTCTGTTGCGATAGATAGGTGTCTATCGCAATAGATGGGTTTCTGTCGTGATAGACGGGTGTCTATCGTGGGGCTTGTCTGTCATGATAGATGGGTGTCTATTGTGATATCTGATGATGTCTATCATCTATCATGGTTCTGGTCTATCACGATAGATAAAAAAAATGCAAATTCTTGTGATGTTTTTGGTGATTTCAGATGCTCTCATGGTGTGGTTTATCATGCCATGCATGAAAACAAGAAATACCAACTTTCTTTGTGTATCGTGATAGATAGAGGTGGTTGTCTTGAGACCTGTGTAGAGGTTTGTTGTACTTGCATAAGCTACAGGAGATGATAATACAACCAAATCCTATAGCAAATGCTCAAAAATACACAAAAACAAAACGCAAAATCGTTCTCTCTCACAAGTGAAATGAGCAAAATGAGGTGGGGAAGGTGATATGACCAAAAAATTGAAAATTCTGCAAAGGTGAAGATGGAGGTGGGAGATGGTGAGGATGATGATGGTGAAGATGATGTTGAAGAAAGTAAGAAATAATAATGAGGATCGCGATAGACAGCTGTCTGTTGTGATAGATGGATGTCTGTCGTGATAGATAGGTGTATGTCACAGTAGACGATGTCTATCCTCTATCGTGGTTCTGGCCTGTCGTAGTAGACTGAAAAAATGCAAGTTCATGTGAGGTAGGCCAACACCATGCAATGGCTGTAATTGAGGAAAAGATACTTCAATCTCCCTATTTTGCACAATTAGCACCACGACTATATATTTATATCAATGAACTTCAACATAAGCCATACTTCCTATATATGGTTGAATATAATTTGGCAATTGAGAAGGCGATGGGGAAGAAATCGACACACGCCACACAGTTCAAACCTGAAGATCTACCTTTAGAGGCTCAACAAGGTAAAATTTTTCAACCTAACTGGTGCAAGGAACTATTGCAGGAATACTATGAAATGTTGTATACATGGAACAAGGCTCCCCTGCACCTCAAATACAAACCTTGTTATGGCCCAGTACAAAATAATAAGCAGTATGAAGATCGGCTAAATTACCCATACTTCATGCCACTTTGTGGTCCCCCCTCAATTTGATACATGATGGCGACAATACGACATTGGCTCCCTTGACTTCACCGCATGAACGATGTGGCATTGTAGATGACCATCAATATTTTTGACATGATGCAGACTACCTTCAAAATCTTCAGACACATACACATCAGACCATCCCATGTGTGTACCCCTAGATTCAAGCATGGCAATGGTGATCTTGTGTATGATATGACTACAACGCCTTCGCTGCGGGTATACTTCGAGTGGCACTGCCGGATCAAATACCTACCTACATGTTATACATTGACCTTCGAAGAAATTTTTACTAGTGGTTTTTGGAAGTACCACTCAGAGGTATTCATCAGCCAACCAACACACCTGCTACAATTATTTGCTTGTGAAGAGTGAATGTACTCCACACATTATCAGCTCCCACCACATGATGAACCTCAGGCTGTCAATTGGGAAAAATTAGAGGAAGATCTAGCATGAGGTCTTCATATCACCGAACAAACACTCGCCCATGATCTCTCGCAGAAGTACATTACCAATGCCCTACAACAAGGATCTATGAGGGACGACAAATGGGAGAGGGAGGGGGGTGTTGGCAGTGCAACTGTTGGGGATTCGTGGTCAAGAAGGAGTTTGAGGGTTTGTAGGAGAAAGAAAGGAGATGATAAAAATTGGAATAACCGTGAGAACTTCTGCAAAGGAATACTCTTGGAAACCTTGAATATTGATTATCTTGCAACAATTACAATGACTGCACACAGTCTAATCAATGACTAAATGCAACTTCAGAGAATATCAATTACTGAAGACCAATTATCTCGAGTCCTCTGGCCGCGGCCTCTTCTGCACCAATCCTTCACTTGCTTTACGCTTCCCTTGTGCACACCTTGCACTAAGCTTACACCAAGCTAAGGAATTGGTATCTCGGCGCACACACACAATAGACCTTGGGACTCTTGGGATCCAATCCGCCTTCTCTGCACACCTTCCTCTTGGCACCTCTTGCACTCCTCAGTGTTGTCGCATACTGGTGGCTCTTCCTTTTCTTTCTTCCTTTTCTCCCGCTCTCTCTTGCTCCTCACTTCCAATATATCCAAGAATAGCCTTTGTCCTCCTCTTGAACCCGCCGGTCCGGTGACTTCTAACTGCCATAGACTATTGGGCTTCCTTTGATGTCCCAAGATTCTCTTTTTAGTTGTCGGCCAACGAATTGCCCTTTGTCCTGTAGTGACTTTAGTGTAAAACCAAAAAATTTTAATGGGGGTCATACTTTCACTTGTGCGTACATTTTCCGCTTCACATGCCTTCACATTCCCTTTTAATTCTTTCTTTGTGTACTAAAGGGGGTTCACCTAAACCTTCCCAAATACTTTAAAACACATTCTGATCCTTAGAAAAATTAGAGAAAATACGCAACCCGCTTCTCAAATTTACCCTTTGCGGGACAATTAATTGTTGGCTTGACCCTGACCTTGTTGACTTTGACTGGTTGGCTTTGACCGTCATGACTTTAATGGGCTAAACAGATGCCCACCACCTAAAGGACTCTCCGACCCGGAGAGACAACACACTGGATACAAGAACTGCTTAAGAACCAAAATGAACATGTAGATGAACAGAGATAAATAAAGCCGAAAAAGAGAGAAAGGGTACTTTTATTGAATACTAAAGAAAGGAAGAACAATATCCGATGATTATTGAACTGGAAGGGCATTAGCAGAAGGATAAGACAATTATTGGGAAGCTAGAACTAAGGCTGAAGTCATGTAATTTATTGGAAAATGGCCAGCATTTTAGTAAAAACTGGGAATGAGATTATAGCGGAGGTGGCTGAGGAGAAGATGGGAGGGGAACGGAAGCTTGCTCAATAAGATGTTGGACAGAAATAAGGCAATTGCGAAGATGGTCCCGTTCGCGCTTGATACGCCGACACGCTGCATTATCACACAAACCTAACTGTAAACGAGTTTGAAGATCCTCTAAAGTTTGGAGCGCAGAATCCGCAATGTCGCGATACCTATCTCGCTCCTCCTTGAGCAAATGGGCGGATTCAGTGAGAGATTTCCACTGTGAGGTGGCCATGCGATTTATGTTGTCAATAGTCGAAATATATTGTTGATGAATGCTGGCTGCAGCTGAAATGGAATCCATGGACAACTTGGAAGCGTCAGCACTTCCCTGAGCAATGTTACTGGCTTCGCGAAGTAATAGGAAAAATGAGGGTTCAGTCTGGGTATCAGATGGAGGAATAGGATCTACAGGCGGAGTTTGAGAATTGGACGGAATGGCAGAGGGACCGGATGTGGAATGAAGATTGTGAGGATGGGTATGGGTGGGTGGTGCATTACTGGGAGTTGGAAATGGTGGAACAGGGGGACGTGGGGGAGTACAGGTAGGGTTGAGTGGGTTCAGCTGGGTTTGAATGAGTGGGCGGAATGAAGAAGAGCTATGTGGAGGAACAGGAGTAGGAGAATGAATGGGGGCCGTGGCAGGAGATGTGGTGAGAATAGGGGAAGGAGACCGTGGAGTAATTGGAGGGATATCCGGGGGTGCAGAGGGTGGGGTGGAAGCGGATGTTGAGCCAGTGGAGAGAGAAGGGGAGGGAGGAGGCCGGGATATGGAAGGGATAGGGGGATCGCTGGGCGGGTTGCTAACAGGGAGTTGAGGGCATGGGGAAATAGTGGAAGGGTTAGCCAATTGTGCAGGGATTTGATAGACCCAAGCTAGAAGGGGAGCAGAATATATGTTAAAGTTACGAGAGCGGCGAGGGACCGCCTCACGGAGTCGACGGGAGCGCACGCTCAAGGAACTATAGAGGAGGGCGGCGTAAGGGTAGGGGCGGCTAGTGAGGAAGCAGTACAGCGGGTCTGCAATACGAATGTCTGAGAGGGGAAGCGCAGCGGTGGGGCTTCTAAGTAAAAAGAAGAAGATAAATGAAGTCAGAATGGCTTGCATGCGGATGGAAAAACGGGCTTGGTTAGCAAATCGCTCTTTACAAAAAGCAATGGTTTCCGCGGGTGACACTCCCGAATATAAGAGTGGAGGACTGATGAAGTCGATGAGGGTAGATCCTATATGGTTGGCAAGGTCTGGGATGGTAAGAGTGCCGGTACGAAATTGGGGGAATAGCCGAAGAGCTTCGTAGACGTCATTGAGGTTGGAAGGGTCCTGCAACAGAACGTCCGCCAAGCCGAAAAGACCTGCATACCGAAGATTTTCTGTCGAGAAGAGATTGCGGAGGTCAATTGGAGGTGGAGATAAATGAATTTTAATTTGGATAGGTAGATCAGGTGGGAGGAAAAGGCTCATATAATCGCCTGTAGGGATTGAATTATGGGAAGCAGAAGGAGAGGGAGAAGGGGAGGGGGGGCGAGGAAGGGATGGGGGAGAGTAATCGGTAGAATCAGAGCGAATGGAATAAGTAGGAATATTGATAGGTGGAGGAGGAATGACAGAAGTTGAGGCATCGGCTGTGGGAAAAGGGGAGAGGGTGGAGGGAGGAAACGTTGGGGAAAGAGATGCGGGCACTGACGGTACCGGGTATACCTGGGTGGGAAGGTATTGGGTAGGCGACGGATTAGTAGACTCTGAAGGAGGAGAATGAAGATTGGTTGCTGGGACCGCTGGAGGTGTGAAGGCCGCAGGATCGTCCTGGGGGGGTGGATTAGCCATAGAAGAAATGGAGAATGACGAGACAGGAAGATTTTGGAGTTATGGGGAAATGGAGATGGTGGAGGGTCCGGGGGAGGGGATGAGGGGGTCGGAGGAGGAGTGGGTTTGCCTGCGAGGTTGAAGGGGCGGAGAATTGGTGATTTGGCGTAGTCGGAGGCGGAGGACGTGGAGGAGGAGAAGGATTGCTTGGCGAGTTCTAGGAGGGGATGAGGATGGATGTTAGGTGATGGCTACGGAGGGTGCGGCGGACTGGGCTGCGGCGGAGGGCGATGTCGGACTGGGCTGCGGGCGGCGGGGGGGTTGGCAAGCGGGTGTGGGAGGAGATTGGGTAGAGGATGGGAGATCGTCGGCGGGGCGGGAAGGGAGTTGGGGCGGGGGTGGCAGAGTGCGGGTGGGAGCGGCGGATGTGGTGCCTGCGGATATGGTGCCTGTGGGGAATGGGGTGCCTGTGGGGAGGGAGGGGGTGGGTAATTGGGCGGGAGAGCGGTGGGTGGGGGGGGGCGGGAGAGCTGCTTAGGGGGTTGGAGGGGATGGAATGGGCGGAGGGGGGGGAGGTTGGGGGGCGTGCGGGGGAGGTCGCGGACGGCGCTGCGGAGGGTATGGGGCGTCGGGCTTCTGCGGAGGCGACGGAATTCTGGCGGGCGGCGGAGGTCCCGCGGAGGCGGCGGAGGCGGAGGTGCGGTCGGAGGACGGCGGATGGCGGAGTTGTGGCTGGCGGCGGAGTGCCCGCGGAGGCGGAGGTTTGTTGGAGGAGCGGAAGTTTGTTGGTCGGCTGCGGGCGCTGCGGGAGGAGGGCGGTGGCGGAGATGGATGCGCTGGACCGGCGGGCGGATGGCAGAGAGGCGGCGGCGCGGAGACAACTCGGCGGAGGCTGGGCGCTCGGCGGAGGCGGAAGGCGGGCGGTGCGGAAGGGGGGCGGCGCGGAGACAACTCGGCGGAGGCGGAGCGCTCGGCGGAGGCGGAAGGCGGGCGGTGCGGAAGGAGGGCGGCGCGGAGACAACTCGGCGGAGGCGGAGGCCGGGCGGAGCGGTCGTCGGGCAGGGCGCGGAAAGGGGTCGGCGGATGGCGGCGGACCGGCGGAGGGACCACGGCGGACCCCAGCGGGGTGGTGCGGGGGACCACGGCGGGGCTGGTGCGGGCCAAGGGGTGGTGAAGAGGCGGCGCGGAGCAGGGATGTCGGCGGAGGGGGCGACCGCGTAGAGGGGGCGGGGGAGGAGGGGTCTTTGGTAGAGTTGGTCGGCGGAGGGGGAAGGCAGCAGGGGGCAAGGGAGGTCGGCGGAGGGGGAAGGCAGCAGGGCAGGCGGGAGGTCGGCGGAGGGGGAAGGCAGCAGGCGGGTGGGGCGACGTGGGTGGTGGAGAAGTAGGCTGCGGGTGGGGTTGGGCGGCGGGAGAAGGAGGCTGCGGGTGGGGGTGGGGAGGTGAGGGGTGGGTTGGGCGGAAGTTGGTAGAGGAGGGGGGGTTGGGTGGAGGCGAGGGGTGGAGTAGGGGGTGGCGGAGAGGTTGGAGGAGGGAGGGGGGCGAGGGTGGAGGCAAGGGTGGTTGGGCGTTCGAGGGAGGAGGGGGTGAGGGGGAGGATGGTGTAAGAGGGAGGGGTGGGGGGTGGTTGGGCGTTCGAGGGAGGAGGGGGTGAGGGCGTGTGCAGGCTGATGAGGGGGGGTGGCGGATGGGATGGAGGGGGGTGGGTGAGGCGTTAGAGGGGGGATGAGGGGGGTGGCCGATGGGGATGTGTAGTTGGTTAAGGCGGAGGGGAGGTGTTGCCTGAGGGGGGGGGTTGATGGGCGTGTGAGGGCGGGGGTACTAGGGGATGGGTTGGGGGTGATGGGCGGTTGAGAGCGGGGTTGGATGTGATGATGGCTGGTGATGGGCGGAAGTTGGAGGCAGGACCTTGGGATGGCATACGATGTGGTTGAAGGAGATTGTGTGTCTATCATCACTCCTGCTGAGGAGATCAAAAAAATGAAAGAAAGAACACCTTATATAGTGAAAGGGGATGAAAGATTACCTCACAGGAATTGATGGTTCAACCCAAAAGAGAGTTCAAAAGAGAGGAGATGCAAGATCTAATCTCATCCATTCAAGAGTTAACAAAAGAAGAGAACATGATTGAAAGTTTTATCGCTGAATTGAGATCCATCCAAAAAAAAATGGCGCCCAAATTTTATTGACTATGATTTAAATTCATTTAGTGGGTGAAGATAAAATAGAAAATCCAAAAAAATGCGTGAGCATTTTGATTATTATTGAACCTATTAAAACATTTCAAAAACACTGAGGAACAAAATAGGAAAAAAGCAATGTTTATGATTTTTGGTGGTAACCCTTGAGTCTGGAGATGTTTACCAAGGGTAGGGTGTCACCATCCAGCGTTTCCAAATGCACAGCACCCCACTGCAGCATTTTCTTAATGCGAAAAGGGCCTTCCCAGTGAGGGACCCATTTCCCTTTGGTTTGAGTCGACAATCGTGGTCTGTGTAACAGAGCTAAATCACCGGGCTTCAAGTTGTTCTGCCATAAATTTCGGTCATGAGCCTCCTTCCTTTTTATCTGAGTCTCTATCAATTGTTTGGTCGCAAGTAGACGAATCTCCTCCACTTTATGTAGTGCTCCTAGCCTCTGAGAGATATCACAATCCTTCTTTCCCTGCATAAATGCTATCTTAGGTGATCCATGCAAAAATTCAAAGGGCTCGATAGGTAATATGCCATAGACCAATTGGAATGGGGAATATCCCGTGGCCTCTTTGTAGGCTAACCTGTATGCCCAAAGTGTACCTAGGTACGCAATGCCCCATGAAGTGGGTTGCAACATACTCTCCTTTCTTAACATTGCAATTAAAACCTTATTTGTGGACTCAGCCTGACCATTTGCTCGTGGATAGTAAGCACAAGAGGTCCTATGAAGAATTCTATACCTGTTGAAGATTTCTTGCAGGACTTTATTGACAAAATGGGTACCTTGATCAGTACAAATTTCAAGTGGACAACCAAACCTGCAAATGATGTTACTATAAATGAAGTCAGCAACAGTTTGGGCAGTGCAATCAGAGGAGGCAATAGCTTCAGCCCACTTTGTGGCATAATCAGTAGCTATCAGGAGATATTTTTCTCTATTTGGAAACGCGGGAGGGTAGATTGGCCCTACAAAATCTAACCCCCACTTCTCAAATGGTTGCCAGGAGGTGGAAATAACCAAGGGGTTATGTCTCTGTTTTGTTGGCTTAGGTCCACACCTCTGGCAAATGTCACATGATTTTCCCCATTCATCTGCATCCCTAAATAGTGTAGGCCACCATAGACCAGCATCCAGTATCCTCTGACTCATAATATGTCCTGGAAGGTGCCCACCACCTGTTCCTTCATGTGCAGAGTGAAGGACTTCCCTCACTTCTTCTTCTTCCAAACATTTCCTGAGCCGGTCATCCTTGCCCTGTCTATACAATTTATCTTCAATGAAGGTATATGGTCTGCTCTTGATTAGCAGTCTCTTCTTTTGTATAGCACTAGCCTTTTCTGGATACAACCCAGTTTTAATGAAATTTTTGATGTCAGAATACCAACCTTGAACTTGTACATCAAATAGATGAGCATCTGGAAAGTCATCATTGATTCCACTAGTTTGATTCATCATATTTATTCTGGATAGATGATCTGCCATAACATTTTCTTTTCCTGGTTTATGGACCACAGAAAAATCAAACTCTTGGAACAACAATAACCACCTCCATATTCTACCAGTGGTCTGTGGTTTGTTGAGTAGGTATTTCAGTGGTTGGTGATCTGTTATAATAATGAATTTTACCCCCAGTAAGTAATGACGGAATTTTTGGACAGCAAAGACCATTGCTAAGGCTTCTCTTTCTGTAGTACTGTAATTCCTTTCAGCCTTGGTCAAGATTCTACTGGCATATTTGTTGGAAGGAGTATTTTTGGAAAGCATTTTTGATGTAGAAAATTAGTAAAAAGCCAAAAAAACTTGTAAAATATTTATGCAATGATTGTAAAAATAAGGAAGAGTCTTCCTTATGTAGTCAAGGATCTCATGTAATTTTTGTAGAATTTTTAGAAACTCTTAGATAGCATATTTTTAGAGAATTAGAGAAAAAGACCTAATTTCAAGTGTGAAAAGGGACACTTGAAAATGTATATAAGTCAATTTTCTCTATTTTGGAGAGGTTGGTTAGTTATTTGCTCAAGCTATCAATAGAGAAGAAAGAGTTTCTGCAAAATCGTGTTTTCTCCTGTTGAGTGTATTTCCTTTGATGTGTGAGCTTGTCTCTTGCTTAAACATGGAGATTTGTGCGTCTTATTTGTGTACTACTGAGTAAGTTGTATGAAGAGAGAGACCTATTGCTGTAAATGAGTGGAAAGGACTGAAGGAAGTTCCAAAATTGTGAAAATCGTCTGTTGGTACAGAATCGCGATTGTCTCGTCTTTGTGATACAGGTGATATTTTTCAGTTTTGAGTTTATATTTGTATTCTGCTAATGAAATGGCATGATTTTGACATAAAGAACATGGAAAATGATGGAGATTTGCCTTAGTTATGGTAAACTCAAGATTTTCTCTTCATCTTCAATTTCTCTCAGCAATCCAGCCATCAATCTCTTATTTCCTTGAATCTATTATCTTGAAGGGGCTGTGGTCTTATGGATATTCCTAGGATTGACAAAATAAAGATGATTTGTTGATTCTTTGTTACTTCATGATTGGAGAGGACAACTTGGAGTCCAAAACAAAACATTTTTTGGCGCCGTTGCCGGGGAATACATTCCAAGAACTTCTTTGAAGTTGGACCTTTGCTGGATCTTCAGTTGATGATGGTAAACAAGGTAAAGCTCATCAATAAGGAAAAGTGCACATGAATAGGTAGATATCATTGTTTGTCTTTAGGGAAGAAGAAAGCAATGGATGTCTTGTAGAAGTGGAAGTGCTGAAATTTTTGTAGATTGATAGTTGCTCATCATTTTGGTGAAGTAAAAGTGCAGGTGTGTGGAGGATTTGAGCCAAGAAGCTGAAGATGGAGGTAACTTGAATCTATTCTTGCATTTTTAGATTTCTTTTTGCCCAAGTACTAGACACCATGGGTGATCTTGGGAAGATAACATGGTGATATTAAGGAAAGGACAGTTAAAGTAGCTAGATGTAAGAATGAGGGATTCAGTTGTTGACCAAGTCTAAGCATTAAATCTTGAGTTGTGCTGCATTTTGAAAAAAAATCATATGATTGAGTTTATCTTTACAAAATTTGATGGCCTTTCATAACACTTTTTCATTGGAGAACCTTTCTTTGATACTTTAGTGATAGCTAAGGACATAGAAACTCATAACCAATCAAGAACCATAGGATCAGTTGATTTCCAAAACCAGAAACCCTAAGTAAAGTGTTCACCTTTATTTTTAGGGCAAAAATACCAAACAAATTCACAAAACTCATCAAAAACAATCAAACAAATTTCTTTTCTTGACAAGAAGTTGAAGTGAGGTGTTGAGGATTAGGAGTGATTGTGAAAAAAAACTGGAAAAGAAAGTAAAAAATGATCAAAAAATCAGGAAATTGAAAAACACGATTCTCTGCACAGAATCGCGATTTTCTGAAAAAAGTAATTGATTTTGAAATAACATTGTAAGGGAAGGATGAATTGAAGTTGTTGAAGGGTTTTGAAGGTAATCAAGAAGAAAAAGCTACTCAAAGTGGCATAAAATCAAAAATAGAGAAAAACACAATTTTCTGCACAAAGTCGCGATTTTCTGAGGGAGATTGTGATTTTGGTACAAACAAAAGAAAGAATTGAAGCAAAACAAAGAGAAAGAAAGCTTAAAAAATAAAAAAATTATCAAAAAACCCAGAAAATTAGAAAACACGATTCTCTGAACAGAATCGCGATTTTCTGTAAAAAAGTGTTGTTTTGAAAAAAAAAAAAAAAAAAAAAAAAAAAAAAAAAAAAAAAAACTTTTCAGGTGACTCATGTATTGAAGTTGTGAAGGATAGTGAGAGAAGGCAAGGACATAGAATGCTCAAAATTTGCACAAGAAAGGATCTACAGAAAAAACACGATTCTTTACACAAAATCGCGATTTTCTGTAAAGAAAGTTTTTTGGAATCTGTGGTAAATTTGGGTACATTGAGATAAGGAAGTGTAAGGAGGATTAGGTGGATTGAGTAAGTGAAGAGGAATAAGTGAAAGAGTGAGGAAAAGTAGAAATCACACAAAATCGCGATTTTCTGAACACTATAAAAACCTGAAATTCAAAGAAAAATTCATTTGAGTGAGAGTGAGGGAGAGAGAGAGTGTGCAGAATCGAACAAAATCGCGACTTTCAGCTACAAGCAAGCTTTGGAGATATTTTCAACATTGGCAAGCAAGGTAAAAAGTCTAGTAGCATTTTGAGTACATATTTTTTGCATAAAAGTGAGTAAATAACACAAAAAAGTAGGAAAATAGTAAAATCACGAAATCGCGATTTTCTGTTTTTTTTTGGTTTTCAGTAAGAAAAAAGTGTTTCTCAAGAAATTTCTTTTATTGCATGTCAAAATTTTGATAAGGCGATTCTATAGGTTAAAAAATATTGAAAAAAGCAAAAAGTTGAAAATCTGTCAAATTTTGGACAAAATCGCGATTCTGAGTTTTACTCAAAATCGCGATTCTGTAAAAAAGTGCCAACAACATCGCGATTCCCAGAACGCGATTTTCATAAGAAAATCGTGTTTTTACAATCTGTGAGCAATCACGATTGTCTGAGAACAAAATCGTGGAAAAACACGATTTTGTGAACAAAATCGTGGAAAAACACGATTTTGTGAACAAAATCGTGGAAAACACGATTCTGTGAACAAAATCGTGGAAAACACGATTCTGTGAACAAAATCGTGGAAAACACGATTCTGTGAACAAAATCGCAAAAAACACGATTTTGACACAAAATCGTGGAAAATACAATTCTGTGAACAAAATCGCAAAAAACACGATTTTGACACAAAATCGCAAAAAACACGATTTTCAACAGAAAATCGTGAAAAACTCACAAGTAAATAGAAAATCGTGAAAAACTCACAAGTAAATAGAAAATCGTGAACAGAATCGCAATAAACACGATTTTGACACAAAATCGCAAAAAACACGATTTTGACACAAAATCGTGGAAAACACGATTCTGTGAACAGAATCGCAAAAAACACGATTCTGTGAACAGAATCGCAAAAAACACGATTTTGACACAAAATCGTGGAAAACACGATTCTGTGAACAAAATCGCAAAAAACACGATTTTGACACAAAATCGCAAAAAACACGATTTTCAACAGAAAATCGTGAAAAACTCACAAGTAAATAGAAAATCGTGAAAAACTCGATTTTCCACAGAAAATCGTGGAAAACACGATTCTGTGAACAGAATCGCAATAAACACGATTTTGACACAAAATCACAAAAAACACGATTTTGACACAAAATCGTGGAAAACACGATTCTGTGAACAGAATCGCAAAAAACACGATTCTGTGAACAGAATCGCAAAAAACACGATTTTGACACAAAATCGCAAAAAACACGATTTTGACACAAAATCGTGGAAAACACGATTTTCAACAGAAAATCGTGAAAAACGCGATTTTCACACAAAATCGTGGAAAACACGATTTTCAACAGAAAATCGTGAAAAACTCACAGGTAGGCACAAAATCGTGAAAAATATCAAGTTCATCAGAAAATTGTGAAAAAGTCTGATTGCATGATAAAATCGTGAAAAACACGATTTTCATCTGAAATTTGTGAAAAAAAAAAAAAAAAAAAAACAATACTGGCAGTAGAAAATCTTGAAAAAAAACCTAAATTCATTAAGAAGTTGTGAAAAACACAAAACATAGGAAGAAAATCAAATCACACACAATTTTGGACAAAAAATTGTGGAAAACCAATATATTGGTTAGGAAACTGTGATAAACACTCTGTTGAGTATTAGAAATTTGTCAAGAATAGTTGAATGATACTAAGGTCTGGAAATAAAATAAATTCAATTCCTAAACAAGACCTAACAAGGAAGGAAAAAGAGCCTGGAAGTAATAAAAGATCAGAAAGAAGTTTAGGCCAAGAAAATAACATGGAAAACCTAAATGAAACAAATGAGTCAATAGAAACTGGGGATTTTAGAAACATCCTTAAATACATGTATACAAATAGGTTTGGAACCTATGTATACCAGGATGGAATGCATAAATTCCTCATTAGACTGAGAAATTTAGAAATTCCCCTGAATATAACTCCAGTAGCCCAATTCAAAGATGGAAGATATGAAGACAGGCAAGGATGTGTATACATCTTCTCTCAAGACCCAGAAAATTCAAATGATCTAGGGCAATGTGCTGACAAAGGACCTTGGGAACATAACATGGGACAACCAGACATACCTAGACCAAATGAAAACTACACTAATAACGAGCAAAATCATGGGAGAAGGACACATGCTTCACCAAATCCCTTTGACAGAGAACCAGAAGGAAACAATGACTTTCCACTCAGAAGAAGACCTCATTGGCAACCTCAGGGTAGGATGCTTAGACCATACCAAGTAGCCAAATGCATGAAGAACCAATATGAAGGGTATTCAGATCCTCATGCTCATGCTGCAGAATTTAGACAACTGATTAGAGCAGAGGAAGTAGAAGATTACAAGGTACAATTTGAAGCATTTGGTCTAACCCTAACAGGGCCAGCCTTATCATGGTTCATTCCTTTGAGAAAAGAAATGTACCTAGACATTGAATCTTTCTTAGAAGCTTTCATTGGTGAATTCTCTAAGACTGGAATCAAACATAGTACAGCCACATTGATACACAGCTTCAAACAACAAAAGGAGGAAAATGTTAGAGAAGCAGCCAGAAGGTTTAAACAGTACATTGATAGATGTCCAAGAGAAGAAGTACCTTCCATGGCAAAACAAGTATCCTTATTCATTGAGGGATTGAGAAGTGCCCAATTAAGGACCCTAGTGTACTATAGGAGATGTCCTGATTTAGCAGCCTGTGTTAAGGAAGCTATAGATTTAGAAGACAACAGAGGACAAGATTTGTTAGCATTGATCAACCCAGATCTTATGAAGACAAAATTCCTCCAGCAGAAGAGTTGGCTCAGGCTATTGCTAAAGCCCTAGAGGTAAGCACTAAAACTAATCTGATAAACTCTAGGATAAACACAAACAAGAAATGTTATATTTGTGGAGAAAATCATCTGGCACAACAATGCCCTTATCAGAAACCACAACACTTACAAGATAGGAAGACACTCAAGTATTGTACACTAGAGAGAAAATGGACAAACCATACCAGGGAGGATTGCTTCTATAACAAACAACCTGTCAAGGAAAGAGACTATATGGCTCAGAGGGAATCAGGTTATACTGAGCAACCAAGACCAGTATTGGGACAACAACTTCCCATTCCAACCAATGTGGTACCAGTCAAATATACACCCATTGACGAAGGAAATTCAAGATTCAGATCACCTTATAAGGAAGAATATCAATGGAGTGAGGGACATCAAGAAGAATGGGAAGATTATGAAATAAGGGAACCTGAGCTTAAAGCCCTAGATTTGGGAAATGGAAAAATTGAAATGGACACAGCAACATTCATGTACATTACTAACAACTACATGTCCAATCAAAAACCTCAATTCAAAGGGGGACCAAAGATAACATGTTATAGGTGTGGGGGTGAGCATTTCATTAGAGATTGTTCACAACCTCCAACATTCAGGATAGAGGGAGCATACTGTAAGGATTGTGGTAGAGAACATCTGATCAAGGACTGTCCAAAAAATCCCCAAAAACAACAGAACACACCTAATAACATACCTTTAAAAACAGTCAAAATTATGGAACAAGAGGAATTGAGTGACAGTGATCAAATTGAACTTAATGTTATAACAAGGGCACAAGCCAAACATCAAGGAACAATTAAAGAACAAAATGAGGGTTCCACATCAAAAGGAAAGAAAAATAGACAAAAAGGGAAATGGGAAAAGAAGAGGAAAGTGGGCAAAAGTCTGGAAGAAGACAATCAGGAACAAACGAATTCAAAACATTCTCCTCAAAAGACCCAGAATCTGTCTGAATTAGGAAATTCTCAGAGCCTAGACACCCTAATCAAAGCCTATAAAGGAAGGATTCAAGAGGGACCAAGCCCCGCAGATCATGCAATGGCTTATCCCATACCGGATTTAGAGCATGAAAGGATGCTAAAATGCAAACAAATTATCCAGGAAACACAACTTAGATTAGGGGAAGAAGACAGCTCTCGGATAACATTTGATCAGCATGAGAAAACAAAAACCAAGGAAGATGATAAAGAAGGAAATCCACACATAACATTCCAAATGAGTGTAGATGAACATTGTAGTATTACATGTCATACAACATGGGAAAATTTGTTGAAACAAAATCCTCACCTACAAAACAAGATGAACAAAGAAGAAACAATATCTGGAAACCTTAATTCACCAACACAAGAATTAGAGGAACTATGGTATATTCCTATTGACAAAATAGGAGGATATTGTGAAGGAGAAGAAGGGAATTCAACCTTAAAATTACAATATGAAAAACATTCAGCAAAAGCCATTTTGGATAGTGGATCAGGAGTGGCTATAATGACTAAACAAACCTGGGAGAAATGGGGAAGAAAGGAATTATTACCCACTAAAATGAGATTACAACTTGCGGATGGACATATAGAAAAGCCCCTAGGAATTTGGGAAAAAGTGATTGTGGACATATGTGGCATAGAAATAGAGCATACCTTTGCTATAGTAGAATTTCCACAATCCACATCCTATGAAATTATCCTAGGAAGACCCTTCATGAGACAAATGCAAATTGTACAAGATTGGGGTAAGGATTGTTTATATCTTCAGAACCAGGGAAGAATAACAAGAGTAAACTTAAGAAATGGCCACTATTGTGACATATCTCCTAGAGAATGGTATAAAATACATCAAAATCAACCAGAAAGTGAAGAATCAGAGAGGGAGGATCAGGAAGAAGGTGAATCAACAGTTTGGAAGTGTAACATATTAAGAAATATCACAAATAGGAAAAGGAAGTTAAGAAGAGAAGATTGTGTGGAAGAAAGAGAAATACAAGATGAAAATTATGTGCCTCAACAATTCAAAGATGAAGAGTTTGAACCTTATGGATGGAATCAAATCTTAGCTACAATGGATTTGGCCAGTGAGGAATATGTGGGAGTGGAATTCCAAAATGAGGAAGGATTTGACATCTTCCACATTGGCATACACATGATAGGAGTATCAAAAAGAGAAGAGGATCAAAATCAAGAAATGATATTAATAGAAGGAAAATCACAATATTTGGAAACAGTAAAAGCTGAGGATGCAATCAAAGATAAAATCTCAGGCAAATACAAGGAACATAAACACAAAGAAGTAGAAAGAGACCAGGAAAAAGAAAAGAAAGAGAAAGAGATAAACAGAGATCAATACTTTGATGTACCAGCAAACTTTAAAACTTATGAAGTAGAAGATAGACCACTTCTGAAAATGAAACCAAAAAGAGAAAAGAAGAAAGGGGAAGCATATGATAATGAAGAACAAACAAAGAAAATTGTAATTACACAGGAAGAAGGAGAAGAGAGACAAATAGTAATAGCTGATGACATGACATCACAAGAAGAAGAAGCATTAAGGAACCTAGCAAAGAACTATAGGGATGTATTTGCTTACAGTTATAAAGATTTGAAAGGAATTGATCCAAAAATTTGTGAGCATAAGATTCCTATGACACCTGATGCAAAACCAAGCAAACAGAGACATTATACATTTAATGACAAATACTCTGCCAAAATAAAGGAAGAAATTGACAAGTTCTTGGCTGCTAATTTCATTTATGAAATAGAGTACACTGAATGGATATCACCCATAGTTGTGGTGCCAAAAAAGAACGGGAAACTTAGGGTATGCATTAACTTGAAGAAAGTAAATGCAGCAACTATAAGGGATAGTTATCCACTGCCAATAACAGATCATCTTCTTGAAAGAGTTGCAGGAAAGGAAGTCTATAGTTTTCTAGATGGCTTCTCAGGATACAATCAAGTACCTATAGCTTTAGAGGACCAACATAAGACTGCCTTTTCTACAGAATGGGGGGTTTATGCTTTTAGGGTTATGCCCTTTGGATTGACCAATGCCCCAGCAACTTTTCAAAGGTTGATGTGTCATATTTTCAAAGAATTCCTGAGAAATGTGATGGAAATCTATGTAGATGATTTATGCACTTTTTCTTTAAAAAGACAAGATCATTTACAAGATTTGGAAAGAATGTTCAGGAAGTGCAGGACATATAGAGTATGCTTAAACCCAGAAAAGTGTGTATTCTATGTCAGACAAGGAAGAATGTTGGGTCACATAGTGTCAAAAAATGGAATTTCTACTGATGAGAAGAAAATAAAAGCCATAATAGAGCTTCCTAGACCTACAAATGTGAAGGAACTCCAAACTTTTATGGGACATTGTGGGTACTACAGAAAATTTGTTTACAAATTTGCTGATATAGCCAAACCCTTATATGCCCTCATCACAAAGTTTGAGTGGACTGAAGAATGTGACCAAGCATTTGAAACATTAAAAACTTGTTTGGTGACAGCACCAATTTTAAAAACACCTCAGTGGGATAAGATCTTTCATGTACATGTCGATGCTTCAAATTATGCTCTGGGATGTGTGTTAGCACAACCAATAGAAGGAAGCAAATTAGATTTTCCAGTAGCATATGCAAGTAGACAATTAAACATTGCAGAAAAAAACTACACAACTACTGAGAGAGAAGGATTGGGAATGATCTTTGCTGTCAAAAAATACAGACATTATCTATTGGCCAACAAGTTTAAATTCTTTGTGGATCACCAAGCTCTACTCTATTTAGTAAATAAACCATGTCATACAGGAAGAATAGTAAGATGGTTTCTTTTACTAATGGAATTTGAGTTTGAGGTGGTGGTTAGACAAGGAAAAACACACTTGAGAGCAGATCATTTATCAAGAATCCAGTCAAAAGAACCTAGTTCACCTATAAATGATGAATTGCCAGATACATACCTATTCAAGGTGGAAAGTGTTCCTGAATGGTCGATGTCATTAATTCCCTTGCTAACCATGGGACCTTGTAGGTCATTAGCAAATAATACACATCTGGTGTTACAAAGCAGAAATTTCATGTTGATAGCAGGACATTTGTATCACCTTAGTCAGTCCGGCATACTGGAATTTTGTACTCCAGAGGAGGAGCAATATGAATATGTAAGACGAGCTCATTACTGGAACCCATGTACTCATGCTTCCAAGATAGTCACTTTAAGTAACCTTAATAGGATGGGAGTACATTGGCCAAACAAGATTCAAGATGTGGAGAAATATGTTGATAATTGTAATAAATGTCAAATATTGGAGGAATCAGATTTAATAACTTTATATTGGTTTCAGAAAAACCCAGAATGGAGTGAAAAAATTGTTCAGAAGTTGAAGAGAAAGGAGAAAAGGGAAAAAGTAATAGCTGGTGCTGATTCAAGAAATCTACAAGTGATTTCAGAGGAATATCAACTCATAGGAGAACAATTATATAAGAGAGGAATGGATGGATATCTGAGAATCTGTGTTCCAGAAGAAAGGTATTTAGAGATGTTGGAAATGGCACACTCAGGAGTAGCTGGAGGACATTTCTCAAGTGATAGAACAGCCAAGCTCATATTGTACTCTGGCTTTTGGTGGCCAACTCTATTTCTTGATGCAAGGACTTATGTAAAAAGATGTGACATCTGTCAAAGAGTAAGCCAACCAAATAAAAGAGATAATATGCCATTAATTCCTTTAATTTCAGCCAGAGCTTTTAGCAAATGGGGATTGGATTTTATTGGACCGATACATCCTCCAGCCAGACAAACCCATGCAGAATACATAATAGTAGCTACAGATTATTTGACAAAATGGGCTGAGGCCAAAGCTACTAAAAGAAATGATGCTCACACTACTGCCAGATTTTTGTATGAAAACATTATCACTAGATTTGGACTACCAATTGAACTGGTAAGTGATAGGGGAACTCATTTTTTAAATCAGATCATAGAAAACATGACCAACCACTTTTTGATCAGTCACAGAAAATCAGCCCCATATCACCCACAAGCTAATGGCTTAGCAGAAAGTACTAATAAAGTACTTTGTGCAGTATTGTCCAAACCAGTCAACACAAATAGAAATGACTGGGATTCTCAACTTAATCATGTTCTCTGGGCTTACAGAGTGGCATACAAAACTGCAATAGGAACTACCCCATTTAATTTGGTATATGGCCAAAATGCAGTTTTACCCATGGAATTTCTTATTCCAACATTAAAAGTGGGTAATCAATATAATTGGACAGGACATGAATTATCCGAGAGAGTCATAGATTTGGAAAAACTGGGAGCTTCTAGACTCCAAGCAGTGATGAGTATATACGCAGACAAGAAAAGACAGAAAGCTTATCATGATGTTCACATTAAAGACAGAGATCTACGAGAAGGAGACCTGGTCTTGGCTTACACAGTTAAGGAACATCAGAGAAAATTTCAGAAAAAAGGTCATGGGCCATACATTATACATCAGATAAGTAAAAGTGGAGCCATACAGTTAGCTAATATTGATGGAGAAATCATGCCAAACTTCATAAGTGGTTGCAGAGTTAAGAGGTATGATTATCCATTAACTCCTGATGAATGGAGAAGACTTCAAAAGGCCCAAAACAGAAAACAAGAAGAGAAGAACATCAGAAAAGAGGCTCAACAAGAAGCCAAGGAGAGAATAAGAAAATTGAAAGAAGTGTGCTTATGTGAAAATACTCTAAAACAAAAAGAACTTTTGCCTGTGATCATGATGAATTATCAAAATGAAAATATTAGGGTGTTAGTAGATTCAGGAGCTCAAGTGAATCTGATTAGCTCAGCTCTGGTAAACAAATTTAACTTAAAGAGGGCTGAAAGCAGAGTTTTGATCAAAACCCTAGAAGGAAAAATATTTCAGAGCATATCTTCACTTTCTGTTAAAGTTAAATTTAATAATGAATATATGGAAATAGATTGTGAAGAGTGGCCAGACCAATTCATGACTGAAAAGTTGATTTTGGGACAACCTTGGCTCAAACAAGGTAAAGTTGTTTTAAACTTTGAGAAAATGAAGCTTAATCTGACCATAAATGACAAAAAGTTTTTAATGTTTTTTTTGAGTAATGAAGAACAGGAGGTTTTTCTAGATGTTCTTGACCCAGATATGGAAGGGTTTACTTTCTCAATGGAGGACAGGAACATATTACCAATACCAAGTGTGCAAGTTTCATACAATCAAACCACACAAGACAACTTGGGAATAAAAACAACTGGTGAGACAAAAATAAGAAGACAGTTATGGACCCATCAACAAAACAGAACTACAAATACATGGAGAAAGGGTACGCACAGATGGTATCCACCAAAACAGGAAGAGGGAAGAAAATGGGTATGGAAACCAAAAGAGGCTACAAGAAGTTTGTCTATGACACATGGATACTGGTATGATACAAAGACAGTGAGAGTGAAACATTGTTGGATAAAAAAATCAGAATTCAGTCAATGGAAGAGAGATCATCTACACTTAACCTATTTTCAGATCTGTGGAACAAAATACTAATTAAAAAAGAAGAGAGAAAAGGAGGGAGAATGAATGACAAAAGCAACATGTTCTTCTAAATTCTTTTTCCTTAAAAGGGAATTAGGAGGGGAAGGAAAGCAGAAAAAAGGTCATTATGACAGAAAAAAATGTCATTATTATTATAAAAAAAAAAAAAAAAAAAAAAAAAAAAAAAAGAAGAAAAATGTATTTCAATTTTTTTCTAAAAATTGAAAGCACAAAAGCAAGATATAGGGAGGGAGAAAATAACTTATTATGGAAAATCTGTATTATTTTGTTCAAAATTTTGTGACTATTTTTTATTTTATTTATTATTTTCAATCTTTTGAAGTCTTTACATTAATCATCTTTTCCATCATCTTCTTTCTATTTAAGAATTGTTTTCTTTTTTCGAGCAAGGAATTGACAATTGAAGAGAGCACATTAGATATCTTGCTACACCTGTAATGCTCACTTAAAATTGAGTCTTTTGAAAAAGAAAGAATGGCTTGGAACTTGTTTTTCTTTTCTTTCATTGATATATTAGTGACATTCCAGGATAAGACAGTATTTTCTTGTGAATTCTTATGACTCATGTGGGTGGAGTGTTTGTTTTTTCTTTCATATGTCATAAATACAGGATGGTGAATACGAAAGAATTACCAATTCATGACTTCAAAGCAGATTCGGTGACTTTGTCTAGAGGACACTGGTTTTTGGACAGTGATGCAGTTGAAGAACAAGTGGACTTAGAATCCGATGAAGACCAAGAAATCCCAGAAGCTGAAAAAATAGCAAAAGAACTTAAAGAAATTCTGGGAGTAATAGGACAGCATATCTTCACAGTAGCGGTGGGAGGATATAAGTACACAATGTTGTGCCAAGAATTTTACAGGTTTCAGAAAACTTCTGTCAACCTCAAAAGATGGAAAGCTGTGGGATTGCACAAGCTCTTAGAAGAACCTATTTTCTTTATTGATTTTGAAAGAGTAGCACAAGTGATGGGAAGTTTGGAGGAAGTGGGAAAAGGCAATGATGCCTACTTCAGATGCAAAGTGAAGAATAAAGACAATCAGGAGGCAGGGATAGTCATCAAAGCAGAACATATCAGAGCCGCCTTACAGTTCTATCCAATGGGCACTAAATTGGACCAGAGTTTTGTCAAGAAAAATAAGGAGACTTACACAGGGTATGTAAAGTTCACTGACTTCAAGGGAAAAGAAAATGAAGAATATGCTATAAGAATGTTCTTGCAGTTCTTTTGTTTTCCGAAATTACCAAGGTACACCATGCCTCATAAGTCAGTAACTCTATTAATGTTCAATAACAAAGATAGAACCAAGCCATTTGGGGTGATGGATGTCTCTCCATACATCCATGAGCAGCTGAAGGAAGCAGCAAAGCATTGGGAACAGAAGAGGTTTATGAATGGAGGTCAATTCTTAACTAGGATCATCTATCATGTTTTGGGAATGGAAGAACAACTCAAACTGGCTCCAGAAGCACAGTACTTCAGAAATCTAATGGCTGGAGTAAAAAGTCCTCCCAAAAGATTGCAGCCTAAAGAAACAGAGGGACACACTAATATGAGGGGAGCAAGGATGAAGAGAAAAATAATCTCTGAAGAAGTGGTTCCAGTTAAAAAGAGAAAGTTGGATCCTAGGAGAGTGGAGTTGGAACAGACTGAAGAAACAAAAGAAGAACATGTAGCAGCTCAGAAGGAGGTACAGTCTTCTAATGAACCTCATCCTCCACAGACAAGTAAAGAACAGCTCTATACCTATCTTACTCAAGGAAACAACAAAAGAGCTATGTATGAGGCACAGTATCAAAAAATGCTGGAAGATTACTCATGCAAAGCTACAGACTGGATTCAAGAAGAGGTGGAGCACTATGAAGCATTGCATGAAGAAATGATGGCAGCAGAAACTGAGGAGATATTTGTGAAGAAGGAGGTAGAATTGCTGGCATACTTCAAGGAGTTGCAAGGACCTCCAGAGGCCAGAACTACAGTGATCGTGAAAAAGAAGATGCCAAGGAAACCTGCTCAAAAGAAGAAGATGATAAAGAAAGGAAAAGGAAAAATGGCAGATGAACATGTGATGAAAGAAATGAAGCAAGTAATTACAAAAGAAACACAGAAGTTAACCTCAGTGGTGGAAGTGTCAAAGCCTATAGAACCTGAATGTGGGGGGCCTTCACATTTTTCATCTGATTCAGATAGTGATATTGAAAACTTCTTATTAAAAAGTTTGAATCTTTCAATACCAAATACTCCTAATGTGGGGATACAGGCCATAGAGAAACTGAAGACACCTGAGGAGTCAAGCAGGAAGTCTCAAGAAAAGAAGACACAGGAGGGAATAGTCCCACAGATGAGTGCTGAAGAAAAAAGGAGGCAGTTAAAAGGAAAGGCAAGAATGACAGAAGAGGAAAACCAGAAGAGAGATGAAGTTAATTCTGGAATAATGAATGTTGACAAAAATTCAATATGGACCAACCCATCACAGACACAATTCAAATTAAATGCAGGATGGACTGCAAGTTTGGAGGAACTAGCAAAGAAAGTATTCGGCAGTTCAAATAATCAGCAGAAGGATGCATCCAAAGAACAGAAAAGAAAGGAGTTAGAATTAGAAAAGAATGTTCAAGAGGTCTTGGGACAAGTAATAGAGGAAGGAATTGTTCAAAGTATAAAGGATGTGCTGCAGGATATAAAAAGCAGTGAGGAATTTACATCTAAGAATGATCAAGAACAGGAGGTGGAAGCAGATTTTATGGACATTGAGGAGCAAGATCAGGAATGCATAAAAGAGAAAAGTAATGACCAGGTTGCTGGTACAAAAGAAATTGAATCAGTTGAAGTTCAGGAAAAGCAGGAACAGGAAGACCAACTCAGGAAAGTTCAACAAAATCTTGTTGAAAAGGACTCAAACAAAAGTCAGGAAACCCTAACACAAGAGAAGGAGATACTAATTAAGGAAGACCAGCTCTTCACAGAGAATCAACAAGTATTGGAAGAAAAAAAGCCATTAGAAGAGAAGAAAGCTTCAGATTTTTCAGAGCAGAAGAGTGCAAATGACAGAGCACTAGTTTATGAAGAGGATGATAACAATCAGGATACAGAGAACTATGATCATAGCTATGAAGAACAAGGCATTCAGGATATAGATGATGAAAAAGCAGCAGAAGGAGATGATGTGGGTAAAGAAGACAAGCAGATTGAGGTTAGACAGGCAGGATTAGAAGTAGGGCTGGACAGAATACCCAAAAATATAAGAGCAGCTTGTCAAATAATCATGAGCAACATTGAACAATTCAGACCATCTAGCAGAAATATGATCATATCAGGAATGGTGGCTGAATCAGAATTTGAAAAAGGAAGTTTAATTATCAAAGAGCACAAGAAGGAGAAAGAACAGATGTCAGAGCAATTAAGGATGATGAGGGAAAAGAATGAAGAATATCTCAATAGAATCATTGCTTTGGAAGAAGCTGAGGTTCAGAAGCAAAACAAGATCCAATATTTGGAAGAAAAGAGTGTAAAGTTATCAGAGCAGAATGCCAAAATGGAAATGGAACTTAAAACCATAGGAGGAAGATACAGAACTTTACAAACATCTTATCAAATTCTGACTAGAGCACATGAAGAGATTAATAAAGTGTTGTTAGAAGAAGGTCAACTACAAGGTGGAAGTAAATCTGTTCAATTGACAGAGGAAGAAAAGGAAGAGCTGCATAAAGAAATTCAAAGACTTCAAACAGAATTAAAAGAGGCCAAAGAAATGGAGAAACAGGCAAACACTCATGCTGCCACATCTATGAGAGGATATCATCAGTTACATCTACAGGTGGAAAAGGAAAGAAGTGAATGGCAGACAAAAATAGAGAAAGAGAGAGATGAGTGGAGGAAGGAAAAGGAGTTGTGGGTAGCCCAGAATCAAAGTTTAATGATTACTATAGGGGAACTACAGAAACAGCTGGAGAAACCAAAAGTCCAAGAAGGAATTCAGGATCAAGTACAGGCAGAAGAAACAGAAAAAGAAGAATATGAAACAGGGGATTTTACTAAAGAACAAGGTTACAATGAATCAGCATCCAAAGAATCGGAGGAAGAGTATTCTGAAGAACATATCCAGAAGCTATTGACTAATAGAGAGTCAAGAATGGAGTTTATCAGAAAAATGCATAATGAGTATGAAGATCAGATAGTTACCTTTGCTCTGAATAAAGGCGTCAATCCAGATCAGCATCATTGGGCAGCAGATGGATTAGGGATACCATTTTGCATGATCTTGGAAAGTATCAAGAATTATCAATTGGCCAGAGTGGGGTTATCCTCAAATAAATATCTTGAGTATGAAGAAGATATTAATGTCACTAAGGAGTTATTTGAAAGAGCAAATCCCAAATGGAGGAATAAATGGTTGGATGCCAATAAGGAATGTAGGAAAATTTGGAAAGTGGCACCTCTACATTTAAAGATAAATCCAGCTTATTGCCCAGTTGCCAGAAGAAGAGAGTGGACTGTTTTTTGGGAGAGAAGAAAAGAAGGTCAGATACCAGCCAAATGGTTGAACTTCCCTAAGATAGCAGGTCCAAAGGCAGGAACTTGGCCTACAAAAAGTTATATGGTGAACACTACAGAGTCAGTTATAGCTATGTATAAAGATGTTAATGACCCTGCTTGCATATTACTTATCAGAATAATGAGATTAATTTTGGCCTGTATAGAAACATACACTGACACAGATATCAGAACATTAAACTATATTGGTTTCAATTCTCCCACAGATGCTTTACTATTTGATTTAAGCGAGACTCCTGATAGAATCTGTTTAATGGCATATTATAGCAGAGTGATATTTTTGGGCAGTCATTACTTACAGATTTTTGAGGATGCTTTTGACTACGGATTTTTTGAAAGGGAGTCAGAAATTTTTGGAAACCTATCAGTCGTCACCAAGTCCAGACTCACAGCCTATGAAGCTGCCTATACAGAGTATCTGAAAAAAGATGTCATAGATAAGCCTGAAGCTGCAGTGCAATGGAGGAAAGCCTTGTTTGAAATGGTCAATAACTTGAATGTCACAGAAAGGAAGAGCCATGATTTGGTATCACAGGTGTACCAAAGGAAGAAGAAATAAAGTTGAGCTCACATAAGGAAATCTTTTGTCAGGAGCCAAAAGCTCTAGGAGGGGAAGAATGTTGGAAGGAGTATTTTTGGAAAGCATTTTTGATGTAGAAAATTAGTAAAAAGCCAAAAAAACTTGTAAAATATTTATGCAATGATTGTAAAAATAAGGAAGAGTCTTCCTTATGTAGTCAAGGATCTCATGTAATTTTTGTAGAATTTTTAGAAACTCTTAGATAGCATATTTTTAGAGAATTAGAGAAAAAGACCTAATTTCAAGTGTGAAAAGGGACACTTGAAAATGTATATAAGTCAATTTTCTCTATTTTGGAGAGGTTGGTTAGTTATTTGCTCAAGCTATCAATAGAGAAGAAAGAGTTTCTGCAAAATCGTGTTTTCTCCTGTTGAGTGTATTTCCTTTGATGTGTGAGCTTGTCTCTTGCTTAAACATGGAGATTTGTGAGTCTTATTTGTGTACTACTGAGTAAGTTGTATGAAGAGAGAGACCTATTGCTGTAAATGAGTGGAAAGGACTGAAGGAAGTTCCAAAATTGTGAAAATCGTCTGTTGGTACAGAATCGCGATTGTCTCGTCTTTGTGATACAGGTGATATTTTTCAGTTTTGAGTTTATATTTGTATTCTGCTAATGAAATGGCATGATTTTGACATAAAGAACATGGAAAATGATGGAGATTTGCCTTAGTTATGGTAAACTCAAGATTTTCTCTTCATCTTCAATTTCTCTCAGCAATCCAGCCATCAATCTCTTATTTCCTTGAATCTATTATCTTGAAGGGGCTGTGGTCTTATGGATATTCCTAGGATTGACAAAATAAAGATGATTTGTTGATTCTTTGTTACTTCATGATTGGAGAGGACAACTTGGAGTCCAAAACAAAACAATATTGAATAGGCCTGTCCACTTTAAATTCTTCGCTGGGTTGTGTCAAAACTGCCCCTACTGCATAGGCACTAGCATCGACATGTATATGAAAGATCTTTGACCACTCAGGTGTGACCAAGATAGGAGCAGACACCAACCTTGACCGTAATGTTTGATATGCTTCTTCCTCCTCTTCTTCCCATTTAAAGGGTACTTCTTTACCTGTAAGTCTAGCTAGAGGTCTAGCTATCTCTGCATACATTTTTATAAACCTTCTATGATATCCAGTATGCCCCAAGAAACTCTGAATCTCTTTAGGGGATTTAGGTTTGGGCAACTGTAATATAGAAATGATTTTGTCAGGATCGGGGGCCATACCTTTAGCCGACACCACATGTCCTAAGAGGGTTCCTTCTGTCACAAGGAAGTGACATTTGTTCGGATTGAGTTTTAACTTAGTCTCCCTACATCTTTTGAAAATATTCTGCAGCTGCCTCAAGTGGTGGTCCAAACAATCTAGAGGAGTTTCTTTATGAGAGCCTGAAAATGAAGAGAAGTCATCCATGAAGATTCTAAGTGACTCCAACAATAGGGGGCCAAAAATGAGATTGACCGTTCTGTTAAATGTGGCTGGAGCATTTCTGAGCCCAAATGGCATTTTTACATACACATACGTTCCCCAAGGTGTGATAAAAGCAGTCTTTTCTCGATCCTCTGGGTGTATTGATATTTGATTATAGCCACTGAAGCCGTCCATAAAGCTATATAGTGCATGCCCAGCCACTTCTTCAATGACCTGCTCTGCAAAAGGCATAGGGAACCCGTCTGGAATGGTCACCTTGTTGAGAGCTCTAAAGTCCACACAAATTCTGATTTTATTAGTATTCTTCTTTGGTACTATAACCATAGGCGAAAGCCACTCTGAGTGTTCCACAGGAATGATGATTCCTGCATCTTCCATCTTTTGGATTTCCACATAGACAGCTTCGGCATACTTTGGATTAAGTCTATAACTCCTTCCCCTGATGGGCCTGGCTCCATCAACCAGAGGAATTCTGTGCTCTCCATAAGATGCACGCACTCCTTCTAAGTCTTTATAATGCCAGGCAAAAACATCTGCATACTGGGTCAAGAATGATTTTACCTTTTCCAGGAGCTGTGGGTGGTTCCACAACCAAGTGGCCATCAGAACTGGTTGATTATTGTTCGGAGTGCATAAGTGTACTTCTTGGACCGGATTTCTTGTTACCATATTATCTTCGTGTGCATCTGCTTCCTTGTCTTCTTCTACTAGCTTTTCGTGCATTGCTTCATAAGCAGGGGCATTTTGGATTTCGATGTGTTCCTCCTTGTCCTGCATCCATCCTGTAGGGATTTCTTGAATTGGGAAAGAACATTCAACCTCAGAATTTTTTACCTTGTTTTTAGCTTCGGAAACTTGGTTATCTGATGTTGACACATCCTCCTCCAATTTGTATTTGAGGGGTATCTTCCTGCCCCTTCTGTGGTCAGTGATGGGCTCTCCCAATCCATCAACCTGGACCTTTCCCTTGTCTTCATCATAGCCTTCACTCGTGCCAGGATTATCAAGAAAAATTCCAAAACAAGAAGAAGAGTTGCTGGCATGAAGCCAACTTAAAATATCCTCTTCTTCCTCAAAATCTATTTGGGGTTGATCCTCCGCTTCTGTTTCCATGCAAATGCTCACTGTTTGCATCATACTAGTGTTTCCTTGATTATCTGGGCCTTCTTCTAAATGAATTTGTGTCAGCTCCTGCCCTTTCTTTTGTACCCACATGGTGTCCTTACCCCAATCATGAATGACACTGGCATGCCTCAGCCAAGGTCTTCCAATTAAGAGAGGAAATCCTCCTTCAACCTGGGGCAATCTTAAAACCACAAAATCCAGAATGAATAGATTACCTTGTACTTCAAGTGGAACTTTTGGGATTACCCCCAAGGGTCTTACTTTGCTCTGATCTACCAAAGTAACCGTGAAATTTGCAGGTTTTGAAGGGTGGAGTCCAATCCTTTTCATGGTATGTTCAGGCATCAAGTTAATGCCAGAACCGCCATCTACAATAACACCTTGAAATTCATG
Organism: Ceratopteris richardii; assembly: GCA_020310875.1. Lineage (NCBI taxonomy): Eukaryota > Viridiplantae > Streptophyta > Polypodiopsida > Polypodiales > Pteridaceae > Ceratopteris > Ceratopteris richardii. The sequence goes on along the minus strand of CM035414.1, from coordinate 85,272,825 downwards.
ACCCTTGATTGATATTGTAAGCCGAGGACTTTTATAATCTGTAAGGGGTGCTTCCCCCCTCATTATCCCTTTATATAAAATATCCGTCTTGGCCACTAAGCTTGTAGTAGAAGCTTCATCAATTATCTGCAATAATTCTGACCTGAATTTCCCATCTATCTTTATTAAATCAAAAATACTAACCTCCTTCTTCATTGACTTGAGTAGTTTTGAAGCCTCTGACTCTTTAAGAGAGTGAGCTTCATTTGTTTTGCCAAACTCTTCTTGTGCCCTGTTGAAGGCATGCCCAATGGCCTCACTGGAGCCTATGAGACATTCATTGTGGTTTGTGCCTGCACTGGTAGTATCCTTGTCTTCAGTTGCAACTCTGTCTTTGTTTAAGTCCTTAAATATCAATTCTTGATTTTCTATTACTTTTGCCGCTCCCTTGCTTCTTGTCTGTACTACAAAAGATTCGAGTTCTTCTAATTGTACCACTCTAGTAGATGGTGAGGGTTCATTCACCTCAGGGAGTGTTTCCTCCTTGAATACAGAGATCATTTGGAGATGGGGTCCGGAAGTAGAGGCTTGATTCTTAGGACAACAGTTTGTGTAGTGATCCCTGGCCTCTGGACAGTTCCTGCAAGGAGGTGCATTTTCTGGAAGGGTGCACCTAGATTGGTAGTGCCCACATTCTCCACATCTGAAGCAAATAATTGGCCTTCTAGGCCCATTTGCAAGGTTGGTTCTTGGTCTAGGATTATAGTTATTACCTTGGTTTGTTGCTGCTGCCATTACATTTGCTGGTGGCAAGAGCCCTCCTTGTGTCCAGAATGTCGTTGTCGGCATTCCCCTTACTTGGCATTCATGGGCCTCATGCCCAACCTTCCTGCATAATTGACAAGTCACATTTAGCAAAGGACATTCACTTACTATGTGTCCTTGCTTGCTGCACATGGAGCACCAGAGTCCGTTCTTAATACCGCCTCCTTTTAGTTCTTGCAACTCCTGCCTAAGCTGAGCTAGTTCCTCTGCTTGGGCTTCCTCTTCCTTTTGGAGCTTGAGGGCTTCAATCTCTCTTCTCAGCTGAGCTACAGTAGTCTCCTCCTCTGTATAGGGTTTATTCCTTTTCAAGCCCTCCAGTTCCCTTCTTAACTGGCTCACTGGGTCCTCCAGTTCTGTACCATATGATGGTTGGGAAGAAGTTGCACCATACTGGTGCCTTATCTGTTCCAAGCGGGTGGCCGTATTGATGAATTCCTCAACAGAGGCAGTAGGTAGCACTAGCTCTTTTATTTTGCATTGGGTGACCACAGGTAAAGGTTTGGCTAACCACTTCTTGACAAAGAAGTCGTGTGGTGGATCTGGTAGTTTAGCCATTAATGCTTTGGCCCTGGTCACGAATTCGGGGAACTTCTCTCCTGGACCTAACTTTAAGTTTTCCAATTCTTCTATAATGATCTCAACCGTGTTGCCATGCTGAAATTGATTCTTAAAGGCCTCTTTCATCAAATCCCAAGAGGTAAAGTGATTTTCAGCAAACTGGCTAAACCACTTGTCTGCCAGACCTTCCAATGTGGCGGGGAAGAGTATCAAGAAAGCATCTTCCCTACCCATTAGCCCCCTAGTCTTACATAATGCTAGAAATCGTCGAATGTGCTCATCTGGGTCCTCCTGGGCTAAACCCCTGAATGAGGGAAATTTTATGTTTAATCTGGAGAGCAAGATTTCTAGGTCCACTTGTCCTGCCATGCTTCCTACCGATGAAGTCGATGAAAGTGGACTCGATGATCTTCTGTTCGTCTTTCTTCTTGTCTGCTTGCACTTGATTCTCAAGGTTTGTGACCGGGTCGCGGTCATGAGCTATTCATAGTCCACTTAAAATGAAACACTTGATGAAAGTATGTACCTTTTGGCCCACTGGAGTAATGTTGTCGACACTGGAATATTGTCCTCCAATGGCAATATATAGTCTCCTATGCTCAAAGCTCCTTGGAGGTCCCACCGGGCGTGCCAAATTTGTTGGGGATTCGTGGTCAAGAAGGAGTTTGAGGGTTTGTAGGAGAAAGAAAGGAGATGATAAAAATTGGAATAACCGTGAGAACTTCTGCAAAGGAATACTCTTGGAAACCTTGAATATTGATTATCTTGCAACAATTACAATGATTGCACACAGTCTAATCAATGACTAAATGCAACTTCAGAGAATATCAATTACTGAAGACCAATTATCTCGAGTCCTCTGGCCGCGGCCTCTTCTGCACCAATCCTTCACTTGCTTTACGCTTCCCTTGTGCACACCTTGCACTAAGCTTACACCAAGCTAAGGAATTGGTATCTCGGCGCACACACACAATAGACCTTGGGACTCTTGGGATCCAATCCGCCTTCTCTGCACACCTTCCTCTTGGCACCTCTTGCACTCCTCAGTGTTGTCGCATACTGGTGGCTCTTCCTTTTCTTTCTTCCTTTTCTCCCGCTCTCTCTTGCTCCTCACTTCCAATATATCCAAGAATAGCCTTTGTCCTCCTCTTGAACCCGCCGGTCCGGTGACTTCTAACTGCCATAGACTATTGGGCTTCCTTTGATGTCCCAAGATTCTCTTTTTAGTTGTCGGCCAACGAATTGCCCTTTGTCCTGTAGTGACTTTAGTGTAAAACCAAAAAATTTTAATGGGGGTCATACTTTCACTTGTGCGTACATTTTCCGCTTCACATGCCTTCACATTCCCTTTTAATTCTTTCTTTGTGTACTAAAGGGGGTTCACCTAAACCTTCCCAAACACTTTAAAACACATTCTGATCCTTAGAAAAATTAGAGAAAATACGCAACCCGCTTCTCAAATTTACCCTTTGCGGGACAATTAATTGTTGGCTTGACCCTGACCTTGTTGACTTTGACTGGTTGGCTTTGACCGTCATGACTTTAATGGGCTAAACAGCAACCGATAGTGGCCACAGGCATCGGTGTAGAGGCGATATGTGAAAGGGGAATACAGTAAGTTCGCGGGGCCAAACATGTTCATTTTTCAAGAAAATATGTTTTACAATATTTTATTCAAAACTTCAAATAGTGATTTTCATCACTCTTGTAACATATGTACAATAGAATACCCAATTTTGTATCCAACAGCTCCATTTTGTGCAAGCTGAGGAGCTTAGGTAGAATGCTCATACCAATTTTTGGCGATTTTTAGACTTCATTTGGACCTCCAAATGATCCCTAGAACCTAAATTTTAACTATGTTGGACACTAGGTTTGAAATCGGCCAAAACTAGTCTAGAAACTATAAAAAGAGCTAGAGATCTCATTTTTGAGGTTATCTTGCTAGAGATTGTAGCTTGTTTGAGAGCTTGTAAGAGTATTCTTGAGTAAACGAGCTTATTTTTCACCTTCCATTGCTTCCCTCTTGTCTCTACCGTGCGTGTGTGCATTCGTGTATGTGTGTGTGCATTTGCATGCTTCTCACCTTCACCATCACTCACCTCACTCATTCACAATCTTCATATCACCCTATCTCTTTCATGGATTGACAATTAAGGAGGTGGAGCTTCTTGACATGTGTTGATATATTTAGGTAGTGATGTGTGTGAACACTCTAGGACTGCCGGGGCACTTTTTTCCCTCTTCAGGAGGTTTTTTTCCCCCGGCTTGTATATACGCCTATTGCCCTAATGGGCTACTTATCTTTGTACATTCTCTAGTAATACATTCAGTCTTGTGTGTTGTGCTCCAAGCTTCTTCTTCTTCCTTGTGCTGTTCGCGTGCTTCCGCAGACGTCTAACTCCAACAATTGGTATCAGAGCAGGTCGTCGCTTCTTCTAGGGTGCCGTCGACACTCCTCCGTTTGCAGTCTCAGATTCGCACGAAATTTGGTGAGCATACTCAGGGTGTTTCCGAGATCAAAACATCTTTGCTCTGTGGTGCCAAAATCGCGATCTGAGCTCGTTTCGGCCTCCGAACGCACTATCGCAGCGCTTGTGCAGGCTATTTCGTCCTTTTGTGCCAAAGGTATATACCAGTTTCTGTTCGCCAGTTTAAGCGTCTCGAAGTCTGCTACAGGTCTAGCAGAATTCGTTTGGGCAGTTCCGTTCAACTTTTTTAGATACAGTCAATTTTCTGCATCAAGGTATTTTAGTCACCGGCCATGGCTGAAAGCAGTGATGTATTCCGTATGTTGGCTGTTGAGGATAAGTTGGATGGTACCAACTACCCATTATGGGCTTATATGATGCGACATGTACTGGTTGCAAAAGGATTGTGGAACATTGTGCAGGGTGTTGAAAGACGTCCTGTTACACCTGTAACGACAGGTACTGCAAATACAGGTGTTGGAGCTGATGAAGATGGTGTCGAAGATGATATTCCGCAGATTCCTGTTCGTGCTGCTGTTTCTGTTGCACCTACTGCAGAGCAGATTCGTTGGGATGGTAGAGATGCCCAGGCACATGCATTGATAGCTTTGTCTGTCAAACGTGCCATTATTCCTCACATTCGCTCTTGCAGAACAGCAAAGGATGCTTGGGATACACTTACCACTTTGTACCAGGCTAGGAATGAGGCTCGTGTTGCTTACCTCCGAAAACAGTTGGAGAGTGAGCACATGAATGAAGGTGATTCTATGGACAGTTTTCTTGCAAAGATCAAAGACCTGAAGGAACAATTGATTTTTGCTGATGAGGTTATACCAGATAGCTCACTTGTGCAGACCGTTCTGAATGGTCTTCCTGATTCATATCAGAGTTTTGCCTCTACTCTTCGGTTGATGATGAAAGGCAATCCGAATGCCTTGTCATTTGAGGAATTAGTCTCTGTTCTGTTGCAGGAAGATCAGTCCAGGCAGAACAGGTCCATTATGCGTGTTGCAGATCAAGCTTTCCTGGCTAGTCAGAAGGGCAAAGGAAAATGGAGCTCTTCTACTAGTAAGCAGAAATCTGCAAATGCTGCACAATCGAAGAACCAGGATAAAGATGAAAAGAAATCAGAAAAGCAGAAATTGTTCTGCAAGTACTGTAAAGGAAATGATCATATTATAAAGAACTGTCCAAAACTGGCTGCTAAAGAGGCAAAGAAGAAAGAGGCTGGAATGGTTGTTGCAGAGGCCTCTACACCAAAAACAGAGTCTGCAAATCTTGTGCAGGAAGAAGAATGGGCGTTTACTACTGTCTGCAGTTTTGACCCATCTTCTCATGATCAGTGCATGTCTGCAGTAGACTCAGATGTTTGGTACTTTGACAGTGGGGCGACCAAACATATTACCTCGCAGCGCAGTTTCTTCTCTTCACTTGAGCCTGCTCCTACAGGGAATACTGTCACATGCGCCAATAACTCCTCTTATCCTGTTATGGGAGTTGGTAAGATCATTCTGACCACTGCTGATGGTAGTTCTTTCACTTTATCAGATGCTTTATTTGTGCCAGGGATCAAAAAGAATCTGTTATCAGTTTCTGCATTAGCCAAGATTGGCTTGGTTGTGAAATTTGTTGATGACAGGTGTACAGTCCATGATCTCTCAAATGGCGATGTGATTATTGCTTCTGGCATTTTATGTCGTGGGCTGTATAAGCTCATAGACTATGAAAGATCTGTGAATGATTCGGCATGTGCAGTTCATGATTCTCAGGCTATGTCAGATGCAAAGCTTTGGCATGCACGCTTTGGTCATCTGAATTTTGCTAGTTTGTTACGCCTGCAGAAATCTGAAATGGTGTCCTCTTTGCCCAAACTTGAGGCACCTGGAAAACATGTTTGTGAAGGCTGTATTTTGGGCAAAATGCAGCGTTCTTCCTTTCCAAAAGATGGTTCAGTTCGGGCTACGCAGAAATTACAGCTTGTACATAGTGATGTCTGTGGTCCTATGCAGACACCCTCTTTTGGAAATTACCTTTACTTCGTGACTTTCATTGATGATTTTTCCAGGCATGCATGGGTATATCCACTCAAAGCAAAGTCCGAAGTGTTCATGTGCTTCAAACAGTTTTTGGTTTTGGCTGAAAATCTGTCAGCATGTAAAATGGGCACCCTCCGTTCTGATCGAGGGGGGGAATATATGTCTTCAGATTTTAATGCATTTCTGGCTAAACGTGGGATAAAACACCAGTGTACAGTGCCGTATACACCTCAACAGAATGGAGTTGCTGAACGAAAGAATAGGTCACTCATGGAGATGGCGAGGTGCATGGTCAAAAGTCAGGCTTTACCACATAGTTTCTGGCTTGAGGCTGTCATGTGTGAAGCATATGTACTGAACAGGTGTCCCACTAAAGCATTGCAGTCTATCACTCCATATGAGGCTTGGCATGACCGCAAGCCATCTGTTGCTCATCTGCGTGTTTTTGGTTGTTTGGCATATGCATTAGTGCCTGAACAACATCGCAGAAAATTGGATGATAAGGCAGTAAAATGTATTTTTGTTGGGTACAGTTCTGAAAGTAAAGGCTATCGTATGTATCATCCACAGACTAAACGCATTCTGGTTAGCCGTGATGTTGTCTTTGTGGAAGATGCTATTCAGCCATTGCTTTCATGTACTAAGGAGACATCTGTTAGCTCCAAAGACATGTATGATACTTTGATGCCTCTTTTTACAGGTGGACAGGCTAGTGCTGGTCCTAATGAGGCAACTTCTCAGCCTTTGCAGGTTTCATATGATGATGCAGATCATTCCATTTCTGATGCAGATTTACATGATGCACTTGTTGATGAGAGAGCTGGTATTGAGCAGGCAAAAACTATGCCAAAATGGCTGGTGCAGACTTTGCGTGACAGCAAATTAGATGCACCTTTGTCATATCGTACTCGTTCAGGCTCTCATAGTGCCTCCTTTGCATCAGATTGCTATGCTATGGCTGCATCTAGTCTCTGTTATGAGAATGAGCCTGTTTCTTTTGATGAAGCACAAAATTCAAAAAATTGGATGGCTGCTATGCAATCTGAATATGATGCTATAATGAAGAATGGTACATGGTCTTTATGTGACTTGCCTCCTGGCAAGAAGGCCATTGGCACTAAGTGGGTATACAAGCTGAAGCGTAAACCTGATGGTACAATTGACAGGTATAAGGCTAGGCTTGTTGCAAAGGGTTATGCGCAGGAAAGAGGCATTGATTTTGATGAGACCTTTGCACCTACATGCCGTATGACTACTGTTCGGAGCATTTGTGCACTTGCAGCCCATCATGGTTGGAATGTACATCAGTTGGACATTAAAACAGCATTTCTGAATGGTGACTTGCATGAAGAAGTGTATGTTTTTCAGCCCCGTGGCTTTGTGCAGAAAGGGCATGAAAACCAGGTGTGCAGGTTAAAGAAGGCGTTATATGGTTTAAAGCAAGCACCACGTGCTTGGTATGAGAAGATACATGCCTATCTGATTGCACATGGTTTTGAGAACAGTCCAACTGAAAGCACCTTATATGTTAAGCGTGCTAATGATGTGCTTCTGATCATTGTTGTCTATGTTGATGACATGCTGCTCACTGGTCCTATTGAGACACATATTGCTGATTTTAAGGCTGATTTGCATGCCTCATTTGAGATGTCTGATTTGGGGCATTTGCATCACTATTTGGGCATTCAGTTTATGCACGTTGATGGTGGAATGGCTTTGTGTCAAACGAAATATATTGACACATTATTGCAGCGTTTTGGCCTTGAAGACTGTAAGCCTATTGCCACTCCTATGGAGACAGGTTTACGATTGAGTCTTCATGATGCTGGAGATGCATTTGATGCTGTTCTCTATCAACAGGCTGTTGGATGCTTGATTTACTTATGCATTACTCGGCCAGATATTCAGTTTGCTGTCTCACAGATGAGCAGGTTCATGCATTGCCCAGGAGTCACGCATTGGAAAGCGGTTAAGCGCATCTTTCGCTACTTGAGTGGTACTCGGCTACTTGGGTTGTTTTATCCCAAGGGGGGATCACTACCGCCAGATTTGCATGCTTTTTCTGACTCAGATTGGGCTGGTTGCTATGACACTCGTGTGTCCACCAGTGGTTTTTGCTTCATGCTTGGTAGCTCATGTATATCTTGGTTGAGCAAGAAGCAGCCTACTGTGGCCACTTCCAGTTGTGAGGCTGAGTATAGGGCAGCTTTCACAGCGACTGTTGAGTGTGTGTGGCTCAGACGCCTTATGGCTGATTTGGGTGTTGGCCAGTCTTCTGCCACCACCATCTTCACTGACAGTCAGAGCGCATTGGCAGTTGCGAGGAACCCTGTGTTCCATGCTCGCACTAAGCACATTGAGGTGCATTATCACTATGTCAGGGAGAGGTTCTCTGCTGGGGAGATCAGCTTGGCATATGTGCCCACGCAGGAGAACATTGCAGACCTTTTCACGAAGGCTCTGCCTAGGGAGAAGTTTGAAGCTTTCCGCAAAGCTTTGGGCTTACTTCCTTTTGTGGAGTGACTTCCACATAGCTTGGCACTTCCTTATACATGAGTGCCAGCTCCTTGTTCACCGCATCACTCCCAGGGGGGATTTGTTGATATATTTAGGTAGTGATGTGTGTGAACACTCTAGGACTGCCGGGGCACTTTTTTCCCTCTTCAGGAGGTTTTTTTCCCCCGGCTTGTATATACGCCTATTGCCCTAATGGGCTACTTATCTTTGTACATTCTCTAGTAATACATTCAGTCTTGTGTGTTGTGCTCCAAGCTTCTTCTTCTTCCTTGTGCTGTTCGCGTGCTTCCGCAGACGTCTAACTCCAACAACATGGTGCTTATCCTTGTGTAGAACAACAATACATCATTCGAACAATAAAACTATATTATTGAATGAGGACTTATATGGAGAAATGTAGGTATTTCAACCTTCTAGTTTTGTATAAGAAGAGGAAGAAGAAAATGATGTGTTTAGGTTAAATAATGGGTTTTATCGTTTGAAACAAGCACCATGTGCTTGATATGAAAAAATACATGTTTTTTTCGGCACATGGATTTTGATATTCAACATCTATCTTCAAGATATTCAACATCTATCTTCATTGTCTTCTTTGAATACCTATGAATTATTTTAATTAATTTCAATTCATTTCAATACCTATTAATTATTCAAACTTGAATACAAATGAATTATTCTAATTTCAATACCTATCAATTATTTTAATTATTCGACATCAATCACCTTGAATCTTTCAATTAACCACTTATCTATCTTTTTGATATATGCGCATGATGATTTGACATGAATCTTTCAATTAACCACTTATCTATCTTTTTGACATATGCGCATGATGATTTGACATGAAGGTTTCTCTCAGTACATGATGTGCACAAAAAACTTAGGTTTTGGACACTAAAAAACTTAGGTTTTGGACACTAAAAAACTTAGGTTTTGGACACTTTTTCCTCTTTAGGAGCTTCTCTTTCCCGTGGTTTGAATATATGAGAATAACCATAGTGGGCTACATATCTTTGTAAATTCAACACTTGTTTATATCATGTGTGTTGTGCTTCTAAGCTCCTTCTTCATCATGCTAGATGGTATGAAAGATCATCAATAGTGATTTCAAGGTTATGGCATAAGTAGTCTAAGAGGATGACATGTAAGAGGATTGAACTAGTGTAGGCATGGCATGGTGCTTGGATGTAGAGTGTTATAGTCATTGAGATTAGAAAAGCCAATATTCAAAACAACATTAGTATGTAGAATTTTATAGTCATTGTATGTAGAGTTTGAGAAACCTAGGAGCTTCCAAAGCCACACCAAACTCAAAAGAATTAGTATAAACGTTTTTTCTTCATAACATTTCCTACCTTAGAAGCAACAAATTTACAACTGTATGTTATTTTCCTAGCTTAGATTTTTGTGTTTTTGTTGCTATGCCTTGCAATTTTATATGCTTGATATTATTCTAGAAGAAGTACTACATGTATAGTTCTACATGCATAATAATAATGCACGTGTATATAATGAGGGAATGACGGTTCATTAGGTGCAATTAAGATTGGGCGGAGTCGTTGTTTTCAGCAACTCGCACTCCAATTTTGCTTTGTTATGTGCCATCTAGTATTTCCACAAGGTGGAATCCTCAGGATTTTTTAGTGCCACCTCATGGAACATTCTCTATTTCATAGTTCCGACATCCGTTCCTCCGCCCCAAGGCATTCTGGTTGTCCATGTCAGATTTCCAATGCATTTTATATGCTTCTGTTCCACCCTGTTTGTGAATGCTTATCAGGAGCCCTCTGAGTTCTTGCATTGTTCCCCCTAGAAACACTTGAATTTCCCTCAATGTTTCGAGGCCCTTGTGTGAATCCACCCTTAGAGATTTGTCAGCTTTTGATCTTTTTCAAGGCATCGCGGATCTTTGCGTCCCTCCATTGGATGATGGGGTCCCAAGTGCATGAGTTTTCGAGACATTCTAATCCCCAAAAGAAGGAAAAACACTCAGCCATATATATATATATATATATATATATATATATATATATATATATATATATATATATATATATATATATATATATATGTATATATATATATTCTTTTTAAATGGAGGTTCGGCCGAGGCCTACTCTCTCGGACTTTAACTTTGAAATTGCAAGTGTACAAGGAAGGGCATAGTACCCATGGGAGCCCCCTTATCCCACAAGAACAGGGGTTTACATAGCTGGGTTAAATGGCGGTCACAACTACCACAAGACAAGGTAAACGGTGGCACATCAGCCACATGATACATCATTCCAGAATAACGTGTTCCTCACAAGTGCTGCCAGCAAGAATTGAACCCTCGCCCCCGCCTCAAGAGGCCCAACCACCAGGACAGCTGCCTGCCACTAGTCAGCCATATTTTGTTTGAGAAAAAGTTTTTAAGTGAACGTAGTAAAACAAAGTTTGAATAAGTACACATTGTACATCATCAAAAGAAGTAAGATACATTTGTTAGCTCCGAACAAGTTGTACTAAATTTTCGGGTTGGAGTTGTGTACAAGTTAATCCTCATGAACAGCTGCGAAGGATCGTGATGACCCCCAGTGGGAGTTGGAGGAAAGTCGTCAGCCACGGATGGCAGAATTGTAGGCGCTCGTACTCGAAGAAGGTGGAGGATCTCTACCGAGAGCTCCATCTCTCGAACGATGCCAGCCTTACGGATGTCAAACAGGCGTACCGTCGTCGTGCTCTGGAGTGGTCAGTTTCATGCGTCTTCTTCTCATGCATTCTAATGTACCTTCATTTCAATCGTTGCATGGTCAGGGATTTTTTATTTTCCTCCTTTTCATCCGAATCATTCATGCTTGCACTTGCTGTCGTGCATGCACATTGAAATGCTCTGCTCCGTTCTAGTGACGCATCCGTGCACGCATTTTTTTGATGCCCAGGTTTAAGGATCCTGCGCAGATAGCGCGAATGCTTGTCCGGATGCGTGATCGATTGTGTATGGTGTAATTATCAATCGAATTAATTAAGGAATCTGATGGGCGACAGCTCCCTGCGGCACAAAAATGACTACTTTAGTACTCTTTTCACTTTTGAGACCTTATGTTATGTGCATTTAGCTTATGCCACAAAATAACTACTTTAATTCTCTTTTCACTTTGAGACCTTATGTTATGTGCATTTAGCAATCGACAGTAATTGCATTTGCATCACATAAATAGGATACGAATCGCTCTCATTCTATGTTTTCAAGATCGTGCTAACATGCATAAGAAGTCCATCCAATTTGGACACGTCCACACATGTCAAACTAATAGATATAAAGGAATATTTCTTGAGGTCAAAATATGTCATGCTGAGAGAGAGCCCTAGACACAATTGCATTATACATGTTATTGTCAAGCATCATGCTAGTAGCATGTTGTGGCATACATGGCCATTTTCAAGAAGCATGACACATGGTGATCAAAGATGTCTTTGTCTATTCTTAGTAGAACTACATTAATATAGGGAAGCATGTCAAAGAAACTAGAAAGAGAAAGCCATAGGAAGACAAGAGATTTCTTTAGAAGAAAACCTACAACTCAGTGGCGAGATGGATAAGATGGTCAGCCATAAGGGAAGAAGCACACACTAAATGCATATTGCTCTATCATGTGACTAATCTACAACAATCTAGGTGCATTCAACTATTGAGTATTTCACTCTACATATGGAGGCTCCTATCTCGAGCTGACGTCATTTTAGCTCATTGTGCAAGACACCCAATCAAGGTGCTTACCATGGAGGATAGTAATGAGATGTGCTAGCAATGAATGTGGAAAATCTAATGGGGTGGCTTACTCCTTGCACCACCCGCTAGTAATATATTGTTTGGTATATCGTTTTAGGTACTATTTATGTTCAATTTTTCTCTCTTATTTTGGCCTTGTATCCAAGCCACCATGATCTAATTTTTATATCATAAATTATTTTGGACTTCTTAAACGTATTAGTGTATCATTTCTTTCCCTCTCTCTAGTGTTGGGAAAGTTCATACTCTAAAGGGTATCTCTACCTTGTTTCGCTCTTCTATTGGAGTGACATAAGGGTATTTGGCATTTGGTATCTCCTACATTATTTGGCATGTATGCGAACGAGGCTTCTAGTTATATTGAGAGAGCAAGTGATAGAGGAGAAAAACTATGCTGATCATATTGTCTTGATTTTTGATCCCATAGAGGGCATGCAATGCCATTTGGATGCCTTAGACATTAGTTGAATGTCTATAAACCATGGGAAAATCAAGGCTATGCTATTTAACACCACACTCTAGTGGGTAAGGAGACTAACGGTCTTTTTTTTTTTACCTTATAGAAAGGACATTGTGGAGTATACACATGCATATACATTTTCATACTAGTTTTCAATGGGCTAGTGTTTTTGATGAGAAGAGTAGTAACCTTGGTTAGACTTGAGAGGATATGTTCACATGTCCAATTTTAGAAACCTAAAACAATACTCTAATTTTTTTATTCTTTGATGACATCATCTATGTTGTATAGGGTGGAGATTTGGGGATGCTCAATTTGGAAGCCATTGTAGAGTTGGCCAATGGATGGAGGATGAAGAGTTCTTTGGTATCTATGACTTCTTGGATGTTTAGAGCCAAGGCTTTGATACATCATGGAATGATTAGAGTAGAGCTAATGGTTGACTAGTTGTGGCTGAGGCAATTACTAAATTAGTCTCTTTTAAACATAGCTTGTGGGACCTTTACAAGAATGGATACATTTAGAAGTCTTTTGAGTCCTCTCAAAAGCTAGCATAATGAGGAGAGAGATTATTGGTATCGACACATGACATCTTCGTTTCATAGGCATGGTTTTAGCATGAATGTACTCCCTTCCTTTAAATACTTTCTAGAGGGCCCCTCCCTCACATGACATGACTATGGATTAATAGGCTCATCCGTTAAGACTTGATTTAGTTGTATATGAAGATAACTTGGATAGAGCTTCCTTAGGATAGGCACATAGATGTATTTTTACAAAGAGCATCTTTTCCAACTCACGTTGGATGGTTTTGTAGTCAGGCCTAACTATATGGATACACATTTGTCATATGAGGAGTAGTGTGCCATCAATCGCTTACATACATCCTCATGTCAGCTTTGGATTGATGTGTGTGAACACACCTAGGACCGCCAGGGCACTTTTTTTTCCCCCTTTAGGAGGCTTTTTTCCCCTTTGCTTGTATGTACGCGTATAATCTTAACAAGCCACTTATCTTTGTACCTTCACTTGGTAATACAATCAATGTTCTGTTGTTCCCTAGGCTTCTTCTTCCTTGTGCTATCCATGTGCTTCCACAATCTTTGAACTCCAACAATTGATATCTAAGAAGGTCCCCGCTTTCTTTAGGCATTGCTGACACCCTTCCGATCAAAGTCTCAAAATCGCACAAGAATTGTGAGCTTTCTCTGGGTGATTAGGAGTTCAAAAAAGCTTCGCTGTGTGGAATTGAAATTTTGATTTGAGCTCATATCGAATGCACAAGTCTCTCACAAGTATGTTGGGTGTGTGTAGAAGTGTGAGAGACACACGAGAAGCACACACAAGGAGCACAAACGCAGCAAGACACATGGAGACGACGATGGCTTGAATAGCTCTCTGTGTTGACGATGAACTGAACTAAAGTAAGAGTTGAATAATATCCCTAAGTACAAAGTACCACCACATATGAGAGTATCAAGTATGTGGTAACATGGGGAAAATACCTGTAGCAAGCACTAGAGTAAAAAGTGCCCATGTATAGGGAAAAGGTTCACATCAAAGCTACTCGAGGAACACATAAGTGTACCAAACCCCCGTGGAGTGAATGATGTGAACACATACATGGAGTGACAAATCAGCCCCCACAAGGTAATAAGCCGAAAGCTTTGCGAAAAGCTTCAAACTTTTCCCGTGGAAGAGCTTTGGTGAATACGTCTGCCACATTATCTTGTGTAGGCACATATACCAAATCAATATCTCCTGCATGAAGGCACTCTCTCACATAGTGATAATGCACCTCAATATGTTTGGTCCGTGCATGAAACACTGGGTTTCGTGCAACAGCCAAAGCACTCTGACTATCAGTGAGAATATGCATAGCAGCATCAATCTCCATGCAAAGATCCATCAATAGGAATCTTAACCATATACACAGCCATATACACTCCACTGTAGCTGTGAAAATTGCCCTGTACTCAGCTTCACAACTCGATGTCGCCAGTGTAGGTTGCTTCTTACTCAACCAAGATATGCATGAGTCTCGAAGGAAAAAGCAATTACCACTAGTGGACATGCGAGTATCATAACAACCAACCCAATCGCTATCTGTAAAAGCATGCAAGCATGGCTGAATATCTTTACCATAAAAGAGACCTAAGCTCAAAGTGCCTCGGAGATATCTAAACACACGTTTTGAAAGAGGCCGCGGAGAGCTACGTCGTGGTGTGCTCGGTTGCTCCAAACACAAAGGGAGTGGGCTGCTACGTGAGGAGAGAGAAAGTAGAGAGAGAAACCTGCGCAGAAATTTGGAGAAGAAGATGAAGAAGCTGAAGTTGAAGAAGTCCCAATCAAGTTATGAGAGATTTGGGACCAAGTCTTATTGATAAGTGACTTTTAGGTCATTTGGGCATGTTCACACATGGCCAATGACCAAAAGTCATAAAAATAATGTAAATGCCTATAACTCCCCAATTTGGGGTCCAAAAAATACAACAAAAATATGTCTGGAAAGCTCTCGAAGAGAGCTTTCACATGGAAGGGTCAAAATATACAAAAGGAGAGTCCTTGGGGCCTTTATCCCCAACAACCTCCCACTTAAAGGACCAAGGAGGCTCCTTTAAGCTAAGTAACTCCCACCATCTGTATACATAGCTGATGTTGTGCCTTGGGTAGACACTTCGTGAGAGCATCTGCAGGATTCTGTGAAGTATTGACCTTGATCAAAGTGATCAGGCCATCCTCTAACACCTCTCTGATGAAGTGATATCTCACATCAATATGCTTTGTGCGAGCATGAAACATGGCATTCTTTGCCAAACATATGGCACTCTGGCTATCGCATCCAAGAAGAGGTGCCTTTTCAAGCATCCCAAACTCACTGCAGAGCCGAGCTAACCAAATGGCTTCTTTGGAAGCCTCTGTGGCTGAAATATATTCAGCCTCTGTAGTAGATAGTGCAACTATCCTCTGAAGTCTAGAGCACCATGAAATAGCTCCACCTGCAAGGATGTATACATAGCCACTTGTGGACTTGCGTGTGTCCACATCACCTGCCATGTCTGAATCACAAAATCCTTTTAACTCCAATGGACCCTTTCCATAACATAAGCATTTACTTTTGGTCCCTTTCAAATATCTCAAGATAGATTTGACTGCCTCCCAATGAGCTCTACCAGGATTAGCCATAAACCTGCTAACAACTCCCACTGCATGAGCAATGTCTGGCCGAGTGGCAACCATAGCATACATAAGTGAACCACAAGCTGATGCATATGGAACACTCTTCATGTAACTGGCTGCATCATCATTTTTGGGACAGTCATCCTTGGAAAGCTTAACATGTGGCTGCAATGGCACTCCAAGAGGCTTAGCATCAGCCACATTAAATCTGTCCAGCACTTTTTCAATGTACTTTTCTTGGGATACCTGCAAAGTATGCTGCTGTCTATCCCTTTTTATACGCATACCAAGAATATGCTCAGCTTCCCCAAGGTCTTTCATTGAGAATGCAGAGTTCAGCTGCTGTTTTAGAGCATTCAGAGTGCTCTTTTTCTTCCCAGCCAGCAGCATATCATCTACATACAGTACAAGAATAATTGGGCTGCCATCTTCATCCTTTTTCGTGTACAAACAATGATCTGCATGGCTTCTTTTAAACCCATGTTTGAGCATAAATGCATCAAACTTCTTATACCATTGTCTGGGGGCCTGTTTCAGCCCATACAAGCTCCTTTTCAGTTTGCATACCAGATGCTCTTTTCCAGGAATGGCATATCCTTCTGGCTGTTTCATGTACAGCTCTTCATCTAAATCACCATGCAAAAAGGCTGTTTTAACATCCATTTGGAATAATTCCAAATCCAAGGCAGCTGTGAGAGCAAACAACACACGTAAAGTGGTCATTTTCACCACTGGAGAGAACACTTCTTGGAAATCAATGCCCTCTTTTTGGGCATATCCCTTAGCAACCAGCCTTGCCTTATACTTGGGTTTGCCATCAACAGTTTTGATTTTGTACACCCACTTGTTTGGAATGGCTTTCCTTCCTTTGGGTAACTCAACCAAATCCCAAGTATCATTTGCATGCAAGGCCTTTATCTCTTCCTGCATGGCTAACTCCCACTTCTTCTTGTGCTCACATAGCTTTGCCTCTTTATAAGTAAGAGGCTCACCCTCATCTGATAACATAATGTAATGTATAGAGGGATCATATCTGTTCATTGGCCTCCTAGCACGTGTAGATCTTCTTACCCAATGATCCACATTATCTGGCAATGGATCTACATCAGGAGGTATATCAACATGTCCATTGTTAATGGGCTGTTGCACATCATTTCCAGCCCTGTTTTCAGCATGAATAGGTGGCTGCATATGCCCTTCAGGATCATCATTTTGCTGTCCAGCATCATCTGGCTCAATAACCACGGGCTCATTGTCATTTCCAGCCATATGTGGTGCATCCCGAGGGTTCATATCAGATTTAATTGGTGACTGTACATGCTGAAATTTGACTCTTTTATGGTCATCTTTAGAGGCACAATTATTTTTGAGCAGCCTTGCCTCATTAAATACAACATCTCGGCTGCGTATTACCTTCTTGAGTTGAGGTAGCCAAATCCTGTAGCCCATTTCACCTTCATCTCCATAACCCATGAAGATTCCTTTCATGGACTTTGCATCTAACTTGCTTCTCAACTCAGGCCTTATATGCACAAAAGCATCGCAACCAAAGATGCGTAGGTGGTCATATGAAGCTGGTTTGCCAGACCAAACCTCTTCTGGAATGCCACCTTTTAAGGACATATGAGGGGATCGATTGCAAACATGAACTGCAGTTTTCAAAGCCTCTCCCCAAAATCCATGAGGGAGATTAGCTGTGGACAGCATGCATCTCACCCTCTCACATAAAGTCCTATTATACCTTTCAGCCACACCGTTGGAAGAGGGGCTGTATGGGACTGTTAGCTCCCTCTTAATACCAAGATTTTCACAAAATCTATTGAATTCAGCACTTGTAAACTCACCCCCATTATCTGTACGTAAGCATTTCAGCTTTCTACCTGTTTGAGTGGTCACAAATGCATGAAATTTCTTAAATGCAGCAAAGGCTTCATCTTTAGATTTTAACAAATATACCCAAAGCTTCCTAGAGTAATCATCAACAAAAGAAACAAAGTAAAGAGCACCCCCCATAGATTTTATGGGCATGCTACAAACATCAGAATGAACAAGATCAAGCACATTAGACTTACGAGAGACACCAGAGTAGTAGGAATTCTTTACTTGCTTACCATATTGGCATTCATTACAAAAATCAAGTTTTGAGCCTTTAGCATCAAACTTGTCCAAATTACATAGTTTATCAAGACCTTTTTGGCTCATGTGGCCAAGCCTTTTATGCCATAATTGCATATGTGAATGGATTTCAGCCAAAGCAATAAACTTGCCCAACAATGCTTTACCATGCAAGCAATAAAGAGTCCCTTTCTTTGTACCTTTAACAATCAGCCTAGAGCCTTTGATAAGCTTCCATGACCCCTTCTCAAAGAGGGTACTATATCCATGCATATCCATTTGCCCAACAGACAATAAGCTTTTCTTGATGCTTGGTACATACCTTACATCATGCAAAACCAGCTCATTGGTACCATCCACTGTGAGATGCACTGTGCCAATACCTTCAATTGAACAAGCATGGTTATTTCCAAGATATACATGTCCATGGCTGCCTGCATGAAAGGTAGTGAAACACTCCTTAATAGGAGTTACATGAAACGATGCACCTGAATCTACAATCCATGTTTGTGACAAAGCATCATTCACAGTAAGCAAGGCATCAATCAAATCCCTCTTTGTGATTTGCATGTCTTGTGCATGAATATTAATAGAAGCATCAAAAATTTCAACATGCTCTTCTGCCATAGTAGCACAAAGTATATCTTCTGCATCTGATAGCTCCTCAATGATGACACTAGAGGCCACATTGGCCTTCTCTTTGTCTTTGTCCTTTGAGGTATCATGTGCTTCATTCTTGGTGTCCTTTTTCTTTCTGTCACCTGTGTTCTTCTTTCTTTCTAGTTCAGCTTTATAAAATCTGCAATCAGGCTTCTTGTGACCTTTCCTACCACATTGATAACAAGTCACTTCAGCCTTGCCTTTGCTTTTGCTCCTAATCCTCTGTACATTTCCACTTTTCTTTTCTGTTCTTCCTCTAGCCACATTGGCTGAACCACTTCCCTCTCCACTAGCTTTCCTCCTGATTTCCTCATTCAAAATAGAACCCCTTACACCATCAAAGGTAAGACTGGGGCTATTCGAAAGTGAAACAACCAATGTTTCCCACGAATCAGGTAAGGTCATCAACAAGAAGATGGCCTTAAGCTTATCATCAAATGGAGGTAATCCAGAGTCCTGCAATTGTGAAAGAGTACTTGTAAACAAAGATAAGTGCTCAGCCGCACTTTTTGACTCATCAAGCTGCATACACACTAGCTTACGCATAAGATGCACTTGATTTACAGGCGTGGTATTTTCATAAGTGGCTTTCAGCTTCTCCCATACCTCAAAAGCAGTTGTAAGGCCTTTCAAATCCACTAAGATTTCATCTGACACAGCCATCTTGATGTAAGTGATGGCCTTTTTGTTTAGGTTCATCCATGCTGCATCTGTCATATCTTCGGGCTTGACTTCCTCAAGAGCCCCTTCACAATCTTTAAGAAAGAGGATGCCCAACATTCTCTCTTTCCACAAATCGAAACCATTACCTTCAAATCTCTTGATCTCAAACAAGCTTTTGACATCAGAGGAGGTAGAGGCCATGTTTGAACACTAAGAGCTTCAAAATTTCACCAAAAAGGTAAAATTCACCTGTTGTCTTGTGCGCAATTACCTTACGAGACTATAGCTCAGAAATGAAGCCCAAAAACTGTCCAAAACTTGCAAAAATCAATTTCTGAAATTTTCTGCAGAAAATTTCAGAAAATTCCAGCAAGCTGTAATTGAATCAAAAACAACAAATTTGTTGTTTTTCAACCACAAAAAGCATACATAGATATAAAACCAAGGCAATGGGTGCTTGTTTTCACAAAAGCCCCAATTTTTGCAGCAATATGACCTGTAAAATCAGAGAAATGACCTACTGTAATAAGTTTCCAGCGAGTATGCACTTTAGAAGAGATTCTTCGCGATGAAACTCTCTAAAAAGCACAAAATTTGCTTCAGCTTTGCTCCGGGCTGAAGTAATCCTCCAAAAACAGCCCTTTTATCGCGAAAAAAGAAGGTTTTTCGCGATGAGATTCTCCCAAATGCAAGAAAACACCTTCAGCTTAACATAGGCTGAAGTGGAAAAGGAGTTTGAGCAACTTTGTCGCGATGGAACAGCTCAAAGCTCTGATACCAGTTGAAAGAGGCCGCGGAGAGCTACGTCGTGGTGTGCTCGGTTGCTCCAAACACAAAGGGAGTGGGCTGCTACGTGAGGAGAGAGAAAGTAGAGAGAGAAACCTGCGCAGAAATTTGGAGAAGAAGATGAAGAAGCTGTAGTTGAAGAAGTCCCAATCAAGTTATGAGAGATTTGGGACCAAGTCTTATTGATAAGTGACTTTTAGGTCATTTGGGCATGTTCACACATGGCCAATGACCAAAAGTCATAAAAATAATGTAAATGCCTATAACTCCCCAATTTGGGGTCCAAAAAATACAACAAAAATATGTCTGGAAAGCTCTCGAAGAGAGCTTTCACATGGAAGGGTCAAAATATACAAAAGGAGAGTCCTTGGGGCCTTTATCCCCAACACGTTTCACCGCTTGCCAATGCTTAGTGCTAGGGCTATGCATGAATTGACTCAACTCGGAAACTCCATACTGTATATCCGGTCTTGTGTTGCATGCATATATAAGACATCCCACAGTTTGCTGATAAAGAGGAATGTCAAATGCATCACTGGAATCCTGAACTGAGAACCTGAATCCTATCTGAACTGGTGTGGAAACTGGCTTGCAATCCTCAAAGTCAAAACGCTGAAGTAGTTTTTCAACATACTTTGCTTGATGCATAACAATTCCCCCCTCAACGGATACAAACTGGATGCCAAGATAGTAGCTCAAAAGACCAAGATAAGTGACATCAAAAGTATGCTGCAAATCGGCCATAAGAAAGTCAAGTTTTGCATCACATGACCCATTCAAGAGTATGTCATCGACATAAAGAACAAGCACTATAAGATCAGCCCCATTTTTTGCGTACATAGAGTGTGCTTTCAATCTGACTACATGTGAAGCCAAGAGCAATCAAGTGCTTATGGATTTTGTCATACCATGCATGTGGAGCTTGCATGAGACCATACAAGGCTTTATGCAAGCAACAAACCATATGCTCTTTCCCTTTCATAGCAAATCAAGGAGGTTGCTTCACATAAACCTCTTCTTGCAAATCACCATTCAAGAAGGCTGTTTTTATGTCCAACTGATGCACTTTCCAACCTCGATGGGCAGCCAATGCAACCACGGTATGAATGGTAGTCATGCGTGAAGTAGGTGCAAAAGTTTCCTCATAGTCAATGTCATATTGTTGCGCATATCCTTTGGCAAACAATATAGCTTTGTAGCGATCAATGCTACCATCAGATTTTCTCTTAATCTTGTAAACCCACCTTGTACCAATGTCATTCTTTCCTTTTGGCAATTCACATGACTCCCAAGTACCATTCCTATGTATGGAATCCATTTCTGATTGCATAGCACTCATCCATTGTGGATCGTCACATGCATCTTCAAAAGAAAGTGGCTCTTCATTACATGCTGTAGCAATAAGAGAATAATCCACAAAATTACTTGATGCATGGTGAGAGATTGATCTTGTTCTACCAAATAAAGGTGCGCTCAATTTGCTGTCTTGCAAAGTTTGTTTCAGCCACTTTGGCATAGTTTGTGCACTCTTGATAGACATGCGTTCATTATGTAAAACATCTTCAATATGTACATCATGCATGGGTTGAATTTCATGCTCATTTTCAGCCATATTTTGACGCAAATGTTCAGCCATATGTTGCTGGAAATTTCGAGCAGTTTTGACAATTTTTGGCTGAAAAATTTCAGCCATGTTTGGCTGGAAATTCTCTGCATTTTTAGCACTATTTTGCTGGAATTTTTCAGCCCTTTGAACCTTAGTTTGGCTGGTCTACATGGCCATAGTCAAGTGAACCATTTTGGAACAAAGGCATGAGTGTATCGAACACATCTTGTGAGCTAACTGTTGGCTGTTTTTTGCATTCAAGTAGAGAGAAAACTGAATTTTCCGCAAATACCACATCTCGACTCACAATAATTATGTTCGTCAATGGATGATACAAACGATATCCCTTACTTTCAACACTATAACCAACAAATATACATTTCTTTGCCTTGTCATCAAGTTTGTGACGTTGTTGTGCTGGCACAAGAGCATATGCTAAACAACCAAACACATGCATATGACTAACCATAGGCTTATGACCATTCCAAGCCTCATAAGGAGTGATGACTCTTAATGCTTTTGTAGGGCAACGATTCAATACATAATTTACACACATGACAGCTTTCATCCAAAACTTATCAGGAAGATGCTTTCCTTTAACCATACATCGTGCCATTTCAAGTAGAGTTACTATTTTTACGCTTAGCAACACCATTTTGCTGAGGTGTATATGGCACCGTACATTGGTGTGAAATACCTCTTTCACGAAGAAAAGCATTAAACTCATGTGACATGTATTCACCACCACGATCCGTCTGTAGAGTCAAAAGCTTTTGTGAAGAAAAATTTTCAGCCATAGCTGAAAATGCTTTGAAGCAAGAAAATACCTCATTCTTTGCTTTCATAGGATACACCCATGTATGGTAAGTAGTATCATCAATGAAGGTAACAAAATATACATGCTTCCCAAAAGATGGAGTCTTGACGGGACCACATACATCACTATGAACAAGCTGCAATTTTCCTGTAGTGTGTGTATGACTATCTTTTGGAAAAGAAGCACGATGCATTTTTCCAAGAATGCAACCTTCACATGCATGCTTTTCAATGAACTCAAGTGTAGGCAAACCAATAACCATGTCCTTCTTTTGCAAGTAAAGCAAACTATTGAAGTTCAAGTGACCAAAACGAGCATGCCAAAGCTCTATTTCAGCCATGGAAGAAGTATGAGCAACCAAGGCATTCGAGGCAGCCCTCTTGTATGTATCCATGCGATACAAACCATTACATAATGTACCAGATATCACGATAACATTTCCATTGCTGAAATCATGAACCATACACTTATCATCAACAAAGTGTACATGAAGTCCAGTTTTGGCAATCAACGGAACTGAAATTAAGTTCCTCTTGATACCGGGCACATACAATGCATTTTTCAAAAGAATCACACCTCCATTTGCAAGCGTAAGCTCAATTTCTCCTACTCCAATGATAGGATTGTTGATATATTTAGGTAGCGATGTGTGAACACTCTAGGACCGTCGGGGCACTTTTTTTCCTCTTTAGGAGGTTTTTTCCCCTCGGCTTGTATATACGCCTATTGCCCTAATGGGCTACTTATCTTTGTACATTCTCTAGTAATACATTCAGTATTATGTGTTGTGCTCCAAGCTGCTTCTTCTTCCGTGTGATGTTCGCGTGCTTCCGAAGACGTCTAACTCCAACAATTGGTATCAGAGAAGGTCGTCGCTTCATCTAGGGCGCCGTCGACACTCCTTCGTTTGCAGTCTCAGATTCACACGAAATTTGGTGAGCATACTCACGGTGTTTCAGAGATCAAAACAACTTCGCTTTGTTGTGTCGAAATCGCGATCTTAGCTCGTTTCGGCCTCCAAACGGACTATCGCAGCGCTTGTGCAGGCTATTTCGTTTTTTTGTGCCAAAGGTATATACCAGTTTCTGTTTGCTAGTATAAGCGTCTTGAAGTCTGCTACAAGACTAGCGGAATTCATCTGGGCAGTTGTGTTCAACTTTTTGAGATGCAGTCAATTTTCTGCATCAAGGTATTTTAGTCACTGGCCATGGTTGAAAGCAGTGATGTATTCCATATGTTGGCTGCTGAGGATAAGTTGGATGGTACCAACTACCCATTATGGGCTTATATGATGCGACATGTGTTGGTTGCAAAAGGAATGTGGAACATTATACAGGGTGTCGAAAAACGTCCTATCACACCTGCAACTGTTACAACCGCAGGTAGTGAAGCTGATGCAGAAGGTGTCGAAGATGCTGATATTTTGCATATTCCTGTTCGTGCTTTGGTTTCTGCTGCACCTACTGCAGAGAAGATTCGCTAGGATGGCAAAGATGCCTAGGCACATGCATTGATAGCTTTGTCTGTCAAACGTGCCATTATTCCTCATATTCACTCTTGCAGAACAGCTAAGGATGCTCGGGATACACTTACCACATTGTACCAAGCTAGGAATGGGGCTCGTGTTGCTTACCTTCGAGAACAGTTGGAGAGTGAGCACATGAATGAAGGTGATTCTATGGACAGTTTCTTAACAAAGATCAAAGGCTTGAAGGAACAGTTGATTTCTGCTGATGAGGTTATACCATATAACTCACTTGTGCATACCGTTCTGAATGGTCTACTTGATTCATATCAAAGTTTTGCTTCCACTCTTCGGTTGATGATGAAAGACAATCCAAATGCCTTATCATTTGAGGAGTTATTGTTTTGTTGCAGGAAGATAAGTTCAGGCAGAACAGCTCCATTATGCATGTTGCAGATCAAGCTTTCCTGGCTAGTCAGAAGGGCAAAGGAAAATGGAGCTCTTCTACTAGTAAGCAGAAATCTGCAAATGTTGCACATTCGAATAACCAAGACAAAGATGAGAAAAAATCAGAAAGGTAGAAATTGTTTTGTAAGTACTGTAAAGGGAATGATCATATCATAAAGAACTGTCCAAAACTGACTGCAAAAGAGGCAAAGAAGAAAGAGGCTGGAATGGTTGTTGTAGAAGCCTCTACACCAAAAACGGAGTCTGCTAATCTTGTGCAAGAAGAAGAATGGGCGTTTACCACTGTTTGCAGTTTTGACCCATCTTCTTATGAGCTGTGCATGTCTGCAGTAGACTCAGATGTTTGATACTTTGACAGTGGAGCGACCAAACATATTACCTCGCAGCGCATTTTCTTCTCTTCACTCGAGCCTGCCTCTACTGGGAATACTGTTACATGCACCAACAACTTCTCTTATCCTGTTATGGAAGTTGGTAAGATCATTTTGACTACTGCTGATGGTAGTTCTTTCACTTTGTCAGATGCTTTATTTGTGCCAGGGATGAAGAAGAACCTGTTATCAGTTTCTGCATTAGCCAAGATTGGCTTGGTTGTGAAATTTGTTGATGACAGGTGTATAGTTCATGATCTGTCAAATGGCGATGTGATTATTGCTTCTGGCATTTTATGTCGTGGGCTGCATAAGCTCATAGACTTCTCAGCCTTTACAGGTTTCATGTGATTATGGAGATCATTCCATTTCTGATGCAGATTTACATGATGAACTTATTGATGAGAGAGCTGATATTGATCAGGCAAAAACTATGCCAAAATGGTTGGTGCGAACCTTGCGTGACAGCAAATTAGATGCACCTCTGTCATATCGTACTCGATCAGGCTCTCATAGTGCCTCTTTTGCATCAGATTGCTATGCTATGGCTGCATCTAGTCTTTGTGATGAGAATGAGCCTGTTTCGTTTGATGAAGCACAAAATTCTGAAAATTGGATGGTTGCTATGCAATCTGAATATGATGCTATAATGAAGAATGGTACTTTGTCTTTCTGTGACTTGCCTCCTGGCAAGAAGGCCATTGGCACTAAGTGGGTATACAAGTTGAAGCGTAAACCGGATGGTACAATTGACAGGTATAAGGCTAGGCTTGTTGCAAAGGATTATGCACAGGAAAGAGGCATTGATTTTGATGAGATCTTTGCACCTACATGTCGTATGACTACTATTCCGAGCATCTGTGCACTTGCAGCTCATCATGGTTGGAATGTACATCAGTTCGACATTACAACAACATTTCTGAATGGTGACTTGCATGAAGAAGTATATGTTTTTCAGCCCCGTGGCTTTGTGCAGAAAGGGCATGAAAACCAGGTTTGCAGGTTAAAGAAGGCATTATATGGTTTAAAACAAGCACTACGTGCTTGGTATGAGAAGATACATGCCTATCTGATTGCACATGGTTTTGAGAACAGTCCAACTGAAAGCACCTTATATGTTAAGCGTGCTAATGATGTGCTTCTGATCATTGTTGTCTATGTTGACGACAATGCTGCTCACTGGTCCTATTGAGAAGCATATTGCTGATTTTAAGGCTGATTTGCATGCCTCATTTGAGATGTCTGATTTGGGGCATTTGCATCACTATTTGGGCATTCAGTTTATGCAAGTTGATGGTGGGATGGCGTTGTGTCAAACGAAATATATTGACACATTATTGCAGCGTTTTGGCCTTGAAGACTGTAAGCCTATTTCCACTCCTATGGAGACAGGTTTACAATTGAGTCTTCATGATGCTTGAGATGCATTTGATGCTGTTCTCTATCAGAAGGCTGTTGGATGCCTGATTTACTCATGCATTACTCGGCCAGATATTCAGTTTGCTGTCTCACAGATGAGCAGGTTTATGCATTGCCAAAGAGTCAAGCATTGGCAGGCGGTTAAGCGTATCTTTCGCTACTTGAGTGGTACTCGGCTACTTTGGTTGTTTTATCCTAAGGGGTCACTACCACCAGATTTGCATGCTTTTTCTTACTCTGATTGGGCTGGTTGCTATGACACTCGTGTGTCCACTAGTGGCTTTTGCTTCGTGCTTGGTAGCTCATGTATATCTTGGTTGAGCAAGAAGCAGCCTACTGTGGCCACTTCCAGTTGTGAGGCTGAGTATAGGGAAGCTTTCAAAGCTACTGTTGAGTGTGTGTGGCTCAGACGCCTTATGGCTGATTTGGGTGTTGGTCAGACTTTTGCCACCACCATCTTCACTGACAGTCAGAGCACATTGGAAGTTGCGAGGAACCCTGTGTTCCATGCTCGCACTAAGCACATTGAGGTGCATTATCATTATGTCAGGGAGAGGTTCTCTGCTTGGGAGATCAGCTTGGCATATGTGCCCACAGAGGAGAACATTTAGACCTTACGAAGGCTCTGCCTAGGGAGAAGTTTGAAGCTTTCCGTAAAGCTTTGGGCTTACTTCCTTTTGTGGAGTGATTTCCACATAGCTTGGCACTTCCTTATACATGAGTGCAAGCTACTTGTTCACCGCATCACCCCCAGGGGGGATTTGTTGATATATTTAAGTAATGATGTGTGTGAACACTCTAGGACCGTCGGGGCACTTTTTTCCCTCTTTAGGAGGTTTTTTTCCCCCGGCTTGTATATACGCCTATTGCCCTAATGGTCTACTTATCTTTGTACATTCTCTAGTAATACATTCAGTATTGTGTGTTGTGCTCGAAGCTTCTTCTTCTTCCTTGTGATGTTCGCGTGCTTCCGCAGACGTCTAACTCCTACAAGGATAAGAGGCATTGTTTGCACACACCACATGTCCTCCTTTGGGTGCATCTTTCAAAGAGGCAAAAAATCGTTTGCATGATATTATGTGCTTTGAAGCACCACTATCAAAGAACCAATCCGAATCAGCCTCACTCACAACCATACATTTAGAATGCAAAGAAGCATCATAATGACATGTAACAACACATGCCCAAAAATCTTGAGCCATGTTAACTTCATCATTCTTTATATTTGCTGAACTTTCAGCAATAGACATGCCGGATTCTTTCTTCTTTTCATTGCGTTTAGCAAACTTTCTACACTCATCAATAGTATGACTAGCCTTCCGGCAATATTTGCGTCTCTTCTTCTTTTGCAAATCACTATCATTAGAGGAATGAGTGGAAGAGGAAGCTTGAGGCTTTGGTTTTGATGAACCCAAAGCTGAACCATACTTGCTTTTCCCCTTTTGTGAGATAGGAAGTGCTTGCGTTCCCTCAATCAAACCACTCTTGTTCACTCTAGATTTCTCTTCTTGCAAAAGAAGAGACACAACCTCATCAAATGCATACATATTAGGATTTCCTTTTGCAACCAAACGGAGTGTAGTAGCAAAGCTTTGAAAAGATTCCGGTAATCCTTTCAACAATGTAAAAATGAGTGATGCATCCAGAATGATCTCATCTATGTCTGCCAATTGCTCTTTCAAGTCCTTGATACGTGTCACATACACATCCACCGACTCATTTTCAGCCATACATACATCCTCAAGTTGCTTCCTCAAGTATGCAACACATGCTTCATTACGCACGGCATACAAAGAAGCAAGAGTGTCCCATGCCTGTCGTGATGTAGAACATGACCGAATGTGTGGAACTATATGATGCTTCAGAGAAAGCGCAATCAAAGCATGAACTTGAGAATCTTTTCCATCCCATCTAAGCTGCTTCTGTGTGGGTGGAGAAGAAGAAACCACTGTACTTGAAGAAGAAGCTCCGTCTGTGATAGTAGACTATGAAGTAGAAGCATCTGTGGGTCTTCGATCTACATCTGCCACTATGTTCCAAAGTTGTTTAGAAACAAAGAAAATGCTTCATCATAT